>JAXIVH010000017.1:4634792-4809339 GCA_036785325.1 Urophycis tenuis
CTTCCTGTTGCCATCCAATTCCCCTAGCGCCATGCCATGTTAGCGTCTATATATTGCATATTTTTGTATGTGATTTTTTTTGTACCGTTAAAGTAAACGACGTAGGGAGTGGGAGGAGTCAGGGCCACAGCATCATCATGTGGACTTTATTTGCCGAGAGAAAAGGCAGAGTTGTGATGAAAAGGCCGACTGCAGACCCATTCAGTGAATATATGATCATTCAAAGTGTATTAATAAGGCTCGACAAGCCCTAAGGAAAGTGTAAATAAAATGTTCACAATATTTTTTACCTAATGTTAAACAGAGATTTGTTTTGTAAATTGTTCCTTGTGTGCGCAATGCTGTATCAGTATGACAAGGATGTTGTAAATATGAAATATGCTCCTGCAGTTCTCCATGGTTTCAGTCGTCACTTAACTCACCTCGCACTCCTCGCTCATCCTGTTTCTCTGGAACTGTAAAGAGTAATGTCATTAGCAAAAAAAAAAAAAAAAGCTATATTGGAGTACTTTTGACCTTTGACCTCTGCCCTAACGGCCCTCGGGCTATCGGCAGCGGTCGGGCCGATCGATATTCAAATCAATCAAGTGTGAAGCACAATCCAGCTCTCCGGTCGGTTCTCCGGCGCGTCCAGTCGTCCCACAGCTCCGTCCGTCAGTTCACAGGAGTACGCAGACGGGGATCGTCTCAGATCTGGAGATCTGAAGACGCCACGAGCACGGACGTTGCCAGACGTGAACGCGCACGCGCCTTGTTGTTGCCATGGTTTCTGACTCACTGCTTTTCCTGGTCCGACCTGCTAACTCGCCATCGGTGTGCTAAGCTGTACAGTCATGAGAAGCTAACTTATAACTTAGGCGTGTTACCTGGCCCGACGAGGGGGGAAAAATACCAGTGTAATAACGGTTGTCAAGATGTTTGGCTTTATGTTTTATTTTTGAAGAGGTTTTTCTTTGGTTCGGCCCATAGTCCCTACTCAATATGACTGTTATTGAGTTCATAAAGCTGAGCAGATATTTAGTGCAGCCTATTCAAGGAACAGATTCATAAGAATATTAAAAATATATATAAATCTATATAAATGAAAAAAGGTGTTGTATGTTTTTTAATAAACTTGTAGAAAATACTTTTTTAAGTATAGGTAAAGTATTTACTGGACTCTGCTTCCTTTGACTACAGCGACTAAACAATAATGTACAGAGAATTTGTGTTGACGGGAAAATACGTGGCTGTGCAATTTATGTACATTTGCAACTCGACCTATTAAAGTTTTATTTAGCTATTTTAAAAAAACGCTGCTCTCGTGTTGTTCTTCCGCCGGTTCTGTGTCAACACTTCTTGGGTTCCGTGTGAGTTCTGGGCAGCCGCGGCCTACTGGTTAGGACTTCGGACTTGTAACCGGTTCGAACCCTGACCAGTACGAACGGCTGAAGTGCCTGTGAGCAAGGCACCTAACCCCTCACTGCTCCCCCGAGCGCCGCTGTTGGCAGCTCAGTGCCTCGGGATTAGTGTGTGCCTCACCATCACTGTGTGCTTTTCCACTAATTCACGATTGGGTTAAATGCAGAGACCAAATTTCCCTCACGGGATCAAAAGAGTAATTCTTCTTCCATGATTGTACCGCTGATACGGACCCGACTCCCACCTCGGGGGGGGGGGGGGGGGGGGGTGAGTCATGAGTCCTGCAGCTAGAGGTTCTTCCAGGAGAAACCGAGACATGGAGCTGGTGTCCTGCAAGTGTCCAGAGTGAGGCTGCAGGAGGCAAAGCGGTGGAGCAGCGGGGCAGCAGACCGTGGCTGAGTGTCTCCTGTCTGCTGGTGAGCTGACCTACATGCTGTTTCAGCCCCCCCCGAGCACGTCGAACTGACTCGGTGAAAAGTGACCCAGTGCAGAGAGCCCCTCTCCCAGGGGGGACCCCCCGTGAGACCTTGTTTCAGAAAACAACTTGTAAAGGAGTATGTAGAACCTACAGACCGGGCCCACATGTACCAGTTGACTGTGGGACTACTTGGAGACAGAACCAGAGCAGTAAGACCAGAAAGACAGATATATATAAAGAGAGATGGAAAGCAGATATATATATATATATATAGATAGAAGGTAGAGACATAATATTGTATGTAAAATATATGCAAATGCGGGGCATTTAAACAGCTGTAACTTTGCTTCACAATAAGGGATGCTCAGCTGTCGAAGGCTAAAAAGAGGATATTCAGTCGTATGTCCATGCCAAGTTTAAAGTCTATATCTCAAAACACAAAGTGAATGTGTTTGTTTGAAGTTCTCTTATCAAACGCGTGGCCTCTGGCTAACGCTGGCTCTTAAAGGGCCACACCTCATTTCTCTAAAGTCTGTTTTGACGGTGGGTTTTGTTTCCTTTAGACGCATGGTTGGTGAAGGTTTGAACATGTTTACTTCTGGTAAACCCAGTTTTTATGTGGCATACCAACGCCATCTTACCAAAGCCACCAAACCCACCATTTCCTCCACGTAGAGAAGCCTTCTTCTCTAAATGTAATCACATGCCTGGTCTATGTGCATGTGGTGGGAGAGCATGGAAAAGATCACCGGGAGAATGTTGTTAGGAATCTTCTGCAATTTTTATTCTCTCCATTTTTCTTCCCACTGGATTTTTTATTTTCTCCATCGTTGTTCTTCACCCTTTTTTAAAATGTCTTAGTCTCTCCATCATTTCTCTTCACCTCTTTTTTGGGATGGTTTTATTCTCTCCATTTTTCCCCAACTCTTTTTTGGGATGGTTTTTGACCTTCCCAGGGACACACACAGGTGTTGCTCATAACACTCATTGTGGGTCTGCTGCTTTTCCGTACCAGGGCTGGTGTCGATGGTCCACTGGTGTCCACACCCTGACCCATAACTAGTGTGTTATGAGGGACACCTGCATTTGTCCTATGGTGTGAAAAGCGACTATCGACTGCATTCTGCGGTTACGTGACACTGAACAACATAAACCCTGCTTTGAGAACAACATTGACGAGTAACCAGGTCACACGGTTGTGATTAGCAGCTGATCTGAAAAGGCATCAGCCAAAGGGAAGTCCTCCCTTTAGCTCTCGCTCAGACATCAATGCGCTGTCCTCTCGACCCTGCGGTGTAAGAGTTTCCAGGCTGGTGGTGTCGGGGCAACCTCCTCACCGAGGAAGCCGTTTGAAGAGGTGTTTTAAAAACACCAGCTTTAAGCCTCGCCTGCAGGTCCCAAGAGGGATTAAAATCACAGGTGGAGCAACAAAAAAAAAACCCCTCATGTTTAGTTGACAAATCCCTCTAAAAACAGCAGTGCTGGTGTTGTGTGTTCACTTGAATGAAGTGCTTCCACTCCCAAGGTTTTAGACAGCGAGCAGGTGTAACGTAATTATATCAAAAAATAAATACATCAATGCCTTCCCTAAAGATGATACGGGTCTCCGGGTTATTGTGACAAGTAGGTGTTTTTTTATAACTGCCGGGCTTACCATTTCCTTTAGCTAACTCGTAGAAAAATAATAACGCAGGGTTTGGTTGTTTTGTTTTTTTTGCATTTGTCTTCTCATTGTTTATTATTCCACTGAATCATTTGTAGTGAAACGGCTCATAGAGCTACAGACAACGGAGCCACTGGCTTCAGTACGGTCCTTAAACAAGCCTCGACAAATTGTCACACAGCCACGCATACAAATATTATACCCAGTCGCTCTCACATTCGTATCTGTGCAAAGAGTAAAAAAAAAAGTGGTGTGCAAATCCTCCGCAGTGTGCAGGACACTGGAGTCTGTCCTGCAGGTGTGTGTGGGGGGGGGGGGGGGGGGGGGGGTTAGTGTCCACAAGCTTTTGTACAGTAGTTTACCACCAAGAGGTGTCCCTGAAGAGGAGAGTCAGTGTTCGGGTCCTGAGGAGTCCCAGGATCAGGCCCACGCGTCTGTTCCGTCATGGAGCAGACGAGATCTTTGTTTCGGTTCGTTAAAAGGCAAGACATTCCCTGTAGGAGTCGTGTGGGGTAATGTCGTATAAGTGCAGTCGAGTTGATTAATACTTTCGGCGGATATCAATATTTATTAGAGGTTCTGTAATACTTTGTTTTTTTTTTTTTTTGCGATTGTTGTCGGGCCTTAATTATTAAACCCATTTATCAAAAATATGAATTTGTTCTGCATTTAAGTCTCGTGAATGCTAAGAGAAAGACTGGGCTTCACACCTGGTCAAAACCACCAGTTTACAGAAAAGTGTTTCAGACAAAAAAAATAGCAAAGATGAAAAAGTCTCTTGGAGCCGATAGACAAGTCCACACTCCAACGTGTGGCTCGTGGTCCGGTGAAGTCCTCTGGTGGGGGTCCTGGTGGAGGTCCTGGTGGGGGTCCTGTGGCAGGACAACACACCGGTGAGTGTCAAACTAAGACAACCAGGGACTCAAACGCCTCAACCACGAGAAATGACGAGTCCACAGACGTAGAAGTCAACGCTAAAAACCTCCAGCTAACTCTCGCCAAACTGAGAGCCACGGACACCTGGGGGGTGAGGAGACCTGGGGAGGTGAGGAGACCTAGGGGGTGAGGAGACCCTGGGGGGTGAGGAGACCTGGGGGGGGTGAGGAGACCTGGGGGGGTGAGGAGACCTGGGGGGTGAGGAGACCTGGGGGGTGAGGAGACCTGGGGGGTGGGGAGACCTGGGGGGGTGAGGAGACCTGGGGGGGTGAGGGAGACCTGGGGGGTGAGGAGACCCGGGGGGTGAGGAGACCTGGGGGGGTGAGGAGACCTGTGGGGGTGAGGAGACCTGGGGGGTGAGGAGACCTGGGGGGTGAGGAGACCTCAGGGTGGGGAGACCTGGGGGGTGAGGAGACCTGGCGGGTGAGGAGACCACATCCCGTGATTCGGTCCAGAGACAGGTGGTCCAGGTCCTTGGCGTTTCACTGGACGGGGGGGGGGGTGGATGTGTTGCATATTTCTTCCAGCGTCCTTCGTCGTTGTCTTCCCAGCGCCTCCTGCCGGTCTCCCAGCGGTCAGCAGGAGGGAGCTGCACCTCCTCCTGCCGACCGCTCAGCGAGGCCGCCGCCGCGGGCTGCAGAGCATCTGTCTGGTGTCACCGGTCCTCTCGGGAGAGATTCGCCTCTTTTAGCGCAGAGAGACAAAAAAGCTGCCCGCTAACGAGACCCGACAGCACGCTGACCCCTCCGTTAGCCCCATGTTAGCCACGTGGAGGGGTGAGAGAGCAGGGGGCCGGTGGGGGGGTGGGGAGGGGGGAGTCAGTTCTCCAGGTGGGTCCTGAGGGGGCCGTGGTGCCGGGACCGCTGCAGCCGCTGGTCGTGGCTGGCGGCGCGGCGCGGCGGGGCGGGGGAGCCCAGCGGGGGGTGGGTGGCGGTGGTGGAGGACGAGGAGGTGGAGGAGGAGGAGGGGGACAGCTTGGAGGCATCGCGCGCCGCGGCCCGACCGCGGCTCAGCGAGCGCCGGTCCTCCGAGGACGCGGCGGCGCTGACGGCGCCCGCCGTGCCCTCCAGGTGCGCCTCGCACACCTGCAGCAGGGCGGACACCTGGTCCCGCAGCGTCGCCGCCTTGGAGCGCCGGCCGGCCAGGTGGAAGAAGGCCTCGATGAAGGCCTGCAGGCCCATCCCTGGGGGAGGGAGGGAGGGAGGGAGGGCAGAGAGGGCAGAGAGGAGAGTGTTAGTGGGCGGGGCTAGCGCAGGGTCAGGGTGAGGAAATAGGCGTGATCAGCACACAAAAACATGCATGTTCGTAAATGGGGCGTGGTCAGTGACTAAGTGGGTGTGGTCTGGGCACAAACACGTGCATGTTTGTAAATGGCCGTGGTCAGTGACTTAGTGGGCGTGGTCAGTGCACAAAAACATGCTATTTGTAAATGGGGCGTGGTCAGCACACAAAAACATGCATGTTCGTAAATAGGGCGTGGTCAGTGCACAAAAACATGCATGTTCGTAAATGGGGCATGGTCAGTGACTAAGTGGGCATGGCCCAGGTGCAAAAACACACAACACGGCGTGCCGTGCGTGTGGACCAAGGCGTATAAAGCAGGCTATGCGGCCGACCTGCTTCTCTGGAGTCGGGCGCGGCGGCGGCCCAGCGCCGCGTGATGTCGATGTACAGGATGTCCACCGCCGCCATGGGGAGGGCGGAGCTGCTCAGCCGGCAGCACCTGGACAGACGGGAGACGTTAGGACAGCCAGAGAGGAGGGCGGAGCTCTGCCTCATCCTGGGACAGGTGCGCAAATGCACGCACACCCACACGCACACACGCACACACGCACACACACACACACACACACACACAGGAAACCATGCATAGATACTCAAAACAACCTGAATACTCAACACAGAGAAATGCCTTATTTTGTATCATACTCTTGTAACCTCTCCCTGTTAAAAGGCATGGAGAAAATACTAAGACCAGGGTTGAAGCCTGGAGATAAAGTGGCATTGTTCGCGCTTGAAGCGGCTGCAGACTAGAGGGGAACGCTGTGAAGGTTGAAGGCAGAGGAGGGCAACATCTTTAACCAAGCAACCAAGAAAACCTCCCCTACAGAGGGCAGGTTTGGTCACAGCCGACTCCACTCACTAAAACATGGATGGCTTCTCTTAGAATTACTCAAATCAAAGCTCTTAAATCAGCAGCTTCAAGGGCAGTTACAACTGTATAGCTCTACATTATAATGTACCCGTTTACAACCGACTGAACCCCTAAAACTTTATTCAACCTGGGTCGTCTCCCTGAGATGAAGCACCCCTTTTACAGGAGACCCCAAAACAACCTGACAACGTGCAGAAACGCTCTGAAACCATGAACACTTGTAGCCGACGCATTCACAAGGCGGGCCGAACTGAAACTACAAACCGAACCACGGTTCCAGTAGTTTGACCCTTTGACCTGAACTGTAACTCAGTATTGGCGCCGATTCCATTTTCACGTTGACGCGCGTGAAAACACTTCCAGAGAACGGCACCGGGAGCCGGGGCCTACAGAATCCAACAGTACCGACCGGAGAACGCGGCCTGCCCCCGGGGGTCGGTTCCGAATGCGGGTACCTGATGAAGGTGCGGAAGGCCGTGGGCCCCAGACGCATGTTCCCCTTGATGCCCAGGAAGCGCAGGAAGAGCGCGGCAATGCGGTCCACCAGGCACAGGTACTGGAACTGCTTGGTGTACTTGGGGTAGACCTGCTTCAGGCACAGCGTGGGCAGGCCGTCGGCGGGCTCCTCCTCCTGGGCCTTCAGCGCCGCCGCCGCCACCACCTCGCCCTGCTGGGCCCCGCCCACACCGCCCCCCGCCGACGGCTGCTGCTGGCTGCTGCTGGCCAAGAGAGAGAGGAGAGGAAGAGGCCAAAGCACCGTTGTTAAAAATGAGGAAGACGAGGGGTGGCGCGAGGAACGCAGAGTCTTGTGTGTTATGTTTGGGGGCAGCCGCGGCCTACTGGTCAGGGCTTCGGACTTGTAACCGGAGGGTTGCCGGTTCGAAGCCCGACCAGTACGGCTGAAGTGCCCTTGAGCAAGGCACCGAACCCCTAACTGCTCCCCGAGCGCCGCTGTTGGCAGCTCACTGCCTCGGGATATTAGTGTGCTTCACCTCACGGTGTGCCTCACCATCACTGTGTGCTGAGTGTATTTCCACTAATTCACGATTGGGTTAAATGCAGAGACCAAGAGTAAGAGTTTGGTGGGAACACTTCAGAGCTCACTGTGGTACGTACTTTCCACAGCGGTTCTGAAATGCTTTTCCCTTGACGCGTCACCCACACTTTGGGTGAACTCCGCGATGGCGGAGCATCACGGGCTCACCATCCAATTCCGATTTTTTTTTCAACATTAACTTGTTTCCGTTGTACCTCGCTTGCCTCTTTGTTGAATTCTTAATTGCTTTGGAGTTATCTCGGGCAAACAGCGCCGCCTGAAAACCTGAGCGTGTTGACGGCGCGAGACGAGATGGCGGAACGCAGCCCGGAGGGCGGGACGATGAAGGAACACGGAAAAACAAATCAGGAGATTCGTTATCGGGTGCCGGGGCCCGTCGCCCGGCGCCGGCCGAGATCAGTTTACACGAGACCAGGACCAGGAGGAGACCACCCGGAGGAGACCGGACCTTCATCGGGTTCTGGAGGCCCTCAGGGCGACCGCGGTGACGACCCAGGTGAGAGCCTCATGACGCAGCTAGAAGATGTACGGGACTATCAAGACATTCCTGAATTAGTAACAGTGTTGTTTAACCAGTGTTCTTTAACTAGGGTTCTTTAACTAGCCTTATTTAACCAGTGTGCTTTAACTACGGTTCTTTAACCAGCGTTATTTAACCAATGTTCTTTAACTAGGCTCTTTAACCAGTGTCCTTTAGTGTTCTTTAACCAGTGTTGTTTAACCAGTGTTCTTTAACTAGGGTTGTTTAACCAGCGTTATTTAACCAGTGTTCTTTAACTAGGGTTCTTTAACTAGCCTTATTTAACCAGTGTTCTTTAACTAGGGTTCTTTAACTAGCGTTATTTAACCAGTGTTCTTTAACTAGGGTTCTTTAACCAGTGTCCTTTAGTGTTCTTTAACCAGTGTTGTTTAACCAGTGTGCTTTAACTAGGGTTCTTTAACTAGCCTTATTTAACCAGTGTTCTTTAACTAGGGTTCTTTAACTAGCGTTATTTAACCAGTGTTCTTTAACTAGGGTTCTTTAACCAGTGTCCTTTAGTGTTCTTTAACCAGTGTTGTTTAACCAGTGTGCTTTAACTAGGGTTCTTTAACTAGCCTTATTTAACCAGTGTTCTTTAACTAGGGTTCTTTAACTAGCGTTATTTAACCAGTGTTCTTTAACTAGGGTTCTTTAACCAGTGTCCTTTAGTGTTCTTTAACCAGTGTTGTTTGACCAGTGTGCTTTAACTACGGTTCTTTAACCAGCGTTATTTAACCAATGTTCTTTAACTAGGCTCTTTAACCAGTGTCCTTTAGTGTTCTTTAACCAGTGTTGTTTAACCAGTGTTCTTTAACTAGGGTTGTTTAACCAGCGTTATTTAAACAGTGTTCTTTAACTAGGGTTCTTTAACCAGTGTCCTTTAGTGTTCTTTAACCAGTGTTGTTTAACCAATGTTCTTTAACTAGGGTTGTTTAACCAGCGTTCTTTAACCAGTGTCCTTTAGTTTTCTTTAACCAGTGTTCTTTAACTACGTTATTTAACCAGTGTTCTTTAACTAGGGTTCTTTAACCAGTGTCCTTTAGTGTTCTTTAACCAGTGTTGTTTAACCAGTGTTCTTTAACTAGGGTTCTTTAACCAGTGTCCTTTAGTGTTCTTTAACCAGTGTTGTTTAACCAGTGTTCTTTAACTAGGGTTCTTTAACCAGTGTCCTTTGGTGTTCTTTAACCAGTGTTGTTTAACCAGTGTTCTTTAACTAGGGTTCTTTAACCAGTGTCCTTTAGTGTTCTTTAACCAGTGTTGTTTAACCAGTGTTCTTTAACTAGGGTTCTTTAACCAGGGTTCTTTAACCAGCGTTCTTTAACCAGCGTTCTTTAACCAGCGTTCTTTAACTAGGGTTCTTTATCCAGCGTTCTTTATCCAGCGTTCTTTAACCAGTGTTCTTTAACCAGTGTTCTTTAACCAGTGTTGTTTAACCAGTCTTCTTGAGAACTTGCATGGATAGATTCCCTGATTGAGTGGCTTATCAGCACAAAAGCAGCAAGCATAAAAGTCTCTAAAAGGGTTTCTAGAGCAAAAGCCGTGCGGGGAGTCCACAGCGAGGACACACGCGCACGCACAGAACTGAAAGGATCATCTGAAGCCGGCGCCGACCGACCGGCGGCTCTCGGGTCGTCGTTTTTCCGGTTCATTCCTGGCCGAGTTCATAATGGAGGACGTGGGCGGGGGGGTCAGATAGCGGCGGATGGCGGAGGCGGTGAGAGCTAAACGTTTCAGGTGGGATTCCTCGTCAGACCTCCGTGCCCACTCGCTTTCTGGCTGCTACTCTACTGGCGTTAAATTATTCCAACGTTTGCTGGTCTGGACTTTCAAGCGCCGCTGTTTGGAGCTGTGCGCGCTGCACAGTGGGCTGCGGTGGGGCGCGGGGGGGGGGGGGGGGGGCGCTTGGTGGAATGAACACAAAAGGGAAGGAATATGGAAATACAGGCCAGATGACAGCCAAACTACTTTTAAGGGAAGTGGTGTTTGGTGTAGCACAGCCATCTTGAAAAAAACACTCCCTGCCAATCACGCAGGCTCGGTACCTACAGGCCGGCTCTGCTCACAGGAATACAGGAACACAAATACTCTTGACAGGACAATTACGCGTCTTCATGCATGTGGTGACTTGGCGAGATAATCCGCCGACTCCGATTGTTTGCTTATGTACTTCTACTGAGAACGCGCAGAACATGATCTGTCACGAGGGTTGCCTTAAAGAGACGTACACACGCAAAAGGACACATCTAATCTAAGTTACCGCGAGCAACGCCCCCACCGACACAATCAGACACCTCAGTAGAGGTATGGACGTGTAGAAAACTATAGCTACTTCACTCGGATGAAGGCAGCTACAGGAACACCGTATCCAAGTGGTGTTTTAGTGACACCTAGCGGCGGGACGCGGTAACGCAAGGCAGGGATTAACATGGTCAGGAAGCTGATGAAACCCATCTGATAATGGGGCGCTAAATAAGGTGAGCGAGTCCGGAAACGTCCAGCTGTGGTCGGTGTATTACTTTAGGGTGAGTATTCGAACCAACATGTTGAGATTGTTTTGTGTAGAAAGATATGTTTGCAATGTGAACAAACCTAATGAGAGTGTTATTTGCTCTTTCTTCACCAGACTGTGGGGATTTCTCACATTTAGCTAATTTTACCACTGGCGGTAAAATTAGCTAAACCTCGTTATTATGGGGAAGTGCTTAAACACATTGAGCATGCAGGCACGCACACGCGCACGCACACACACAGACACACAGAGGCCATGTTCTGTTCCAAAGCCAGTTATCTCGTCACACATCGGTTCATTCCCACACCCTCAGACCAACGCAGGGGGAATATAAAATTATAGGAAACACAAAAATGTAATCAATTAACACTTTCACCAGCCCCAAGGTGCACTTTTACTAAAAGTTAGATCACAGAGAAAAAGAATCCCAGTCGAAGCAGCGAAGAAAAAAAAAAAAAATTCTAAATGTGTGCCAGCTGATTAATTCTTCATTTCATAATTTACTTCGGGGCGCCGGGGCCCTGGTATGAACCCCCACAGAGAGCAACACACTCCCTCATGCGATATCCCAATCTAATGTGATATAATGTGGTCTAATCCCCCAGGATTCTGCTGAGGCCCGGCAGGGGTGTCGATAAGGAGGGGATTAGGAGGACCGAGAGCCGTGTTCAGGGAGAGCTTTCAAAAAACGGACGCACAAACATGACCCCCCCCGAAGCCAGTGGCGGAGAAATATATATACGGAAGAGGGGGGTTGAAATATCGTCCACAACAATGTCATGTCCTCGTTAGAAAGAAAACACTTTTTTTTCCCCCTGCTCGTCGATGCTTTCGTTCTTCACGCATAAATTGACAAAGATTATGTCGGCCACGAGTCCCAGAGTCCCCACATGCACGCATGCACAAACACGCACGCACGCATGCACAAACACGCACGCATGCATGCACACACGCATGCACACGCACACACGCTAGAGGATGGATACCCGACCCAGGGTTTTTATCTATCCGCGCGTTAACCCGCACATGTTGCGCTCATCTGTTTGTTGACATTTCCAAATGCCTTGCAGTCGCTTAATGAAGGCGGGCTTTCATAAACACAGATGTAAATGTGTCATTAGTATGAAAAAAAAAAAGAAGACTTTAACTGTGTCGGGTTCGTACATAAAAAGCTTGACGCCTGTCGGTCTTGGGTCGGGTTCGGTTACGGTTCTGTCAGACGCGGGCCGGTCTCGGACAGGAAATTCTGGCCCGATCTGCACTCTAACACACGCACACACACACACACACACACACACACACACACACACACACGCGCACAAACACACACACACACACACACACACACACACACACACACACACACACACACACAGCGACTCGCGGCCGACAGTCTCGTTCGCGACGTGTTGCTCCACAGTGAGTAAACAACGTCCTCCTAGGGGTTCCACTTAACGTTCCACAGGATCAATCGTACCCCAGGCGTGCGCTTTGGACGCCGCGCCCGTTTAGAGCGGCGCCGACTGGTCGGGGAGAACGAGAGAACGTCGTTTAGCGTCGGGAAAGTGGTGAGGAAATGATCTACAGAGAAGAAGACACCACCACGTCACTCGGAGAACAAAGCCTCCAGCAGCAGCAGCAGCAGCAGCAGAGCGGAGACGGGGCCGTGGAGCCCGGGACACACTGCGGAAGGTTCTAATGATGCTGCTGGGAGCACGTGGGGGGGGGGGGGGTTCTCCTCAGACATTAGCCGACTGAGACGACAACAAACAACGCTTGAAAGGCGCCGCACTCCGCCTTTCAAGTCCCGGCGTAACGTCCCGGTGTCCCCGCGGCCTCGGCGGCGTCCCACCAGACGGCTGCAACGCGCGGCCGCTGTCCTCTACGCTGAACGAGACGAGCCGGTCTGCAGAGCTGCGGAGAAGTCGCTTTTTAAACACAAGCGCTAAATGCTACCGGTTCCCTTCGTGTCGCGTTTCGGCGCGCCAGTGGCACCGTGTGTGTGTGTAGCGGCGTGTTCAACAGAACAAACGTGTGTGTATGTGTGTGTGTGCGTGTGCGTGTGGGTGCGTGCGTGTGTGTGAGAGACGCCGCAGGCAGATGTGCAGACATTTCTGCATGTGTGAATGGTAATTTCCTGCGACATCTGGGGTGTTTGTCACAACATCCTAACAAGAGATGTTGTATACTAACAATGGTTAATCTAGCAATTGAAATGCTTGAAACTTGTTCTGGTGACTTTGTTACTGTATTAGCAGTAATTAAATGTTTCACCTTCTTATGACAAATGTACTCTTTGTAAGTTGCTTTTGATAAAAGCATTTGCTAAATGCCCTAAATCTAATGTAAATGTAACAACAATAACAGAGTAAACGTGACACTCGACCAGCCATCTGCAAACCATAAGGCCTGGAATTCACTTACTGCAGACAACGTGTATGCATCATGGCTGCCACGCGTCATTCTGCGACCGCTTGGTGCGTCGGTGGTGCACGTCGTCGCAAGCGAACGTGACGCATCCGCAAGATGCAATACTGACAAGAAAATTGGGAGGCGACCGTGCGAATATACACAGTGACCTCGAGGTCCGAGTTGGGGAAGTTATTATTAGCATGGTGGAAAGTTTCGATGAGAGACTGCCGGACCTGGTCCACAATTTCCCACACCACAGTCTTTATATGCATAGCGATAAGCATGCATGTCAGACCAGCTGGCGACAGATCGTGTTGGCTACGTTTGTTGTATATTTACATGAGCACAAAATACACATGCTTTTGTATTTTGATCTGACATTACTGTGGTCTGCCCTGAGTGGAGACCTCCACTATCACGCGCTTTGGCCACCTAATGATGCAGCAAGTCTGCACACAGAAACACAGCGGGTCGCATACACTTACGCTTGGTCTAAAGCAAGTCCATCAGCACCCTAAGGGTACGGCCGGGGTACAGCGTCCGCGTGACAACTCCTGCACTGTTGCCGTGCTCCGCTCTGCGGCCGAGCTGCTGTGTTCGTGTGTCTCTCTCTGCTGCTACACTGCTAGCATTAGCCCCCCGGCAAAGTCACAACCCGTCCATAGATTTGACCATCGGAGCTGACGGGACATGCGTTCCAATCGATGGGTCTATTCTCGCTGTCGCCCACACATGCCACCGACACCACCAGGCCGTACATCTCACACTTCCGACAGCTCACATAATAGATTGAAATTGATCATTAATAATAGTCATATTCTAATATTTATTTGATTCACGGGCGCACTTTGGAAAACTCCAGCTCCTCGTAAAAACCCGGAAAGCAATTACGCACGCGACCATAAAGCCAGACACCTTTACAGCACGAGCTGCACGACTTGGGGCCCGCGCATGTCTGTGCAATTACCACGAAGGCACGTTAATCACGGAATCTGAGCGCAGCCCATTACTCCTAAACTCACAATCCATGAAGCCAGACTTTACAATACGTCAGGTAATAATAATAACAAGAATCCACCCGGACAGAGGAGAAGCCATGAATAATGATTTCAGGCAATATGTGGGGGATTATGTCTAGACATTAATATGGGGACAGGGAGGCAGGGTGTTATTGTGCCAGGGGGGAGGGGGGGGGGGGGGGGGCGTCCACTGTCACAAAAGAGATTCAAATAAAGATGGAGAGAGAGAGAGAGAGAGAGAGAGAGAGAGAGAGAGAGAGAGAGAGAGGTGCAGTGGTAGAAAGAGAGAGAGAGAGAGAGAGAGAGAGAGAGAGATAGGTGCAGAGGTAGAAAGAGAAAGAGAGAGAGAGAGAGAGAGAAAAACGGATAAATAAACAGAGCAAGCGAGCGACCGAGAGGGAGAGAGAGAGAATGACAGAGACACACAGAGGGGCGGTCGAGAGAAGCGGGCGAGCGCCAGAGGTGACTTTCAAAAGGGTTAGCGCTGCGCCGCCGCTGAAAAGCCAATTACTCACGGCCTGTCACGCACGCCTGGAAAGCAAAGCCGAGTGAAACCAACAGCTGTGGCGCTGGCTGGCCAGGCCCAGGGCCGTGTCATGGAGTCAGGAGTACGACCCGCCAGAGACAGCGCTTTAATCACAGCTACGCTGTCGCTACGTTGGAGTGGACCGGCCCCGTGGGTCAGTTGCTGCTGGGTTCTGCACGGCAAGGCGCGCTTATGGTAAAGAAACACGTTAGCGATCATCACACCACACACACACACACACACAGGAGCTGGGTGTGTGAGTGGAGTCACCCAGTGACGTGCACCACAGCGCCCCCCGCTGGCTCACCTGGGTCGGTTCTGGAAGGGGTCCATCAGACGCAGAGTGTCCCTGATGACGCACACCTTGACCTCCTCGTCCACCGGGCTGGAGACAAACTCAAACACGCCCGGAGCCACCTACACACAGACACACACACACGCACACGCAGACACATGCACACACACACACACACACACGCGCGCACGCATGCACACACACGCATGCACACGCATGCCCGCACACACACACACACACACACACACACACACGCAGACACATGCACGCACACACACACACACACACGCAGGCACACACATGCAGACACATGCACGCTCACACACACACACACATGCACGCACACAAACACACGCAGACACATGCATGCACACACGCACACACACATGCACACAGACACACACACACGCAGACACATGCACGCTCACACACACGCAGACACATGCACGCACGCACACACACACACGCGCGCGACACATGCACGCACGCACGCACACATACAGACACATGCAGACACGCACACACATACACACACACGCAGACACGTGCACACACAAACACACACGCACGCACACACACACACACACACGCGCACACAGGCACACGCAGACACACAGGCACACACACACACACACGCGCACACAGGCACACGCAGACACACACACACACAGATTTTGAGGATGGTTGTATGCTCAGCACCAAGATAATCCCAGTGAGGCCGGCGGTCGGAGGGTCTCACCTCCTGTTCGTGTTCGATCCTCATGCTGGGGTTGGAGTTGACCTCCAGCAGCACCGGCTTCAGGTTCTTGGTCAGCAGAATGTCGAAGCCCAAGATCTGGCACACAGGACAGGACATGCAGGCCCAGCTTAGCTCTCATGGCGTCTCCCTCTGACCGACCACTGTGTTGGTTATGTTAAGTTTCTTTGAGTGCCCCTTCTTCCCAGAGCGTACGATATGATGACTAAAGGCTGGGTTATGCTTAATTTATGCTTCCGCGTTGACGCAACGCTGGGGGGCTTACGGAGCCTTTACGTCCTTGCGGACCCCCCTTGTGTCCACCGCAAGGGCCTGACGTGCACCTCCTAAAAATCCTAGACGCGCGTTGACACCAACACCAACGCAGCGGCTTTGGCTGAGATTGGTCCGCGAACTACATTCGCTGGAGATCGCTTTTCCGGTTTCCACTCGTAAACACCGCCACGGTGTGATAAATGCTTCGACTGATTGGCGACAACATACTGTATATATAAAACTTTTGCCTTCTTTTCTGTGAACTTTTATTTTTACTCGCTAGTAATCCGTATGTGAAGACCAGAATGGTCATTCTGGTCCCTCTACCGGTGTGGCATTGAATTGCATTTCGAAACGTAAACCCCATCCTAAACCATCACGGTCTCATGACTGCGTCCGAGCAACTGCGTGGCCATCGCGTGATCACTACGTGATCACCACGCGGAACCATAACTCAGCCTTTACGGTGAGCACACATTGGCTGTTACCCAGACAAACCCCGCCCCCCCCTCAAGAGGCCAACCAAACGAAACGCTTCAGGTTGTTTCTGCAGCAGCTTTGGGGCTGTCTGTCAGAGACGCAGAGCCCCCCCCTTCAGCTAAGAGAGAGAGAGAGAGAGAGAGAGAGACCGCTTAGCCGGCACGCTGAGAGGACATCCTGTCAACGGCAGCGGCCTCTGGAGGAGCCGGCTTACATTCTCGACTGCACCGGATATCTGACCAATCTGGGCAGCTCGCCTGTGATGGGTTCAGGGGAATCCATCACAGGGCTGTCAATGCACTTCTTCTCAACGGAGAAGAAATCTCTTCTCAGTGGAGAAGAAACGTAGCGAGGGAGAGATGGAGGGAGAGAGGGAGGGAGAGAGGGAGGAAGCAGAGATGGAGAGGGGCTGGTTAGGGCTTCGGACTTGTAACCGGAGGGTTAGGGGTTGCCGGTTCGAACCCCGACCAGTATGAATGGCTGAAGTGCCTGTGAGCAAGGCACCTAACCCCTCACTGCTCCCCGAGCGCCGCTGTTGGCAGCTCACTGCCTCGGGATTAGTGTGTGCTTCACCTCACTGTGTGCCTCACCATCACTGTGTGCTGAGTGTATTTCCACTAATTCACGATTGGGTTAAAAGAGTAATTCTTCTTCTAGAAGGGACGTTCTGGGCCGTCGTTCAGTTTCTAGACCTATTTCGCGGCGCCGCTTTCTGCTCAGGGGGGGCGAGGCTACACCTCACACCCGGACACCCACCTGGAAGCAGGTGGGTCCGGGCTTGCCCGGCGGGATGTCGGCCTGGTAGTGGACCTTGAGCTCCGGCACCAGGGCGATGACCGTCTTGATGACCAGCGAGATGACATCGGACCACACCTTCTTGACGTCCACGCCCCGGGAGGCCAGGCGCTGCAGCACGCTGGAGAAGGTGCGCTTGCTGCCCGTGCTCTGGCTGTCCGAGTGCACGAAGTTGCCGCTCTGCACGTTCAGGGAGTAGTTGGTGAGGTGCATGAACACGTGGCTCAGGTTCTTCTGGTTGGGCTCCTGCGGAGGGAGACGCACACACGCACACGCACGCACACACACACACACACAGTTAAGAAACGGAGGGAAAAAAACCTCAACTCCCGTTTCCGTGGAAACAACCACTGATGTCACTGGTCTAGAATTCGTCTTTGGTCCAAATGATGGATTCTGTGATTGTTTTGTGGGAACCGATTTGTGTGAAGCGGTGATAATGATGTGATTATTGATGTGTTCATCAGTTTGCCCTTCTAAACATGCACAATGAATGACGAATGAATGCATGACATTATACTGTCAAGGATAACCCAACGTCTCCCACAGTGACCTCTGCTCATGGAAACGGCTTCTACTGTATTTTTCCAGTGACTTTCTAATGTGAACCTGATCCCACCATCGGTGAGGGTGAGGGTGAGGCGTGTAACCTAACCCTCACCCTAAGGTACCCCGGGGTACCTGGTAGGGCACACGGAGGACTGGGACCCCTGGGGTACCTGGTAGGACTCACGGAGGACCGGGACCCCAGGGGTACCTGGTAGGGCTCACAGTGTACCCCTGGGGTACCTGGTGGGGTTCATGGAGGACCGGGACCCCAGGGGTACCTGGTAGGGCTCACAGCATACCCCTGGGGTACCTGCTCACGGCAGGCCGGGACCCCAAGGGTACCTGGTAGGACTCAAGGAGGACCCCCCCCCCGGGGCTACCTGGTAGGGCTCGGTGCAGAAGCGGGTCAGGCCTTCCTTGGCGATGTAGATCTGCAGCGGCTGCAGGGCCTTCACCAGCACGTACAGCCGGATGTCGAACTTGAGCTTGTCGATGAGCAGCGGCCGGTGCACATACTCCTGCACCACGGCCTGCCGGGCCTGGGCGCCGCACAGCCGCAGCTCGCCCGGCTGCCGGATCAGGTAGATGCCGTCGCCCTGGGAGCCGCCGTCGGGCTTCACGATGAAGGTACGGCGGGCCGCGGCGTCGCCGTCCTTCAGCGCCCGGATCTGGGGGGGGGGGGGGGGGGGGAGAGAGGGGGGGGAGACGGGTGAGGAGAGAGGGGAGGGGGGAGGTGGAAGGAGGTGGACGCTCGATTACGGGAGGTGGAAGGATTGCGTGGCGCTGAGGTGCAGAAGGATCGGTGGGTCAAATGTCCGTCCATCCATCTTGTTTTTTTGTGTATATCAAGAAGATACAGAAAATAACCTTTCTAAAAAACAATTACAATTACTATTAAGACTTAACAAAGCACCAGGGGTGAAAGTAAGCCGGTACTGGCCGGAACAGCGTAACACTAAAAGATTTGGAGAGGGTATGCCGTACCGGAAAGAAAAATATAGTCTTTCATAGAAATTGCACTTACGGCATGACAACACACCTGCTAACGTCACATATCACCAGAAGCAACACGTTTTCCCCAATAGACATTGCATATAACTCGTTGTGAACCGTCTCTGAACGTTTCACTCGACAGACGACGAGCGAGATTGACGGTGCCCACGCGCGCTGTCAAGCAGGCGAGGACAGCTTCTTCAAGAAGTCTTTGGAATTTATTTGAAGTGTTTTACCTAAACTTTTACTTTTCTGTTCCGTTCCGCTGTTCCGTGTCCAACGCCCAAAATGAAAAGTCAAGATAGTTTTCAACTGTTTCAACTGTCTTTCAAAAGTTACCAACATGATTGTGTTGTTGAAATGATGTGTTTGCAATTTAGTTGTAATCAAAACCTGACACAAGGGGGTGAAAGCGTGATGTACTAGTGTGACAAAAAGTACTAGAGTGATAACCAAGTCCTAGTGAATGCTTGATAAGTAGACTATAATAAATAATTAAGTGTATTTTTCAGTTCACGTTCTGCATGTGCACTATGGGTCAATATGATAATACCGGCAAGAAATAAAAACTACTTTCACCCCTGCAAAGCACTGATGGTTTAACTTGACAACATTATGTATTTTGTGCAATTGTTAAAAGAAATGCAGAACAAATGATTGATTAAGGATTTCTTTGGGCTGCTTTGCCGCAACAAAATGGCCGCCGTGCAGATCCACTTGAAGGATAAGTCTGAGGGAGCAGCGATGCCTGAGAGGCCACAGAGATAAGAGCCTTTTCAATTAAAGTATCTTTAACATTCAATCAAACCCTCCTCTACTCCCTGTAATTCCTCATTAACTCTGATAGTGTGAGACATTAACAGGAGAAAAAGTGTTGTTGTCGACCAACATTAACGAATGGATTTCTAAAGGTTCCTCGTGTGATGATACATGGATTGTAGTTTTAGGTCACCTTATCAGGGGACCAATAAAACATGGATTCCACAAAGCCTGCAGTGTAAAAGATGAGACAAATTATTTTTAGCAGGAGTGCAGAAGACAAGCAGAAGAACATTGGATTCAGGTGGGTAGGAACCTGGCTCGATTTCAGACGGTTTAGCTGCCATTTCCTGTCTCAGCAGCCTTTCTGTCCATTTCACCCTCCATAAAAAACCTAAAACATCATCCAACAAAATATACCCTTCAATTTCAAAATAAAAATGATTCATGATTGCAAATTACATCAGTTTATGACTGTTATGAACCTGTGGAGTTCACACCTCCGGTGCTCTGAAGTTGTGAAGCTCCAGCACACTGCAGTTCCCTGACCGTCCCAGTGAAGAGAAGGTATTTCTGATTCTTACGCACGGTACCTTTAATCAATTCAGTGGAAACCACTGTCCAAATTAGCAGGTGCTTAGGGCTAATCCCAAGAGGAAGGGCTTCCAGCAGTTGCTCTCGTTCCTCGTGCACCGAGCTGACCCACGGCTAAAGCCACGAGGATCTCCCATCGACCCACCACACAGCTATTCCTGTATCAAGTGATATCGCCTGCCAGTAAATCCAACTCGCCGTGCTTTAGAGAGAGACCTGAAACCACAGGAGATGCGGAGGGAGGACTTGGCTTGTGTTTCTCGTTTCAGCAGGACGGGTTTCATGAACCTGCAGCAGCGTAGCCTGACAGTGTGCACGTCTTCAGCCCGAGGTTGGAGGTGTCAAGACGGCCAGCCTCTCAGAGACCGTACCGACGTGGTCATAACAAGGAAACATGAGCATAAGTCAGCATCGGGGCCAGCTGTGTTTGGCTCCCAGCAGAACGCTTCTGGGTTTGATCCCCGACTTTTAGAATAAAAGTGAGCACTCCACTTTTATTCCGTACCCCACCTTTAGACAGCACCCTCGCCATAGTCTGCACCCTACCCGTAGTCTGCACCCTACCCATAGTCTGCACCCTACCCTTAGTCTGCACCCTACCCATAGTCTGCACCCAGCCCATAGTCTGCACCCTACCCATAGTCTGCACCCTTCCCTTAGTCTGCACCCTACCATTAGTCTGCACCCTACCCTTAGTCTGCACCCTACCCTTAGTCTGCACCCTACCCTTAGTCTGCACCCTACCCATAGTCTGCACCCTTCCCTTAGTCTGCACCCTACCCTTAGTCTGCACCCTACCCTTAGTCTGCACCCTACCCTTAGTCTGCACCCTACCCTTAGTCTGCACCCTACCCTTAGTCTGCACCCTTCCCTTAGTCTGCACCCTACCCTTAGTCTGCACCCTACCCTTAGTCTGCACCCTTCCCTTAGTCTGCACCCTACCCTTAGTCTGCACCCTACCCTTAGTCTGCACCCTTCCCTTAGTCTGCACCCTACCCATAGTCTGCACCCTACCCTTAGTCTGCACCCTTCCCTTAGTCTGCACACTTCCCTTAGTCTGCACCCTACCCATAGACTGCACCCTTCTTTAGTCTGCACCCTACCCATAGACTGCACCCTACCCTTAGTCTGCACCCTTCCCTTAGTCTGCACCCTACCCTTAGTCTGCACCCTACCTTTAGTCTGCACCCTTCCCTTAGTCTGCACCCTACCCTTAATCTGCACCCTACCCTTAGTCTGCACCCTACCCTTAATCTGCACCCGAACATGCAGACATCCTTGAGTGAGATGCCTCAGTCCTACCTGTTTGATAACATCGGCTAAATTACTACTACTACTACTGTAGAATAATACAACAGTAAAGCTCTAGCTGAGCAAACCAATATCATTTTTTGCCAATGAGCAGAAGCAATAAAGCTGAAATAAAACTACAATAAACTAAATAAAGCCATTCTGACATAACAATGTCCTCCAGGTAAGACCCGTTCATCCCCACGCACCGATTAGTCCATCATCATCATCCTCCATCTACAGTGGCTTCTAGTTTGTGTATTTGGCTTTTATGACATTACAGCGAGCTCTGCAGCTATGAATAGTGAAGAACAGGGTTGTTGTTTTTTTTTTAACCTCACAAAGCCGCGTTTCACTCGCCTTTTGTAAAAGAGCACTTTAGCATCACCGAGTATTCTGAACCAGTGATTGGGTCTAAAATTAGCTTGTGGTTGACATCAAGAGTCTTCTCTGGCCCTCTGTCATGGCAGAGCGAGGAGCTTACACTCAGACGAGAAAGGCCTCCAGCAGAACCACATATGGCACAGTTCCTACCCCCCCCCCCCCCCCCCCCCCCCCCTCCACAGCAGTGGAGAGGAAGGAATGGGCTGAGAACGTAAGTGAAGACTCATTGTGCGGAGCGAGAGAGAGGTTCTGGCTCAGTACCCCGGGGGCCCTCCTCTGCGCTGACCAGACAGGACCAACAGAATGATCATTGTTTCAATCTGAAACATTCATTGGATGTGCCAACTCTCCCATCACTCCAGTACAGCTCCATGCTGCCGACTAAAACATGACCAGAACCAGTGCTTAGAGGATCACACTTCTTCTTCTGTGGTGTGTGTCTGTGAACCTTTTAGCGCATCACAGATGAACACAGATAACCAGACTGGTCCCGGGATAGTGGAGAGTATCAATGGTGAGGCCAAGGAGACCACACAGACACACCGCACACACACACACAAACACACACCCACACGCACAAGCACACACACACACACGCACATGCACGCACGCGCACGCACACACACGCACGCGCACGCACACACACACACACCTGGGGTTCTGCAGCACGGGAGGCCATTATGATGCAGCCGCGGGAAAGTCTAAACCCACCGCGGTTACAAAACAGCTGGAGGAGGTTCCTCTTATGTGCCGCGGCGTGTTCACCTGAGCAGAGAACTGCTGGTACTCCTCCGGGAGGATCCAGGAGCGCGGGTAGAAGTTGTACTCCTCGGGGAACAGCTCCTGCATGGTGCGCAGCGCCCGGCTCAGGTTGATCTTCCTCAGCATCTCGATCATACCTGCCGCGACAGGTGGGCCGTGAGATCGCTCTTAAAGGGGCGGCGCGCCGATTTCACACATTGAGGGAAAGAGTTTTTTGAAAAAGGAAGCTAACAGATTTTTTTGGTTCAAAATACTTTTCCTTCCACCCACTAACAGCGTGGCACGTGAAGCAAAAGGTCTCGTGTGTGGGGGCACCTGCTGTGAACATCACCTAGTAACTGAAGGGATGTTGACAAGTGAACATCATCCACTCTCCCCAATACAAAAACAATACAGAATGAATAACGTGCACTATAAGTCATCTTAACTTCATCTACTCTTTATCAGGTGAAATAAAGCCTCGGCTGTTAGTCATCATCACCGGTACCTGGGAACTTGTTGACCTGTCCAGACACGATGTGTTCGTTGTCGTGGAATGAGACCCCATGCCAGTAGATGTCACAGGACGCCCTCCGTCCCAGGGGGAACTGGGGGGAGAGGGGGGGGGGGGCTTCAGGTCACTTCCCAAGTCAATGGTGTTATCATCATCATCATCATCACTATGGGAGTCAGTCTAACATCATCAGTCATCGTAAACCAATCTGTGCGACAAGGCGAGCTGAAAGTGGGAGAAAGATGTAAGATGTTACTGGTGTGCTGTTTATCACAAAACATCACATGTTGCAGGTGGGCATCACTAGGTTTGTTCAATGCTAGGCAATGATACAGGTTAAAAAAAAAACATACTGTTATAATTATAATCATAGTTAATATAATATTTAAGTTAGATACTTGAAGGCCCCATTCAAAATGGAGGAGAATTGCACTCCATGGAATTGCACTCCATGCTCCTGCCATGAGGAAGAGAGGTCTTAAGCCCACGAGGAGAGTGTAAAGTTTTACTCAAGGAAGCAAAAAGTACTTCCCTGAAATCAATACATAGAGGTGTGTTGACCGGGAGTGTTTGTTACTGTAATGCTACGAAAACCACGAGTACAGAAACAGACTCGGGACTTTAACAAATTTGTTCAGCCTGAACGGCAAAGCTTCGGCAACTCTCTGAAACGTGTTTGTTTTCCTGTGGGCCTTCTGAGCTGAGCCTGCTGCGGAGGAAAGAGACAGGGAGGTGACGGAGGTGACGGAGGTGATACTACAACAACCCAAGAGTTACCCAACACATCGTTTAATCCTGCAATATCACATTCCCCAGGATCTGAAACAAAAGGTGTCCTTTCTGAAACAACAAACTCTGAAACGGCGGTCTGGTGAAGCTGTGTTATGTCATTTTGCAAACAAAGGTGTTGTTTTTTTTAGCGCAATGTGATATGAGGGAGCTGATACAGTACACGGTGATGGAGCGCCATGTTATGAATGACCGGATAACAGACAGCCACTGTAGTCGTTAAACTAAAGATGGTGAGGTTTGTGTTTCGTAACGACCTCGTTTGTGTTCCTCGTCGGCCATTCATCAGGGCCTCCCGGCGTGCCTTGCTCAAGGGTGCCTGCAGAGGGTTTCCGTCAGGGAGTCACCCACCGTTCATTCATGTGAGCCATGCAGGGTAAAAGGGAAAGCCTAACCACCAGAGCCAGGGCGGCTATGAATACCGCTCCCTCGACGCCCCGCACAGCTAATCTGATGAGGGATGTAGGTTGCCGTCCGGAAATACACCAGAGCAACCCTCCCAAATGTATACAAACCCTGTACACCCTGTATGACGTCTGCCCCACCAATGGTACGTTCCAAGAGCAGTCTCAGTGGACCGTACCATGTGTCACATACACGCACGACTTGGGCCTAAAACTATTTTTTCATTTTGGCTTCTTCCGTTTAAAATGAAAAGTAAAAACAGGCCGATGAGCTGTTCAGAAAAGACACATTGGCTGGCATCAAAGGCATTCTCTAAATAATGATGTTTCTGACTAAACTGACTTGTGAAGGTTCATCTACCCAAAAGGATGTCATATTGAGCCACCACTGCCTGCCGGTCCCTCTGTGGATGTGTGACTTGTTCCCCCAGCTCCAAAGAAGACTAAAAGTCTATTGGATTAGAGGGGTTTACATCCACACCATATGCTGACCACATTAGGCAGCAGTAATGTCACACACACACACACACACACACACACACACACACACCCCAAGATAAAAAGGTGCAGGAGACCTCAACTTACTATGCGTCAAATGTTTGGCTTGCAGAGCCCCTTGAGACCCTCACTGTGATTATGGGCTGTACAAACCAAAGTCACCCGATTTGCACAAGTAAACACATTTTGTATTACAAGCACATCTTCGTCCTCGTAAGACAACCGTGTGAAACAACATCGCATCCTCAACACTCCTCAAACTAAAACTGACAACAGCACCTGAGGAGAAGTGTTGTCAGTGTAGATTAGAGTAATTCTCAGATTTTCCATGAGTGCCTAAGAACCAAGGGAGTTTCAAACTGACGAGCTCGGCCATTAGGCCTGAACGGCTAACGGGATAATCTGTAGGTTTGACATGGGATCAGCACAACAGCTGTGTTTGGGTTTAATTTCAAGTAGGCCTAGCTACATGTAGGCACACGTAGATGGCTGCATAGGTGTGTGTGTGAGTGTGAGTGTGTCTGAGTGTGCGTGTGATACCAGATCTTCAGCTATTGTAAGGTTAATAGTGCTACTGATTGGTCAAGAGTGAAGAAAAAAACAACACCCATCTACAGCAATGTCACCCAGTCATTAATAATGAAGTCCACAGAGACAATGGACCATAGTAGGTATTAAATCACCACGTTCAAGCTGCTCTGAGACGGGCCAGATGGTTCTCAGCCCACAGAACAGGGCAGCCCATATCAATTAGCCCCCTTATGAATGATTAAGGCCAACTTTCAGGCATGCTGCTGTAATTGTACACCTTTTGCGTTTCAAACGACATTGTTTTAAGTGACGGTGTGTTCTCAAATGATGGCCCATGTCAACCAGCTTCTTGTGAATCATTCAGGGGGAAAACGCTCCGCGTTCAAAAAACGATGAGTAAGCCTTTATATAGCTGAGCGGCCTATGAATAACTCACTTCATAAATATTGCCCGCGCTCATGGTTTAATGATGATGAACGCACCAGGTGATGTTGCACTACTAGTGTTATCAGACTGTAAGGTTAGGTGGGCTGGTTATTAAATTGAGGCCCGCCATCCTACAGATGCTTTGAAAGAAAGACACCAGTCAGCAGTAATTCACTTGGGTCGATATGGTTCTGTGATGCCGGAAAGGACGGGTATAGCAGCTGGCATTGAATACCAATAATAATAAATAAATAAAAACAGCCTACCTCTCTCCACTTCAGCTGCTTGATGCTCAGCTTCAGAGCCTCCAGAGAGGTTTTGGCCTTGGACGTATCCACGGTCACTGGCTTCTTCCTCCGCGGATGCTTGTGTCCAGGTTCATGCCCATCTCTGGGCCGGTGATGGATCGAGTTGCCATTCGCCTCCAGCTTCCCCTGCGTTCCTTTCCCAGCACCTTTGACGTGGTGCAGCACTTGCTCGTTCCGACATTTGTTCAGATTCTTCCCAGCGTGCGGTGACACCGCGGACCCAGAGTCAGTGTTTGCTTTGCTGCCTGCGTTCCTGTCATCTCTGCCCGTTTTGCTACGACTCCTCGCCTTGTCCTTGGCTGCGACCGGTGTCCCCGGGGCGTCCACCCCGGGGACGGTGGGGACGCCGGGGGACACCGGGGAGGGATGGCCGGTCGCAGGGGACACAGGCAACACCTCAAGAACCACAGCCCTGTCCTCCTGTCCTCCAGGTGCTGTGGTCTGGTCCAACTCCACACCAGGGTCGCTCATTCTAACACAGCGACCGACACCGTTAAGCGATAAGTCTGCAGCTCACCGGTCACCCGAACCCAGTAGACCACCGCCGCCTTACGCATGGACGGACACCTGGCACCGCGTCCCAAGTGCACGGCTCAGAGTAACACCTGCTGGGACTCGTTCTATTTAATTATAGCGTTACAAAACAAACTGTGAAGTGGTCTTCTCTGTCTGCTGCCAGTGGGCACCGTTCAACCAGTACAGCTAGCATAGATGCCAGAAACACACCGGCTGGTGGTCCAACATCTCGGGACCTCCCGGGTTCACCGCTGTCCTCACCGATGCGCATCCATCATCGACGGCCTGTCAAAGTGACATTAACTTAGTGATTCAGTACCTTAGAGCGCCATGTTGGACCCGGGGTGGACCGAGGGGGTCGGCGGGTGTCGTTAGAGGGTCTCTCTCCCCCCGTTAGGAGAGATATTATGGAGAGACACACAGCCGGTGGGGAAACGACGCTGCTGGAGCAGCGCCCGTTGGTCGTTTCCGGACCGTTGGGACGTCATAGCCAGCAGCCCCGCCCCCCTCCCGCGAGCTTCTCTCAGCCGCCGTAGCCCTTCACTGGGATGCCAGGTTTACTGGGATGCCAGGTTCCGTGGTCGTATCCCCCTTTTCAAGTGCTGAGTGGGAGCTGAACGGCCCGCTCTGACTGAACCTCCTGCACTGAACGGTGGTGGACACCACCCCAGATACCTGCAAATGATGAATACTGCAGGTGGCATGCAATATTTTATTTTGCTGAGGGTGGACCCTTCACCACCTGAATCTATATATACTTATCTCCGTTTGCTTATGTCATGTATTTTATGTACCCCAACGATTCTTGGGTTGTATCTTCATTGTTGAATGCACTTAATCATAGTTAAGCTAGATCTTATCTTATCTTACATATATTTTTTAGTCGTCGTTATTTTTTTTAGTCGTCGTATTTAAGTACTTAGAAATCTTTTAGACAAACTACACCGAGATGATTCACATTACAGCCTCACTGTCTGCTCGGGGTTAGGGGGGTTAGGACGTGGTAACATCTGGAGGTGTCTAAACATGTGGACATCGGTTTGTGCTCTACGTCCTCCTGGCTCCAAGAGCAGGCATGCTTCGGTCCACCTCCACGGCTGCAGTACCGCAAGGAGCCGGTAGAGGTCTCTGCTGAGGCACTCACGTCGGTCCTCTGCCGCGATTTAGAGTTATAACTCAGAACTCAGAACTCAGAAGAACTTTATTGCCAAGTAGGTTGTCTATGGTTTTCACCTACGAGGAATTTGCCCTGGTGGTTCGTGCGCAACAGTCAACAGTACAGTGAACAAACAACAAAACAAATAGACAATACAAACAACAAGCAACAGTAAGTGTTTTAAAGTGAACGGTGCAAGGAGTGCAAAGAGTGATATTGTCAGTGGAGGTCGGGGGTCCTGGGACTGATTCTTCTGCTGCTGGGAAGAGGCTGTTCATGACGGGAGATTGTGGTCCTGATGGACCGCAGCCTCCTGTGGCTGCAGCGTACCGTTGATGCATGGCGATGCGTGACGTTGATGGAGGAAGTGAGGATGGACTCAATGATGGCAGTGTAGAAGTGCACCATCATTGTCTTTGGCAGGTTGAACTTCTTCAGCTGCCACAGGAAGTACATCCTCTGTTGGGGTTTTTTGATCTGATGTTCAGTTCCCATTTTAGGTCCTGGGCGATGATTGTGCCCAGGAAGCGGAGCAGGACTCCACATAAAATAGATAGGATAGGATAAGATAAAACTTTATTAATCCCCTAAGGAAAATTGGGTAGCCATAGCAGCCAGGGTACATATAAATATAAATACAATGCAAAAAATATAAATAAATATAAATAAATAAATAAAAATAAAAACAAATAAAAAAAGAATACAAATAAAATAACTAAACACAAAAAATGCAGAGTTGTAGACAAATTGTAAAAAATACAATACAGAAGTGATGTTAAGTGATACAGAGGCAGATGAGTTGTAGGTAAGATAAGATAAGATCTCGCTTAACTATGGTTAAGTGCATTTAACAATGAAGATACAACCCAATAATTGTATAAAAGACATGACCTAAGCAAACGGATCAGTTCTATGTTCTAAGTATTTATTTTCGACTTTATAACTCCATGGATATTTTCACATAGCATTTCATTGGCTATGGCATTTCTGCTGAAACTCCACTTTGAGTGAGTATCAAAATACAAATAGGGGAGACCGGGTATGGTTGTAACACGGGGAGAGTTGTAACACCACCAATTCCACCGATCAGGGATAAGATAGGAGTCACATGACCATTTCAGTATTTACCCACTTCCCCCCCCCCCCCCCCCCCCCCCCCGATCATCGATGGTAGGCTAATTATAGGCTGGAAACCGATACATGCAGATTTTATCGAGAAAAAACTGATTTTGATGTAAGAAAGTAATTTTTTGGACCAAGACTATATTTTGTCTATTGCAGATACAACCATGACTTATATTAGATGAAATCATACATGACACATACATATACATGTGGCCTCTGTTTATGCTTATTTTGTCTAATTGTTACAACCTACCACAGCATGTGTTGTAACAGGGTTGTAACAAAGGAACAACATGCATTTGACGTCACCTCATGAGGTCTGTGATATTCCTGCAGAGGTTTGAATTGGTGACATTTGTAGTAAACAAATGTGGGTACTTTGTATTAAAGTTTGAGAGCTTTAGCTCAAAAATTCAATGAGTTACAGGTGCTGAAGCAAAAAGTGTTACAACCATATCTCCCCTACAATAGTTTAAAGAGGTGTCTGAATAGCATGTGCCAATAAACGATCCTGTGCAGCGTCATGTATGGGAACATTTTCTGAGTGATCCTTAGTTTGCAAACAAGACCTTTTTTTCCAAGAATGGCAGGAAGGTGGACCGGTTCCAAACTAAGGGAGCCCCTCTCGAGTTCCAACGACGACTGGCACCCATCCGTGTTCCACTACTGCCCTCTTCTGGGCGCCCCTCGGCCCTTCTAGTCCTGCAGTACTGCGCCAGGAGTGATACGGTGCAAGACAGAAACCTTCCAGAATGGAGGTGCACTGGTGTGAATAGTGAACATTAACCTAGTCATTTACCGGGAAGTATGCGTGAAAGGGGCTTAAACAACCAAACAAACGTCGCCTCCCTCCCTCCATTCTGCAGCTCAGAAGTGTTGCGTTTCACGCAACTGTGACTGGTCGGCGAGGGACTCTTAAGAGCTCTGATTGGTCAGAAATGTGACGGGAGCTGTCTAATGTCTAAAGTGTTTATCTCACTAATAGCTGAGGGATGTGACATGCAATTTGAATAAATTACAGAAATATAATAGCTTTTTAAATCTTAGGCCTATATAAAATAATAGTAACCTTATATAATATTTTTTTCAATTGCTAATAGGCATATATATCATCATCTGTCGGCTGTCAAAAACTCCAGCCCCAAATGAAGACATGTCCCTTTAAAAGCCGCTCGCTCCGCCAGATCGCGGCGCCCCGCTGAGCACAGAGGAGCGCGGTGGTCACGGCGCCACTTGGAGAGGGGGTTAGATGATGCCTCACAAGTGGCCTCAGTGTCTGTGTGCTGTGTCCAACACCTCGGGACGGTGTCTTTGTGTTTCCTTGGAGCTGACGGCGATGCTGTGATGTTTGGCTCCACGGTGCGTCTCATCATCCTCCTGCGATCCAACGCCGCGCTCTAACCCCCGTTAGGATACAGCAAATTCACCGCATCTTTGGACTCGTTGAGGATGCCGCCGTAGATGTGCAGACGAGAGGGGCGGCTGTCTGTCGGTTCGGCTCGCTTCCTGGGGGGTCCGTGTACCCCGGCCATGTGATTCGGTGAGGACTTCATCCTCACGGAGCGGCTCACGATGCCCAGGGCTCTGCGGAGGCTGGTCCACTTGGTGGTGTTCTGCCCGCTGTCGAAGGGCTTCCAGGTATGGACGACAAATAACACGCACCCGTTTTACGAAATAACCCGTCGAAAAGGGGCTGCCCAGACCCTCAGTGGTCTATCTGCTGTAGGCGTTCTTGGGTTGGCTGGCCCGACCTGTTCTGGTGGTCCTCCTCGGAGCGATCATGATGGCGGGGGGCGCCTCTGCCATCACGCAGCCTACTGAGACCCTCCTCCACGTACCCAACATAGGCCTCATGTTAATGTGTATAATTGACTCGAACCAAACGTATTACTGTGTGTGCATATAGTATAGGCCTAAAACACCGCGTGCGTTCTTACACACACACCAAAACTGCCTGTTTGCGTTTAGGGGCGATCTTAGACCGTCTCAGCTCCTGTAAAGGTGGTGTTATTTATTGTGTGTTATTTATGTGTGTTATTTATGTGTTATTTATTAACTAAACCCCTTCTATACGCAGTAATTATCCTTATAGTTAAAAAAAAACAAAAAAAAACTGTGTCCGGAAGACCCATCGGCAAATCCCATGGGCCCAACGTGTATAAACCACGCATGTAGGAGGATGTAACCCTATCCAATCACCCACCTCCGGGGTGGCCCCCCTTCCCCCTAGCGAGTAGCCTAAGATAACCAACCTCCGCAGATGTAATGAAATGTGCATCTCATTTGGTGTGTCAGGTCCTAGCGTCATTATTCACACATCCTTCCATTCCCCCCCCCCCACACGGCTGTTTCTGTGCGGACTCCACAGAGTCGCATCCCGGCGGTGAAGGTGAAGTACCTGCTGCTGGCCTGGCTGTGTGTCCTCGGGGCCAGCTGGGTGGTCTACATGCAGTACGCCTCCTACGCGGAGCTCTGCCGGGGACATGTCTGTCACGTGGTCATCGTAAGTCATACCGGTGATCATTAGTTACACTCAAAGCGCTTTAACTGTGTGTGTGTAAGTGCGTGTGTGTGTGTGAGAGTGAGTGAGTGAGTGAGTGAGTGAGTGAGGGAGTGAGTGAGTGAGTGAGTGAGTGAGTGAGTGAGTGAGTGAGTGAGTGAGTGAGTGAGTGAGTGAGTGAGTGTGTGTGTGTGTGTGTGTGTGTGTGTGTGTGTGTGTGTGTGTGTGTGTGTGTGTGTGTGCATTATGCATCCAATGTCTCCACTAAAGTGTGTGCAATGTGAAAGTGTTTGAGGAACGTTGTTAACAGGTTGCAGAGGGATTTCAGTGTAGAAAAGCAATCAGAATGAAAGTATTGTATTGTAGATCAGTGAATTGGACAATGCATATAACATGAGATATGTCTTTCAATATACCACACAATAACAGAGAAGGATGAGAATATCACAGTATCCATCACAATAGGCCATAAAATGATAGCTCACTTAGTATGCGCTGGTCGAAATCCATCCCATCCCACACTGCCCCTCCAGCATCTCTCTCTCTCTCTCTCTCTCTCTCTCTTTATTAAACAAATCTGCCATCTCAGGCCGTTTCCTGACTGATCCACTTTACAGCCGGGGGGCAAACACAGCACTGGGAACCACTTGGACGGGGCTGCATCTAAATTTAGAGATGAAGGATCTTCTGGGGACATTTCCTGCGGTTAACCGCGTTTGTGTGTGTGTGTGTGTTTCCTGTTTGGCCCGCCAGTGTGATCACTACAGGAGGGGAATAATCTCGGGCTCGTCCTGCAAGGCTCTGTGTGACCAGAGGACCCTCACTCTGCAGAGATGCATGTCCACCTCTCCCGCTTATCAGGTACACACCCACCCACACCCACACACAGCCGCAAAGAACACTGACACATCCACCTCTAAATGGACACCTCCGAGCTGTAATCAAGAGCACATTTATTGACGTGTGTGCTAAACATTTACATTTACATTTAGGGCATTTAGCAGACGCTTTTATCTAAAGCGACTTACATTTGTCATAAGAAGGTGAAATATGTAATTGCTGCTAATACAGTAAGAAAGTCACCAGAACAAGTTTCAAGCATTTCAATTGCTCGAATAACCATTGCTAGCATAGAAACAACTTGAGAATCTGGAGGCAGGGAAGAGCTTACTCTGTGACTCCTAACAGGCCTGAACGTTGTTGTCTGACTCTGTGTCGCTGACTCGGGGGGTCCTTTACCCCCCCCCCCCCCCCCCCCGGACCCCCCGTGTGACCCGCAGGTGTACGGCGGTAAGTGGAAGGACACGCCCGTGGTGATCAAGTGCGGCCTGCAGGAGAGCCTGAAGGCGGACGGGGCTCCGGACCCAGGGCTGAGACCCGAGACCACCCTGTTTGACAAGCCCACCCGGGGGACGTCCATGGACGAGTTCAGGGAGATGCTCCATGGCTTCTTCAAGGTGCTCCTCCTCTGGTTCTGCAGACATTACCCTTAGGTCTACACCGGATAAACGATACATGAAGTAAATGATGAGGCTAATTAAAATGTGTGGTCTGTTCTCACCAATGCTGAAGCAGGTGTGGGCCTTAGTGTTTACCAAATCCCCCTCCCCCCGCCACCCTGTAGAACACAGAAAAGGAAGTGAAACAGAGAATGGTTCATTGCATGGTAAATGATGCATGGGAACTGACAGGGGCCCTACTGTTAAGCCGCTTAAACTGATGTCCTCAACAGAGTCCTTTTCATCATATACAGAGGCAGAGTGTCAAGTTATGTGGCTCTACCGACAGTTTTAGGGAAGCAGTTGGTTTCCATGTCAAGCCAGCCACCCAGGTCGTCCTTAACAGTGAAATGTAGCGTGGAGTGTTCTCTTTTCATCACCTGCTGCGTTTTGAAAAGACGGAAATTGAAACGCGGAATAGCTAAAATGATGTCCAAGCAAACAAATATCGAGAGCTGTTACTTACCTACTGCTTTGCTTTAAATATTGCTTTTAATATTTTTGGGCTAAATCCAGTGTTTGGAAAAAGGCTTTAAGAATACGTTACTGTTGATAAGACGGGCATTATTTTTGAGAAAGGGTACTAGGTCTTTATTACGTATTTATAGATCTGTACTTTGATAAAATCAGACATGTTACAGTTGCTAACCACAGCCTAGCGCTGTCACCTCCGTATTTCCCTTTGGTTGGCAGATGCTTACATTCAGTACGTTTACATGCAGCAAGAAATTCGAATTTCTAATCGTATAAGACATCGTTCTAACTTTTTAAGTGCATGTAAACACCTTAATCCGATCTACTTCGGACCTACTTCAGACATCTCAAAGTCGGATAACAACACCTAGATAATTCGTTCATAGTCAGACTTTTAACGGCATGTATACTCAGCAATCGGATCTGAATCGGATTTTGCATTCTGCGCATGCGCAGTGCCATTCTGTGCGTGCGCAGTGCCACATAGCGTCTGGAGTCAGCCATGCTCCGGCTGTTAATCCGATTCTCTGAACGGCATGTATACTCGGACAAGTGATCCGGTGTTATGCATGTCATTATCTGATCCGATCAGAAATTCGAATTTCTTGCTGCATGTAAACGTACTGACTGACATGCTGGACTCACCAGTGAGAACAATTAAAGCCTCAAAAGGAAAACGACGCACAACCATAGCTCAGAATAAAGCTGGTCTTCCACCACGCTCACCCCACGCTAACCAGCTGCGCTCTGAAACCCCCCCCCTGCAGTCCAACCTCGGCGACCAGTCGTCCCTCAGCGCGCTGGTGGAGCGCGTGATCACGCTGGCCGACGTCACCCAGGACGGCAAGGTGTCCCTGGCCGAGGCCAAGTCGGTGTGGGCCCTGCTGCAGATCAACGAGTTCCTGCTCATGCTCGCCCTGCAGGAGAAGGAGCACACCCCCAGGCTGCTGGGCTTCTGCGGGGACCTCTACGTGACGGAGCGCGTGGCCCACAGCGCCCTCTACAGGCTGGACGTGCCCGGCTACCTGCAGCCCCTGGTCCCCGCGGCGGTGAGCTCCGGCCTCAACCGCTGGCTGGCGCCGGCCTGGCCCCGCCGCGCCCGCATCACCATCGGCCTGCTGGAGTTCGTGGAGGAGATCTTCCACGGCTCCTACGGCAGCTTCCTGATGTGCGACGCCAGCCCGCGCCACGTGGGCTACAACGGCAGGTACGACTGCCGCATGGCCGACCTGCGCAGCGTGGCGTCCGAGGCCACGGTGCGCGCCTTCCTGCGCGGGCGCCGCTGCGAGACCAACGCCGACTGCACGTACGGCCGCGACTGCACGGCCACGTGCGACCGGCTGGCCAAGCAGTGCAACATGGAGGTGGTGCGGCCCAACCTGGCCAAGGTGTGCACGCTGCTGCAGGACTTCCTGCTGTTCGGGGCGCCGGCGGAGCTGCGCGGGGACCTGGAGAAGCAGCTGCGCACCTGCGTGACGCTCAGCGGGCTGGCCAGTCAGATGGAGGTGCACCACTCGCTGGTGCTCAACAACCTCAAGACGCTGCTGTGGAAGAAGATCTCCAACACGCAGTACTCGTGAGGCACGGCAGCCGGGCCGGGGGGGTGGGGGTCGGGGGGTGGAGCTGGGGAAAGACACGGTGTCCCGCAGGACTGAGCGGAGAACTGCGGGAGCCCCTTTGGTCAGGATTGTGTCACTGCCACTTTTCTGGTTGCAGATGGTCCATTTTGACTATGACTTACATGGAACTGAACTTTAATAAAAGCTGAAGCCTCTCTTTGAAACATGATTTGTTATGAAACCTTTTGTGTTGTGAAGCTTGTTACCACATCAAACTACTGTTTTAGGGACGGGCTGGGACTGAAAACAAGAAAATATTTTGTTTTTCATAAAATAAATTGCCCTTGTTTTCACAAGTACATGATTTGTTTTAATGAATGTCATTTGGGAATATTAATGTGTTGTTTGAAAATTATGTGCATGTTTTACTTGCACTACAGCAGACGGTACAAGGACTGACTGAAACCATTTGGGATGACTTCAAACATCAGCATTATGAAGATAAGGGTCATGCATTTACCTACCTACACACGTAACATGAAATGAAGAGTAAAAAAAACAGCCATGTACCAACCCAGCATCTTACCTTTGTTTCTGGCAGTTTGAATAAATGTGAGGGTCTTTACCAGATTATTGTCTACTACCTATGAAATTCATGCTTTTTGTTTTCATTGCAATCATTGTTTTTGTTTGAAATTGAGACACAATGCTGACGTTATAGCTTGACCCATGATCACCGATCCAAATGCCTCGTTTTAAATACAATATTAATTACTACCATATATTTGTGTCAGCTCAAAATCAATAGGAGTGATTTTGAATGACCATCGCATAGATTATATTACTATATGCATAAGAACCCCAGGTATCGTGTTTCTTAATTCTGAATGCAACATTCACATTTTAGCCACCAGATGTCATGTTCATACCAGAAATCACATTGTGTGACGGAAGAAAAAGCTAATTCAGCATTCCAACGTCGATTTAGAACAAGCCAACTTAATTTATTGAGGAATATTCAGTCCAATAGGATGCGGACCAAGTGACAAAGAACAAACTACGTTCTGAACAGTAGGACATCTGAGATGACTCTCCCCCACAACATCACCCCCCCCCCCCCCCCCTCCACTGGCGCCCCGAACACGTAACCAGGCAGCAGCAGCCCTTAGCGACGTCATCATCATCATCCGACAGGAAGCGTCCTGAGTCCCCCCCCTGGGGGGGGGGCTCACGACGCGGCCGTGCCGGCCGGCGCCATCAGGCCCTGCAGCAGCTCCGTCTGCCGCCGCTTGTCCTTGGCGCGCTTCACCGCCATCTTGAACAGCCGACAGTACAGCTCCATGGCGGCGGGCGTGTCGTCGTTGCCGGGCACCGGGTAGGTGAGCAGGCTGGGGTTGCAGTTGGTGTCCACCACGCCCACCGTGGGGATGTTCATCTTGGCGGCGTCGCGCACCGCCACGTGCTGCTGGAACACGTTGTTGAGCGTGGACAGGAACACCACCAGGTCGGGCAGCCGCACGCCGGCGCCGTACTGCACCGGCGCGTTGGTCAGCAGGCCGCCCTGCCAGTAGCGCGTGTGGGCGTACTCGCCGCAGTCGCGCGCCGTGCTCTCCACCAGGTGGCTGAACTGGCGCCGGCGGCTGACGAACAGGATGACGCCGCCGCGGTACGCCACGTGCGCCGTGAAGTTGAGCGCCAGCTGCAGGTGCTCCGCGCTCTGCTCCAGGTCGATGATGTCCTGGTCCAGGCGGCAGCCGAACAGGTAGGGCTGCATCAGCCTGGGGGGGGGAGGGAGAGGGAGGGAGGGAGGGAGAGGGAGAGAGAGGGAAGGAGAACTCAGAACTCGGAAGAACTTTATTGCCAAGTAGGCTTGCACCTACGTGGAATTTGTCCTGGTGGTTCGTGCGCAACAGTCAACAGTGCAGTGAACAAACAACAACAATAGACAATACAGACAACAAGCAACAGTAAGTGTTTTTAAAGTGTGTGGTGCAAGGAAAGAGTGCAAAGAGTGAGAGGGGGGGGGGGGGGGGGATGTTATTAGGTGTGTAATGTGTTATGAGGCCGATGTAATGTAGGAAAGGTTGAGGGTTCGATCCCGTTCCATCTTTGAGCAAGATGCCTTCACCAATGCCTTACTCCTGGAAGACATGCACTAAAGTATTTTGTATTGACGCTCAAAAGCTCAGCCTACACTTTTGCAGTTAGTTGCCACTGTGTCCTTTACAAATTCTGTAAATATAGTGTATTCACATGAAGTGATTTCAGTGGTGGCATAATCAGGTTAGATGAATACCAACAGTCGACCATAACTGGACGATTGTAATGTGGAAAGTGGAAACCTTCTGATGTCTCCATTATGGCCACTGCAGTGAAATGGTAACAGATACAATAGCTTAGTTTTTGAGACAGAAGCAAACATTTATTAAAACATGACCTACCTGTGTCTGCAGCCCTTTTTGTGCCCGAGATGAACTCTTGCATCAAACAAGTCCTTCAAAGAAAACAGCTCTGACAGGTTGAAGAAGTCCTTGGTCTCCAGAGACTGACTCAGGATTCTGTCTGGAGGAACAACCCAGTCAAGTCAGACAGACCACCACCATGTGATCAGTCAGTCCTGAGGTGTGTGTGTGTGTGTGTGCTTTTGTCCAAAGCGACTTAAAATCAGTACATTTGAGGGGTTCGACATGTGGACAGTTGGAGGAGGGGGATCAGGGGGATCGAACCGCCGACCCTATGGTTAGGGGGACGACCCGCTCTACCCACTGAGCTACTGCCCCCCTGTGAGTACACTCTTACCTGTGGCATTAACCTCCGGTTGGACCTCAGGTGACTGTGGCTGGGCTGCAGTGGCGTACTGAGGTCTACAGCTGGAGCAGCCCACCGCTCCAACCCGTGGGTTACAGAGACCCCAGAGCCCTGAAGAAAAACACGACATGAGGACGCACGGCCCACCAACGTGCAGCTACCGAGCCATTACTCACATTACCGCCGTTTAAGGTCTTATTATAACTATAACAACATAACGGTGGATATGATTACAAAATGTGTATCACGTAAATAAATGAGAATCTCTTACCTCTCGTTAAGACGCGGGCAGCCATGTTGCTGAGCGATGTTCCCACCCACAGAAGGTCAACGCGTCTCCATTGGTACATAAGGTCCAGGAAATGACGGAAAGGCTATGCGCCGGTACATGCTTTATGATGACGTTTCCGGTGAAAATGGACTACATTTCCCATCGGGCATTCGAGAACAAACGTGCCAGCTTTTATTGGGTAATACACAAACGGGGAGTTTCGGACAGAGCTCTAAGAGCCAATCAGAACTTGTACATTTAGTGGAATTCGTTTGCAGAAAAAAAACATGTTATTTGTTTGAAACAGTCAAAAACATGTGTCAAGTTCAGAATGCCTAATTTTTCTACATGAATCCCTCTGCCTGCTCCCTATAATCTGAGAAAACATGTAAACAGACGTAACCTTTAGGGCTCAAAATAGTAACAATCTCATTTCAGAGGTAAACAGTCAGAACACCAACAGTTACATTTAAAAGATATCGCAACTTAAAAGCCTTTTCATTGAAAATAACTATTGTGAAAGAGATCAGGGCTCAGAACCAACCGCCTGTACCATTAAACTGGAATCAAACATCTTTAAATGTAACCTAAAAATTCTATGAATTGCATTTGAGGCCTGTATAATTGTGTGGGGTTAAATGACTTTCCCACAAGCTCGGAGGAAGGTAAGCTTTCTTTTGACATGCTCCACGGTCTTGCTCTGTGAAATCAATATAATTAAAACAATTAATACCCAGAGAGAACATGTTTTCATCTGTCATCCTTCATGGTCATGAATACCAGGTTAAGGGACACACAGATACTGAAGTGCAATGTTGACATGTTACATGCAGTTGGGCTGTGTTATCTCTGACCATGTACCTTTGAGCGCCTTTGCCCCTTTCTGTTTCTCCCGGGAAAACGCAATGTGTGACTCCTCTCCTCAGTGGTCAGGGCTATGTACGGCTTTAGAGCAATGCCAGGATCAATTGCCCTGGGCAAGAAGGCATGGGAGATGGATCAGACCTTTAATAATACTGACATACGATAAAGAACCGGCTCAGTGCTAAACCTGCCCCAGCCAGTCGCTTAAGCCATCACTTTCAGTTCAAAAGAAATGTCTTCATTCGAAAGTGAATTCAAATGAATACAACTATGACGCCCACATCGTGGTCACCCCCAAATACATTTTCTTTCTTAATTTATAGAAAATAGAAAAAGATGAGATAGCCTTGATGCAAGAATACTCCAAAAATAAAATGACGTGACCTCATACGCAAAGTGACCTCTGGAAGCCGACTTGTCAGATTTACATATACAAATAGAACCATTCGATTGAAGCACGAACATGTACAATGAACAGTTTTAAAGGTACAGTGTGCAGAATTAAGCGGCATCTAAACCGGCAGAAATGGAATGTGATATTCATAAGCATGTACTAATTAGTGTATAATCCCATGAAAATAAGAACCGTGATGTCATGGCCTTAGAATGAGGCCTTTACATCTACCTGGGGAGTGGGCCCACTTCCACTGTATCATTTTGCACACTGCACCCTTTAAGAACATATCGACAGTGTGTAAACCCCAAGGAGAACGATGTGCCATGGCTATTTTTAATCCACTCTTTATTGCAGTCAGTTCAACCTAAAAGATACAGCTATGTTTTTTCTCTTTCGTTTGAAAGGATTAAAGAGAGGAAAAAAAACACTTTATGCAAAATATTTACAAAAACTGGCAATGCACAGCATATTCAGCGAGTATTTTTTTTTTTTTTTGATAAACAAATATAAATAACTTTTCACATAGGAAATTCAAGAAAACATTTATAGGACCAACATAACATAAGTGAACACACTGAAAGTCAAAACTAGTAAAAGAGAGGAACAGAGATTAGACTCCGGTGACACTAAACAGGTTTAGTCAGAGCTGGTTCTAGCACCAGCAAAAAAGTGACCCTTATATTTCCATTTCTTCCCATAAACCCTTCATAGAAAACAGAGGACACTGTAAACTGAAGTAAAGATTGTGATGCTTCACGTTAGTAGAGTACATAATCCGACTCGTCTTGCTATTTTGTGTTGAGTCGTGGGACATGAAGATTAGATTTATAAGGCCTTCTCTGTAGCTCAGAGGATTAATTGCTATTGATTTCCAGCATTAGTATTTAATCAAATTAAGATTAAGGGATCAGCCCCGTTGAACAACCAATCCAGGTTCACAAAAGCCAATAGTCCCCAAAGGCAAGTTATTAGATCTAAAGTGAAAAAAAGTGGACAAAGAAAAAAAGGTATTGTTATTGTCACCCATCTTCTGGCCTTCACCATGACAGGATATGTAATGACAATGAGTTATAGTGGCCAACCGTGAGACCGGAGGGGCTAACACCACGCCAAGGATGCTACAGGATATAGCAAGGTATAAATAGGATATGATAATATAGGATATAAGTGGGCCTGGAACTAAGTGCTAGCTTAGCGTTGTACAAGGTAACTCCACTGCTTCAGGAACAAGTCAGTTATGACATGACTGCAGCTTTATCCAGGTCTGAAACCAAGGGCTGGAACTAAAGTCAAATAATGCACGTTGTACAATATGACAAGTTCAAAATGATGTCTGGTCAAAACATATCATATACAGTAAGTAGGCCGATCTTAACCCTTTTCTCCTTTAGGTTTTGTTAAATGTTTTCCTTCCTAGCTCACCATACTCAAGGCCAAATGAAATTAGTTATATTTTATGAAAGCCAGTCTGGTAATGTTACAAAAAACTTAATTGCATAATTCCATCTGGAAATGTAATTTCTCCCATCTCTCTGTTCATGATGTTTAGCCATTTGTTGTTGTACATGTGCATCTGAAATGTGACTTAATGTGACCTTCTCTTCCCCTGTAAGGATTTGTTTGCGGTGCCAAAGAATGCCAACCACTTGGATTTTAACTTAGGATCATTTTGAGAAGCCATTGTGGCATTAAGTCTAAGATCTATTGATGACGTTGGCATTATAAACCTCCAACCACAAGGGTCGGCTATGGCTGGTCAAGGTGAGGCTCAATGGTAGTCAAATCAAAAGGCAAATAAAGAGTCCTTGCTATCTTTGCTGTGACTTTGGGGTGATAACTAGAAATGTACAAACATGTAAAAAAGTGTGTGTGGGGGGGGGGGGGGATATTTCAATGGCAACACTATTCCCTTTTGAGTCCTATAAAAACGAAATGTTGCTTACATCTTAGTTGGGCCCACTAATCTACTGAATGTATCGTTTTGGCTAGAGAGGCTCAGTGACCGTGTTGGTCTCAGCGATGCCTGTACTTACATCGAGGAAACTCCCTGCTGCGTCTCTGCGGCTCGCCTCTCGTCTAGCTCACAATCTGTCTCGTCTACAAAATCTTCAACCTCCATCTTTACTGTCTGTATTGCCTTCTCAGCTGCCACAATCACCTCCCTGTCTTCATTTTCCCTGCTGGTCAGCTCTTCTCTGCCTTCGCTGATGGGCCTGCTCTGGGCCCAGACCTGACAGCTCCTACGAGTGGAGTCTAGCCTGGTGAACGCACCCTGGTCCTGCTCGCTAGGTGGGGCCAAGCGGTGCTCTCTCTCTCCCTGACCCGACAAGGGCTTCTCTGCCCTGTGGCTCCCGGATGAGAGTCCACACATAGGAGACCTCCCCGGGCTATGCTTTGCGGCAGAGAAGGGGTTGAGTACAGAACTTGGCATGGCTTTCACGGATGTCTCTGGGTAGTGGCGAATGGGCGCCGTGGGTTGGCTGCTTCTTGCAGATGTCCACAGAGTGACAGGAGTGTGTGGTTTTGGGTTGATCCTCGCCCTGTGATAAGGTGTGGCCGCCGCTGACACCGTCTCCTTGAGACTCGGGGAAGTGATATGGGAAGAAGGCCGACTAGGATGCACAGGCCTGGCATTGGTGATGGGCAGTCCCAGGCTTTGACGCCACTTCATGGCATCAGAGAAAGGCTGGCCAGCACTGGGACCCGAAGAGGGACGAGCTCTTGCCTTCTCCAAATTAGTGTTAAAACTGGCATTAGCACTCCCAGTGGTAGGCCTCAGTTTTTCTTGTTTCACAATGCCGTCTCCATCCGCGTGCTGCAGAAGAGAAGGACTCCGGGACAAGAGCGAAGGGTGACAGGTAGACCCGATCGTCAAAGGAGTCAATGAGGACAGGCCGTCCACACACAACTTGCTTTGATCAGGTCGGTGAGTGTTCTCTGGTGTTGGAATTTCAGCCAGCTGACTTTCCAATTTAATCGCTTTTTCTGGTAGCTTCGTAGCGATGCTGCAATAGGCTGGTACATCTCCGTCCTTGTTTTTAGTCTCTGTGGGGGTAACCTTTGCTTTCTCAGCCAGGAATTTCCGGATCTCTTGTTCAATGCTGTCATCGCTGTCCACTGAACTACTGTCTTCAGTTCCTTGAACGGTGCTGTCGTTGGTATACAGCAACCCAACATTTTGACTTCCAGTGCCCACTGATTGGTCTGTACCTCCTGCTCCACCATCATCTTTCCTTCTGGTAGTTTGCTTGTGTGGGGATGTGCTTTTCCTACTCACTTTAGGTTTCTCGCTCATCTCCCTGTTTTTCATGGGAGATTTTTTCAAAACCTCCCTCTTAGAAACAGGGTTGAGTTTAGGTCTTTTTGTTGGAAGGCTGTCACGAGGCTCTGGATCCTTGAGGCACTTCCTTGTTTTTAGCTTCATGTCTCTCGCCTTTCTTTTCAACTTCCTCTTGGTCTTGAGCAAGTCTTTAATAGCCGTGTCCAGGTCCTCGTCACTATCTAGAGAGCTGCTTTTGTCTCCTCCTCGCTTGGTCTTGTCGAATTCAACGGAAGATTGCGACAGCTCCATCTGTGAACAGACAAGGGAACTTGATCCTTCCCCTACTTCCTTCAAAGTCAGCTCATTCTTCCTTTTGGGGCTTGTTGCTCTCTTCTTGCAGTCTTGCGATTTCTGTTTTCTTCTCTGAGTCAGTGACAGTCTCAGAACCTTCTTCTGGACCAATTCTGGTTTTTCCTTTGCCTTGTCTGGTTCATTCAAGCTAGCTGGCAGTGAGGTGAGTGTGGCAGTAGTTTGAGGCTGTTTTTTCATTTGGGCCTTCTGCTCAAGGAACATCCGGATTTCTTGTTCAATCCCGTCTTCACTGTCAATGGAACTGTCACTACTTCCATCCACGGCAGTAAAAGGGGCCGACAACGTCTCGTTTGGATTGAAGTTGTTGATGCCGACAGAAGCGCTGAACGCTGCAGGCATTACAGCCTTTGAAATGTCTAAAATTGCCTCGGCACACATGAGCTCTGCGGATGTGGTCTTTGTAGTGGTTGGGGAGGGAAGCTTAAAGGGTTCTTCGTTTAGCAGGAGTGCCCCATTCCCATTACTGGCGGAGCTGCCAAATAATGTGCCTTGGGGTAGGAGAACAGACGACCGAGGGGGGCCAGATTGCAGATTCTTATTTTTACTTTTCTTTTTGGATTTCTGTTTGTTTCTTTTGTACGTTTCAGTTTGTTTCTCTGTGTTTGTACTACAGAGAGCCTGTATTGGCAGCTTAATGCTCGGCCGTTGCTTGTGCAGAAATGGTTTGAGCACACTCTTTTCTTTTAATTGCTCCAGCTGGTAGCAGCGAATGGCCTCTTCAATCCCGTCATCACTGCTGGAGTCGGAGAGATCATGCGATGTAAAGGAGTGGGAGGCGTCTTTGCCTCTGATCTGCTCGTCTTTCTTCTCCAATTGGTACTTTTGGATGGCCTCCTCGATCCCATCGTCGCTACTCGAGTCCAGTGAATCTCTCTCTTGTTTGACGACGACCGGGTCTTTCAGCTTCTTGTAGAAGTCGTTGGCCATTAGGCTTTTGGGTTCTTTGGATGGCACCCTTTTGGTTGTCGTACTTCTTTCCATTTTCTTAACCTGGTTTTCTTTGAAGGGCGTTGGATTGATGGAATTATTCTTTGTCATTGAACTCTGAACCGGTGCCATGGTGGTTTCAACTTCAGGGAATTTTGAAAACTGGTTGCTGACACTTAAGACTATATTGCTGTCGGAATGTTGCTTAGAAATCTCAGGGACAGGAGTGTTCTTCCTATGAACTTTGGATGGCTGAAGGATGTTGGTGGACGGCCCTGCATTGCGCTTGTGACCGTCCTTTTCTTTCAGGTACTCCAATATAGCCTCCTCGATGCCTCGGTCCACACTGTCATCACTGTCGGAATCCTGGCTCTCGGACTTGATTGGAAACACTGATTGCGTTTGTCGGTTTTCAGTACCGGATCCTGTAGAGGATTTGGATCCTACCAACGGATCCATTCCAAACTTGCAGGCGTCGAGGTGCACTTCCTGTCCCGGCAACACGTTTCCTGCAATCTCATCACCCATGTCAATTGAGGACTGGGTGCTCCTCAAGCTTTTAATGATCATCTGGACCTTATCCTGGATGTTGGCGTCACCTGTGGACAACTCACTGTCAGAGCTGTGTAAGCCGTGGAGGCTAAAGTCTGGGGGTGGGCCACAGGTCCTCCATTCTGTATGAGTTGCTGCAAATGGAGGCACATTCATCAAGTACATTCTAGTGGGCTGGGGTGGGTTGAATCATGGGAGTGCTGGCGCCTCCACTCAGAGTCCCATTGTGCAATCTGTGAAGAGAAAAAGAATATACTGTATATCAGGATGTCTTGTTTTGCAAGTCAATAAACCTATGACTTGTTTACATGCCTTGTCCAAACCTATAATTATGAATTATATGTACGGACATGTTTCAGCTCCATCATTGTTGTTTTAATATATTGTTTTAATATTAGACGTGCAAATGTAAACAAAACTACCATGGCTTTGTATGTGTTGGATAAGGTCAAAGATCTTGAACAGGGAGGAAGGAAAGAATTGTTTAAACTTTAGTTGTCGTTAAATAGTGTCTGTTGTGCGTCTACTCTACTTTAAATAACGACTTTAAATAACTTACCGGTAGTCCTTGTAATAAGCAATCAGTGAGTTATTCTACAGTGTTTCTGGCAGTACCAACACATATCTTCTTCTAGGTAATACAATACATTTTTTGGATTACTAGTTGACTTATCTCAAAACATTTGAATACTGGCATTGGTTTTATGTTACGTGTACTGATGATGTGACCAGCAAAGATAGTAGTAGTAACAGTCACATTTTAGAGCTCAAAAATGATATTTGACCTCAAGCGAATATAAAATGTCCACATGATGTCCCACTGCTGGTAAATAAGCATCAGCCAACCTTTAGGTAATAAACCCATACATTACCCCCAAATTACTACTAATGGTATTCCTGAGAGCAATTTATGTTCTACAAATGATTCTACACACTGTTTCCTACCAATGTAACACTGGGATGATTAGGGGCCATATTAGAGGTCTACATCACAATAGGTTACTACTGATGCTGCCACTGGAGGGGAAATGTAATTCAACCGGGATGCAAAGTGGGTATCTAACAAGTGTATTAAAAAGGCACAACCATGGTAACTAATAATGAAACAAACACAATGCTATCAAGCGACATCTTGTGGCAACATCATGCTGAAAAATGTTTGAGGTGCAAAGCATTCTGAGCACAGTGCCATTGCTGGTTTTATATGCTGTCTTTACCTTTATCTTAATTAATAAACGTCTGGAATTTAGAATGAAAAATAGCAAGCGTTAGTATATAGGCCCACATGTTTGTTTGTACATCCGTAAGAAGTCCTACAACTTTGCCAATGTGCTGCAGCAGATAGAGGAGGATCTAACTGGGGTCCACCTCGCGTCCCTGCCTGGTTCTCCTGGAGACAGCGACTATGTGAGAACTCACTGCTCAGAACCTGCTCCTGGGCAGGGGACAAGTCCTCCAGGAGTTCACCTCACCACAAAGCACACATCTAATGTCATCCCACCGATTGACCCTGCACATGTTGAGGATCCCTCGACGAGGAAGAGCCCAACACGAAATGAAATAATGATGCGAGTCAAACATAACCCGATTGTTTTGACTGCGTTCCCACTAACAGAGTTCTGCCTGTCCCCGTTCTGCCTGTCCCCGTTCCGCCTGTCCCCGTTCCGCCTGTCCCCCGTACCACCTGTCCCCCTAGCCCCGCCGCCTCTCCCCGTAGCCCGGCCGCCTGTCTCCGTAGCCCCGCCGCGGCCCAGGGAGCTCCGCCGCTCGGCGTGGCTCTTCAGGAGACTCCGCAGAGCGACCATGTTTCTCGGCCACGGCCGTACGGAGTAGCCCTGCGATACCGGTCGGTGTCGACCCGAAACGGAGCGAATAGTGGACAGTGGGTGTCCACGGCGTCTGGAGGCGGACATTTTGGGCATTTTTAAACCCGGTGGCTACGCAGGACCTCGGGACCACCAGCAGCACGGCCGCTCGGTGACTCGGAGGACTGTAGCGGGCCTGCCTCGCTGCAGCCCCGGCGTCTCCCCCAGCGAGGAGAGCCTTTGTATTGTGGCGAATACTCCGCATGAAGACACCGCAACACACACATCCTAAAAACACTGACACGTCCGTGTTCAGCTTACCTTCGAGTGGCTCCAGAATGGTCCAGGGACAGGAGTCGTCCTCAGCGGTAACCACGTCGCCAGAACCTCAGCAGAACGCGTCGCTGCTCCGGTCCACACGCCGCGGACACGCGCCTGCCCTGGAGCTCCCGAGGCCGAGCCCCCTTCTTCCTGCTCCGGGGGGCGACTGGCCCGACCACGGGGGGCCCCCACTGGACCCCGGGTGAATATCTGTGGATGACAATTAAGAAGGATTGTTATCGATCATTCAAGCTCATCACTGCGGATGTGTTTGAACTACAAATGTAGTTTTTGTGTGTGTTTGTTTTGCCCTTTTTGTAAGTGTTAATGGCTGGACATTGTGGTAATCATTCTGGCCGCCTGTGGATTGTGTGTGTGTGTGTGTGTGTGTGTGTGTGTGTGTGTGTGTGTGTGTGTGTGTGTGTGTGCGTTTGTCTGTGTGCGTGTGTGTTAGAAGACCACGTGGATCAATACTTCTGTTCTGTGTGTTTGGATGATATTATCTCATTCTAATGAAAGCATTGTGCTATTGTTGTGTTACAGACCATTATCCACAGTGTCCCGACAGCCCCTCCATGCCGGGAATTTAAACATGACCCAAGAACAAGGCAATTCAATAAAATAAACCGAAAAAAGTAATCTAACACCTTCTCTTTAGGAGATAAACCAACATTTCCCTTCCCGCTGTCTGTGGGCAGAGGGGAACACAAACAGGAGAACCAGCCCCATAATGTGTTTGTTTCCCCGCAGAGTGTGTCTGATACAGCTTCACTTCAGGTGTGCTTCTCTTCTGTGTCCCCGGGGTTGCTATCGATCGCACCTTATCCAATTAGCATCCATCCCCGTATTACGCTCATTTGTTTGAGTTTATCTGGAGGCCGGAGACATCCCCCTTATTAAAAAGATGCATAGCTCAAGCGGGGTTAAGCCAATAATGCACGGCATTGATTCTTCTGGATAATGAAACTGTAAGGAAGGGTCAAGTGGTCCGCGCGGTTTCTTGTTGGAAGACTAGCATTTGGAACACCCAAGAGTTGACAATCGATGGGATTCTGGACAGAATAATTATCACACAATCTTTAATCACTCTTTAAAAACCCTCTTGCACAAGTGATCATGTTCTCATTTGTTGAGGATTTAATCATAATCACACAATACTCCATCAACAATATGGAGCAGGCACACACACACACACACACAGCACCCACACACTCACTGTGCTACTAGCATTAATAAATATATAAATACATATGCCATTTGGTGAATGTGTCTCACAGCAGTACCTGGCAGAGTGTTGTGGTCACCTGAGGCGGGGTCAGGGAGGACACAGTTCCAAACTCAAGCCTTTGCTAAAAAGTCACCGCAGAGTTGGGTCAGGTCTGCCCTGCCCTCATAACCCAAGTTGAATGGCCCCGGACCGGGGACTCGTCTCTCTGGCCCTGCCCGGGACCGTCTGCGCTGATCGCCTCATCTTCCCAACAGCTTCTCTAAATTGGGTTTTGTCCCCTCAAACCTTTTGGCCGTCCCTGTTGTGGCCCCCTGTGGACAGAGGCAGAGGCTGAATCGCCTGAAGCCTGATGGAAACTGGAGGGTCAGAAATACACGCACAATTAAAAATGAAATCCTAAAACTACTACTTACTGTCATCAATGCTCCACTGTATATTATGTTAATCATATATTCAGACCAAAAGTACATTAGACCAATTCGGCCTATACAATATGTACTTTTTTTCACTTTTAGATTAGATATTTTCGATGTATTGTGTGTGTGCCGACATCATACACACAATGTGTAAATGATCCTTAATTCAGAAATTGATATTAAAATAAAACACCTAAATAAATGCTTGGACCTTTAAGAGGTGAATGGCTCTCCTCGGCCTCCCCAATCCCTCGGGAGTGTCACAGGCATTTGGGCATCTTGCTCAAGGGGCTCGTCAAGACGTTTTGGCTCGAGGAGCCCAGGGAACTCAACCAGTAGCTCTTCACTTGACATTTTGTTCTGCATTCTGAGCAGCTACGGTTTATGTAATACGCCCTGTTTGTTCGTTATAGTATCGCACCACAAGATGGCAGTGTTGATCTGCTAAAGAAAAGGAAGTACAGGTACGTTGCTATTACTGTTTTTATACCCACTTCTGCAGTTCTCGTTCGGATCGCGGCTGTTCACAGCGGGCCGCTCGGCCGGCGGTATTGCCCCTCACCGCTCGTCCAAACAACCTCACAGTCGACACGACGCTGCCTCGGGTCTTCAGCAATACAGCCGCGCTGTGAAGTCCAGCAGATGAAGGATTGGTTAGAAAACCAAAGGACAGACATGTAAACAGAGACTCCTTCCATTTCAGTTAGATTGCTATGAAGTAATTAGTCCCACATGTCCTATGTGTCTGTATACATAATGAATTCGTTCATTTATTCAGGTGTATGGGCTTACCTATAAGGCAAAAACACAGAAGAGTCAAAGAAGTGCTGATACAGCGGCTAAGTGGACCACAGTGTAATGCACTCTATTCCCCAGAAGCCACAAGGAGACTCTAGAGGCCCATCAACCTCTCAAGGTGGACGCCGTGTCACATGTCCGCCCCCTAGGCCACGCCCACACAATACCCCTCCATCACCCCCCACAGCAGAGTCAGGGTGTCCAAACGTCCTTCAGATCCCGTTCTTGTTCGTCCTAGATTAATATTATGGTGTGTAATGGAATGTACTATTAAGGAACAATGCAGTGATAAGCATTAACTAGTGTGCCTAGTAATCGATTACTGATGCTGTTAAATATTACTTATTGGATTAGGGTAAACTTAACCTCAACTCTTACTCCAACCCCCCATGCTAATTGTACATAATAATTCTGACTACTGCAATAATTACTGTGAATTAATGAATTATGAATAATGAATAATGAATTAATGGCCAATGGCAGTGGCGCCACCAAGGGGTGGCCGGGGGGGGGGGGGGGGGGGGGGGGGGGGGGTACAATCACCGTCTTATTGTAAAGTGACAGATCGATATATCACAGGTAGGCCAGCTATTTAAAGTCCCTATGAATATATGGAAGACGTATTTAGTACACCAAAGATCCCACTATCGCCCTCTGGTGGACATCTATTCACTCATTTATTTTTATCGTATTGTATTGTAGGATATATATAGGCCTACCCTTACGGTAAAAATGGAAAGACAAACAAATCAGGGAACAACTGATCTTTAGAGGAGGAACAATGCAGGGATCTCCCAAATGCACCAATATTACAATTACAACTGCCTCAATTATTCAACCTCCCCTTTAAAGTGGATATGGTGCAGGGCCCTGTGCAGGTTTAAGCTATACATACCCTTCAATGTGTTTTTTCCTTTCCTTTTTCCATCACTTTCTGAAATATTGCACTTGGAGATGTGGTCCTATCATAGCTGTCTAAAATGATGGCCCTTGGGGGACAGAGCCTTCGCCAGTGCTGCTCCAGCCCTCTGCAACTCCCTGTCAGACACTCTGACTCACTCCCAGCACTCAGAACCTTCCTCTTCTAAAGGACATACAAACCTGACCAGATCTCCCAAAACCACCACTCACCTGCTTCTCATGAAGCTATTGATGGTCCTCTTCAATACCCCTGTCCATTTGACTGTATGCACGTTATGTAAATATGTCCTTTTTCCATTACGCTCCATATATGCTTGTTAAATGCATATGAATAAGTGTATTTGTTTGAACAAAGCCATAAGAATGGTAGCTTGTGAATAAAATGTGTGAGGAGACATCTCACAGTTTGTGATGGCCTGTCCCTGGCAATGTCCCAGTTTTCAAGAAATATGATTGCTCAAATCTAAAAATACATGTTGAAAAGGCAAAAGTTTGTAGCTTGCTGATGGATTTACATTTTGAGTCAGTCGTTATCCTGGGGTCTGATAGGCTGTGATCTCACAATGCAGGGGTCCATCTATATAGGCTAAGTCATACCATCTGCAGGCATTGCCCATCATAAACGGTACAATACAGAAGCGTTCCCGATCGAGTAGCCTACTTTGGATGGTTTACCAAAGCTTAAAACACATCATAGTAAATGTTTGGGCATGTAGGGGCCTACGACATTCACCATGATCAGAGCAGGATGAATAACATCAGATAGTTTGTCCATATACGCGATGGACAGCCAAACTGCACACATCTGGTCACTTTATCAATAAAACGACCTGCTCCAGATATATCCCTGACATTCGTGCTCTGAATGTGTCACACGCGTGTGAACGTGTTCCATCTGGTTATTTTCCCAATCGCATCCATCTGTTCCAAACATTCACCTTTTCCATGCAGCAGGGGAAGACCAAAGGGCTTTTGTTCCCTGCGATGGAAATAAATGATCCCACCGTTGCCCTGAGTCCCTGACAGATCCCCAACGTGTCCCTGACAACCTGACAACCTGCTCTGGGGACGTTCCACGGCAGCAGAACGCGCCTCATTACGGGTGAAAAAAAAACAACCCCGCATTGTTCTCTCGGCGGACCACCTCCCGGCGGGCGTTCGGCGGCGCAGTGTGGCTGGGGGATGACGTGAAGCCCCTAATACCACGGGACGCGCGCCGGCATCAGCTCGCTAATTAGCGCGCACGAGGCAACGTTCATTCAGGTGAACGGCTGTTTTTATTTTTAGGGACCGAGCCTATGTGAAACAGGACGAAGGTCCCTATTGAAATTGGTCCGTTTATTATTATTTCTAGGAACTTTGAGGTATTTGCACTATCTGAACAGATATGAAAACTCAATTTTTTTTGGCACATCTCTCAGGCCTGGTGAAAAGTGAAATATTCTATGCGACACGTTAATGTCTCACCTATAGGTGGCGCTATTTAAAAAAAAATGTAATGCTAATAACTCCTGCATACTTTGTCGCACACTCAACATCTTTATATCCACACATGCGGGCAATTATGCTGCACCTCCTGATGTAGGCCACGCCCATTTCAGCCATGCCTTTTTTGGCTTTAACGCAAAAACACAAAAAAGTGCGTCCTAGACATCTATTCCATGTGGCTTTCACCGATTTGCACGAAACTCCACATGTAGCATCTACGTTCTGTATAATGAAAAAAAGTAATCGGAAGTTTATTGAAATTCCTGAAGATATATATATTTTATTAATGTGTACATTTTACGTACAAAAATTAAGTGGACCATTTCTCCACATTGCTATGTCCGTTCAACACCAAACTTGGAGCCCTACTTCTACCTCCTTTATGCATCCCACAAAATTTGTGGTCATTGCCACCAGGTGGCGCACTTTAAAATCAAGAAGTTTATATCTCAACATTGGCAAGGGAGATTTAAATGAAACTTAGTAGGCTGCTAGCCCATGGCTCCATGAGGCTTGTGTCAAAAGGCGGAAAAAATTCAGCCATTGGATGTTGCTCTAAAAGCAGCGTAAATCCCGGTGCAAACACTGTAATAGGTATGAATATGAAATTCACAGGACACGTGTATAGTGCCGCCAAAATCTCACATACCAAAAATCGTGCTTGTTGTGGTAGTAGCGCCCCCTACAGGCTTTAAAAACGACAGCCCCGACACCACGTTTCACTTACATGTATGAAACTCAGTAGGTACGTAGGTACAGGCCCGTAGGCACGTAGGTACAGGCCCAGACCTACAAAAAAGCCTCTTGGACCCATACCCCTTAACCCACCGGAAGTCAGATATTTGCATTTAAATTGTACAATTTTCGCGTTGTATTTGAACAAACTCCTCCCAGGGGATTTATCGATTGGGCTTCAAATTATTTGTGTAGGTTCCCAACATGGAACTTGAGAAAAGTTGTGCTATTTGGGACTCAACGTCAAAGGGTGTGGCCGTACCTTGCCGTCAAAGTCGGCCATAACCAATTTTTTCGTCTTTTCCACGACACCGACTTTAACCGATATATTTGAAACTCGGTATGGATGTTAACCTGGCCTAGCCCTACAAAAAAGCCTCTTGGACCCATACCAAAAATCCCACCGGAAGTCAGATATTTTCATTTTAATTTTTGTCATTTTCGATTTTCGCGTCTTATTTGAACGAACTCCTCCCAGGGGATTTGTCGCTTGGGCTCCAAATTTTTTGGGTAGATTCAGAAGATGGTTCTTACCAAAAATTGTGCTATTTGCGACCCTACCTCAAAGGGCGTGGTCATGGCATGCCGTCAAATTCGGCCATATTCAATTATGTCGTTTTTATACCCATCCATTATCGAAACCGCTTATCCTCTACGAGGGTCGCGGGGGGGCTGGAGCCAATCCCAGCTGCAACGGGCGAGAGGCGGGGTACACCCTGGACAGGTCACCAGCCTATCACAGGGCTAACATATATAGACATACAACCACTCACACTCACATACACACCTATGGTCAATTTAGAGACACCTCCGGCTTCTTCCCACAGACCAAAAATACACATGTTTTTATACCCATGTTTGTGAACAAACTCCTCCCAAGTGATTTATCCGTTCTGCTTCAAAATTGGTCGGTACAGCTAAAACGTGGTTCTGAACTAAAATTGTGCTATGTGCGACTCTACCTCGAAGGGCGTGGCCAGGACGTGCCGTCAAAGTCGGCCATACCGCACAGTGCGTGGACAGCCGCAAATGAAAGCCTGTCACGACGCCATCCATGTGCAAATGGCAACCTGTCACGACACCATCCACGTGAACGACGACCTATCACGACACCGTCCACGTGAACGACGACCTGTCACGACATCATCCACGTGAACGACGACCTGTCAGGACGCCATCCACGTGTCGACGAGTCGCTTGACGGTCGCTTGACGGCGAGGTCCCGCCCAATGTCCCGCGGGGCATTAACCCTAGTATTTAGTTTATATTTTTAATATATATATTTTTTTACATACATACATACATACACTTTTTATTAGTTTCTAATTGCATTCATTCTGTATATTCCAAAGCTGCTGCTACGTTGCAGTTTCCCATCTTGGGATTAATAAAGTATTTCTATTTACATTGAAATACACATTACATTTCATTGGGAGGACGCAGTGGCGACCTGTGGCCGTCGTGGCGGACGAAAACGTAACCCACCGACTGCAGCTCCGTGGGTACCCGCGAAGCAGGGAGGCCATGCTGCATGGTCGGGACCGGGGCGAAGGCCCTGGCGCTGTCCAGCAGGGAGGCGCGCTAAGCGGAGGCAGACCAGGGCTCCGTCGACTTGGGGATGAAGTCACCAGGGACCCGCAGCAGCTGTCCGAACACCAGCTTGGCCGACGATGACCAAAGGTCCTCTTTGGGCGCTGTCCTGAGCCCCAGCATGACCCACGGCAGTTTGTCGAGCCAGTTGCCGTCCATGAGGCCGGCTTGAAGGGCGGCCTTCACGGAGCGATGAAAGCGCTCAACAAGTCCGTTCGCCTGTGGGTGGTAGGCGGTGGTGCGGTGTAGCTTGACCCCCAGATTCTCCGCCATCGCCGCCCACAGCTCTGAAGTAAACTGCGGGCCACGGTCAGAGGAGAGATCAGCAGGAGTGCCATAATGGGAGACCCACACCGCGATGAACGCCTGGGCCAGGTCGGGGGCTGTCGTTGAGGAGAGCGGGACTGCCTCCGGCCAGCGCGTCGTCCTGTCCACCATGGTAAAGAGAAGTGAAGCCGTGCGAGGGGGGCAGGGGTCCCACCAGGTGCACATTGACATGGTTGAACCTCCGCTCGGGCACCGAGAACCGTACCAGGGGGGCCTTGACATGGCGATGCACTTTGGCGCGTTGGTAGGCAGCGCAAGTGTCGACCCAGGCCCTCACATCCCTCTTGAGCCCGTGCCAGACGAACTTCCCTGACACCAGCCGTGAGGAGGGTTTCCTACCCGGGTGTGATAAGCCATGTACCGCGTCAAAGACAGGGCGTCTCCAGTTGGCAGGGACCACAGGTTTTGGCTGCCCCGTGGAAACGTCGCGCAGGAGCGTGGCGCCCAGATCACTGACGTCTGCTGACACACACACACACACGTAGCATGATGGCACCAGTGAGCTTGTCGGCCTGCCGTCTGCTCTGTGAGCTCTTACCTGTCCGTCTGAAGTTTTGTCTGCTCCTGCTTCTCCTCCTGCTGCACTGGAAATACTCCACTGCTCTTCTGATCTATAATCGCCAGTCATTGCTCCACATTAAGGACTCACTGGACCATTTTACCAGTGCTAATCCTGCCGGTCATCATCACCGGTTTCATCCCACGTTTATCCAGCCGTCCCTGGAGTGCATACACCGGCTCTCTTGCTGCTCTGCCCACCGCAAGAAGCGTCGTAATTCATTCATGCCCGGGACTCCCCATGGAGCATAGGCCATCGACGACTCTTCTCCATCCAGCACGGCTTTGGGCTGCTTTCTCCGCCTCTCCCCAGCTGGTACCCTGTCTTTTCAGCTCTGCTTCTGTTTCCCGCCTCCAGCTGTTTTTGGGCCTTCCTCTCTTCCGCTTCCCCTGGGGGTTCCAAATCAGGGCCTGGCGTGTGGTGGTAGCTGCTGGTTTGCGCAGGGTGTGGCCAATCCATCCCCACTTCCTTCTCCGGATCTGGCTCTCTACCGGTTCCTGGTTCCCTCTTTGCCACAGCTCCTTGTTGCTGATCTTGTCCGGCCACCTTTTTTTGTATATGCGCCTCAGACAGCTGTTAATGAATGTCTGTATCTTCTGCGTCGTCTTTCTTGTCATTCTCCACGTCTCTGATCCATAGAGAAGGACACTTTTGACGTTGGAGTTGAAGATGCGCACCTTCGTTGGTGTAGATATTTCCCTTGAGGCCCAGATGTTCTTCAGGATAATGAAGGCTGCTCTAGCTTTGCCTACCCTGGCAGTGACATCACTGTCTGTGCCACCCTGTTTATCGATAATACTGCCAAGGTAAGTGAAGGAGTCAACTTCTTTGATGGGTCTGCCGTCTATGGTGACGGGGGTGTTTGTCGGGGTGTTAATCCTCATCAGTTTGGTCTTCTCCTTGTTTATCCTGAGGCCTGCTCTAAGAGATGTTGTTTTTAGCTGGGTGGTCTTGTCCTGCATGTGATTATGGCTGTGTGACAGAAGGGCCAGATCGTCAGCAAAATCAAGGTCATCAAGTTGTGACCAGAGAGTCCACTGTATGCCATTCTTCCTTCCTGTTGTGGTGGTCTTCATTATCCAGTCAATAACAAGAAGAAACAGGAAGGGCAACAGTAGACATCCCTGTCGCACTCCAGACTTGACCTCAAAACTGTCTGTCATCTGGCCTGCATGTAAGACCCTGCAGGACATTCCCTGGTAGGTGTTCTGGACCAGGGAGATGATCTTCTCCGGTACACCATAGTGCCTCATTAGCTTCCACAGATCGCTACATGGAACGTAAGGACCATGTTTGAAGCGGGGAAGACAGTCCAGGTAGCGCAGGAGAGGAGAATTTACAACATCGCTCTACTGGGACTGTGTGAGACAAGGTGGCTACAAACAGGGCAGATGGGCTTATCATCAGGGGAGATGGTGCTCTACTCCGGGCACACGGAGGATGGCGCCCCCCACACAGAGGGAGTTGCCATCATGCTGGCTCCGGAGGCTCAGCGCTCCCTCGTGGGTTGGGAACCGGTGAGCCCAAGGATCATCACTGCCCAGTTTGCCACTCAGAAGGAGGACATCAAGCTGAATATTATTCAGTGCTACGCCCCGACCAATGAGGCCATAGAGGAAAAGAAATATGACTTCTATGACCAGCTGCAAGGGGTGCTGGACAGACTCAGAGCAAAGGATGTCACTATTCTCATGGGTGACTTCAATGCCAAGACTGGAGCGGACAACAACGGCTATGAAGACATCATGGGTAAGCACGGGCTGGGCCAGATGAATGAGAATGGGGAAAGGTTTGCAGACCTGTGCTCCCTTAACCAGCTGGTCATAGGAGGCAGCATCTTCCCCCATAAGCAAATCCACAAGGCCACATGGAGATCTCCAGATCACATAACAGAAAATCAGATAGATCATATATGTATCAGCCGTAAGTTCAGGAGGTCATGTCAAGATGTGCGAGTGATGAGAGGAGCAGATGCAGCGTCAGATCACCATCTCCTTCTGATGACTGCAAAGCTACGTCTCAAAAGGCACTCCACCACTAGCAGCACAACAACAAGATATGACCTCAGACTTCTCAGGAATCAAAAAGTAGAGAAGAGTTTTCAGATCAGCCTCAAGAACAGATACCAGATACTACAGTCTGAAGAAGGGGATGGAGATGGAGATGTAGAGACTCAGTGGCAGCTATCAAAAAAGACCTGGCTCGACACCTGCAAGGAAGTCCTCGGAAAAAGGAAAACAAAACATCAAGACTGGGTCTCCGCTGAAACACTCCAGAGGCTGAAAGAAAGGAAGGAGAAGAAAGAGAAAATAAACACAAGCAAAACTAGAACAACAAAGGGAAGGGCACAAGAAGAATACACCCAGGTTAACAAAGAGGTGAAGAAAAGTATTAGAAAGGACAAAAGGGCCTACATAGACAACATGGCCCAACAAGCAGAAACAGCGGCAGCACAGGGAAATATGAAATACCTATACATGACCACCAAGAAGTTAGCGGGCAAGTTCCATCAGACAGACAAACCAGTGAAGGATAAACAGGGAAACATAATTCCAACCATTCAGGACCAGCGGAGAAGATGGGCCGAACACTTCAAAGAAGTCCTGAATCAACCGGTACCAGTAGAAAGACCGGACATACCACCAGCAGACACAGTTTTACCAATAAACTGTGAGAAACCCAGCAAGACAGAGATTAGGAAGGCTATCAAGGCACTGAAGTCAGGAAAAGCTGCAGGGCCAGATGGAATACCAGCAGAGGTAATGAAGGCCGACCTAACAACCACCACTGACATGCTCCACAGACTCTTCACCAGAGTCTGGAAGGAAGAGAAGGTACCTGAGAACTGGAAGGAGGGAGTCATCATCAAAATACCAAAAAAAGGAGATCTCACCAACTGTAACAACTACAGGGGAATCATGCTCCTCTCTGTACCAGGCAAAGTCCTGAACAGAATTCTACTGGAAAGAATGAAAACAGCAGTTGATCCCCTGCTCCGAGACCAGCAGGCAGGATTCCGCAGTAATAGATCCTGTACTGACCAAACTGCCACCCTACGCATCATAGTAGAGCAATCAATAGAATGGAACTCCTCCATATACATCAACTTCATCGACTATGAAAAGGCATTTGATAGTGTGGACAGAGAGACCCTGTGGAAGCTAATGAGGCACTATGGTGTACCGGAGAAGAAGCGTCGTAAGCGTCTGAGCAAATGTGGAGGCCTTCGGGTGAAAATCAGGAGCTGGGCGAGACTTGCCGACTCGCAGTCAGGACTAGGACCTCACCTGTGCCATGCCTTCCCCTTAGGCCGCGATGACATCTTCCTGACTCGGCGTTCGTGGGATCTGATCTACTCCTGTCATGTCTCTGCTGCTCCACCGAAGTCCTCAACGCCCGTCATCCCCGCTCGACCGAGGCAACTTATCCGCAGTGGTGGAATAAACCCCCGAAACATTTGCTTGTTGGATTACTCGCCATGTCATCAAGCCGCAGCTCACTTTGTGGCTAAGGCAGCTCTTGTCAACTGCAGGTCGGTGCTAAATAAGACTTTCATATTGAACCACTTTCTCTGCCGTCACGACCTGGACTTATTGTTTCTAACGGAGACCTGGATTGTTGCCGGAGTTGGTGAGTCTGCTGCCTTCGGTGAACTGTGCCCCACAAACTGTTCATTTGTTAGTACCCCGAGACGCGTTGGAAGAGGTGGTGGCGTAGCTCTTGTATACAACAATGCCGTGAAAATCCGGTCGCTTCCAACAGAGACTTACAGTACCTTTGAACTTCAATGCCTGACAGTGGAATCTAAAACGAACTCGCTGGTTTGTGTGTTGATTTATAGACCTCCTAAGCCAGATAAAGATTTTATTGCTGAATTTTCAGGCTTCCTCTCTCATTTTGTGTCATTGCATGACCGCCTACTAGTACTGGGTGATTTTAATATTCATGTATGCTGCCCAGATAAACCAATGGTAAAACAGTTCTGTGATGCTGTGAATGCATTTGGTCTCACTCAACATATTGATCAAGCCACCCACATATTAGGTCATACCCTTGATCTTGTTTTGTCTTATGGTCTTTCTGTAGACAATATTATGGTTGAGGAAACATCCTTCTCTGACCATCTACCTGTTTTATTTAACTTTGTCATCTCTACCCCTGTGCAGGCGGCTAAAGCTACTGGCCGCTACTCTCGCTGTATAAATTCTCAGTCAGTAGCTCAGTTCTCTGACTTTTTTGTCAATGAGGCCATTGCTACTACCATGTCCTCAGCCTCCTCTGCCTCATCCAGCCCAGATGATATTGTTTCTCTCTTCCACTCCTCCTGCTTAGCCATTCTCGATATGGTGGCTCCTCTTTGTCACAAGCGCCCAAAATTTAAATCTCAAGTCTGGTTAGATGATGCCTCCCGCTCACTCAGGCAGGCCTGCCGGAGAGCTGAAAGGAAATGGCTAAAAGACCGTCTTACAGTCTCCTATGACATTTTTAAATCTACTTCAGCATTCTTCCAGGCAGCTGCCAAAGCAGCCAGAGCTAAATACTTCTCTGATATTATTAATCAACATGCTAACAGACCCAAAATTCTGTTTCACATGATTAATCAAATCACCAACCCTCCACTCTCACCTGCTCCCTTCAGAAATGCTGATGCTTGTGAGAAATTTAAGAAATTCTTTATTGATAAAATTCATAACATCACAGCACTGTTCTCTCCCCCTCCTCTGCCTTCCCCCCCCCCCCCCCCCCCCCCCCAGTTAAGGTGTCTTCAGGCCCTTTATTTACTTTTAGTCATTTTGCTGATGTATCGCTGGCAGATCTCAAGGACATAGTCCTCTGTATGAAACCCACATCTTCCCCTGGTGATGTTATCCCCTCTTCTATCTTGAAAGATGCTTTTGATGTGTTGGGCACTTCCATACAGCTGGTTGTCAACTCCTGTTTGACATCTGGTGCTGTCCCTGCCTGCTTTAAGCATGCGGTGGTCCAACCCCTGCTTAAAAAGCCCAACCTGGATGCAAATTCTTTGAATAATTACCGCCCCATCTCTAAACTTCCTTTCCTTTCCAAGGTACTGGAGAAAGTAGTGCTGGCCCAGTTGCTTCCCTTCCTGACTAAGCATAACATCCTTGAGCCCTTCCAGTCAGGTTTTAGAACACTCCACAGTACTGAATCGGCTCTGCTAAAAGTCACCAACGATCTGCTTCTCACTCTAGATTCAGGTCAAAATGCGATCCTGGTTCTTTTGGACCTCAGCGCAGCGTTCGATACTGTGGACCACAACACCCTCCTCAGCCGTCTTGAGGACTGGGTAGGCATAAAGGGGACAGCATTACTTTGGTTCAGCTCCTACCTCAGACACAGAACCTTCTCAGTATCCCTTGGTTGCTCCTCTTCCTCCTCAGCTCCTGTTTCCTATGGGGTCCCGCAAGGCTCCATTTTGGGCCCTTTGCTGTTCTGTTTATACATGCTCCCCCTTGGTGACATCATCCGTCGATATGACATCTCTTTTCACTTCTATGCTGATGACACCCAGCTATACCTGCCCTTAAAATCTGTTAACTCCATTCAGCCTCTTCTGGATTGTCTCCAGGATATTAAGTGCTGGATGAGTAGTAACTTCCTTCAGCTAAATGATGGTAAGACAGAGGTCATCATTTTTGGTCCTTTTAAAGCTAGACCCCTGATTGAAGGACAATTAGCCCACCTCTCCTTTTTTGTCAAGCCACGTGCCAAAAATCTAGGTGTCATCATTGATTCAGAGCTCTGTTTTAAAAGGCAGATTAGCTCTGTTATCAAGAGTAGCTTCCATCAGCTGAGAATTATTTCCCATCTCAAACCCTCCTTGTCTCCCAAGGACTTAGAAATAGTAATTCATGCATTTGTTACATCCCGGTTAGATTATTGCAACTCCCTCTATCTTGGTCTCCCCCAGTCCCAACTTTCTTGTCTGCAATTGGTACAGAATGCAGCTGCAAGGCTGCTTACTGGCACCAAGAAATACCAACACATCACCCCTGCACTGGCCTCCTTACACTGGCTCCCCATTAGCTTTAGGATCTACTTCAAAGTCCTTCTGATTGTCTATAAGGCACTGCAAGGGTTGGCTCCCTCATATATTTCAGACCTCCTCCATCCCCTCTCAGCATCCAGGTCCCTTAGATCTGCCGACAAGGGTCTTCTCTCTGTGGCCCACACCCGCCTCAAGCAAAGAGGTGATAGAGCTTTTGCGGTAGCAGCCCCACGTCTGTGGAATTGTCTGCCCCCGGATGTTAGACTGTCTCCCTCTATCACCACCTTTAAATCAAGACTAAAGACCCACCTTTACTCCTTGGCCTTCCCTGCTTCCTAGCTGTCCATCTCTCTCCTCTCTTCTTCATATTCAAGTGTCTTCTGTACTGTTGCTATTTATTTGTTAGGGCTGTCTATTTGTCAATTGTATTTCTGTATTTGTCCTGCTTACTTTCTCTGTGTTTGCCTTTTATATTTTGCTTGTTCTGATCTGCTTTTATTTTCTATTTTTAGCCATATCCTCTGTACAGCACTTTGGTCAGTGGAAACTGTTTTAAACGTGCTTTATAAATTAAAATTACTTTACTTTACTTACTGAAGAACACCTCCTCCAGGAGCAGCCCCGTGTCCGATGACTTTAGAGCTTGGACGGAGGGGTCGGTGGCCTGATCCACAGCCATGCGGGTGTAGTCCAAGTCCAGCTGGACCGCACCGACCACCGCCCTGGAGAGGCAAGCCGCTACCACGTTGGACTTCCCAGCCACGTGATGGATGTCCGTGGTGAACTCGGATATGTAGGCGAGTTGGCTCCGCCGCCTTGGACATGGCGTGTGTGAGCGGCTTGTGGTCCACGTAGGCCTTAACTCACGGCCTTCCAGTAAAAAATGGAAGTGTCTGACCGCGAGCCACAGCCCGAGGAGCTCCCTGTCGAAGGTGCTGTACCTGCACTCTCTGGGAGACAGCTGGCGGCTGAAGAACGTGAGTGGCTGCCAGGCATCCCCAACCCACTGCTTGTGCACCGTCCCCACGGCAAAGTCTGATGCGTCCGTGGTGAGAGCAGTGGGCGCAGAGGGTGAGGGGTGGGCCAACATGGCCGCCTTGGTGTCCTGGAAGGCCTTGACACGTTCCACTGTCCATTCGACCGGTTGTTTCAGAGTCTTGCCCTTCTGGGCCTCGTATAGCGGTTGCAGGATGTGAACTATGTGGCGGAGGAAACGATAGTAAAAGGTCACCATCCCGATGAACCCCTTGAGCTCGCTGACTGTTCAGGGGCGTGGGAAGGCTGCTATAGCTTCCACCCTCGAGGGGAGGGGAATCACACCCTCTGCGGAGACCTGGTGCCCGAGAAAGTCAAGGGTGTCCCGTCCGAACTCACACTTTGCCGGATTGATAATCAGCCCATGATGGCTGAGCCGCGTGAAGAGGGTCCGGAGGTGGGGCAGGTGCTCCTCTTCTGCAGTGCTCGCGACGAGGATGTCATCCAAGTAGATGAAGAGGAAGGGCAGGTCCTGGAGCACCGAGTGCATTAGGCGTTGGAAGGTCTGCGCCGCGTTCCTCAGGCCGAAGGGCATCCGAAGAAACTCAAAGAGCCTAAAGGGGGTGACGACGGCCATCTTAGGGACGTCCTCTGGCTGCACCGGCACCTGATGGTACCCCCGTGCCAGGTCTACCTTGGAAAAGACGCGTCTGCCCGCCAGGTGTGCCGAAAAATCCTGGATATGCGGGACCGGGTAGCGGTCAGGCTTGGACGCGTCATTGAGGCGGCGGTAGTCCCCACATGGCCGCCACCCACCGTCTGGCTTAGGGACGATGTGCAGGGGGGACGCCCAGGGGCTGTTCGAGCGCCAAACGATGCCCACCTGCTCCATGTGCGCAAACTCCGCCCTGGCGACGGATAGATTCTCCGGGTTGAGGCGCCTGGCCCTGGCATGGAGGGGAGGGCCATTGGTCTCGATGTGGTGCCCCACTCTGTGCTTCACCGTGGGCGCGGAGAAGGTGGGCTTAGGTAGGTCAGGGAATTTGGCGAGCAGTTGAAGGTACTGGTCGCTCTCGGCGAGCGTGTTGGACAACCCGCTGCAGACCGCCTCCCCCTGCGTACAGGCGAATGAAGCGAAAGTCTGTGAGTTGACCAGGAGCCTGTTCCCCACGTCCACTAACAGGTTATGGGCGCACAGAAAATCTGCGGCAAGGAGGGGAAATGTGACGGCTGCGACAACGAAATCCCAGGTAAAGCGTTGTCCTCCGAAGCACACGTCCACCGCTCTAGTGCCATAGGCACGGATAGGCATGCCGTCCGCACCCACCAACAGCGGACCGTGCTCTCCCTTTGCCACCTCCGATCTCCCTGACGGAGTGATGCTCCACTGGGCACCTGTGTCACAAATAAATCTGCGACCGGAGACGATGTCTTGTATGAAGAGCAGCCTGTTGGTGACACAAGCGCTCAGGGCTACTACCGAGCGCCGGCCCTGCCGTTTCCCGTCTGTCCAAAGGTGCAGGATGAGCGGCACCGTTTGGCTTTGGTGCCAAAGGTGGCGTGGTAGAAACAATGGCCCGCAGCTTCACCCTGCTGGCCAGAGGGCCTGGCGTCGTCCTTCGCTCTCTTGCGACGGTCCAGTGGCGGGGCCGCCACAGAAGCAAGCAGGTCGGGGGATCGTTGAGGCATGGCCAAGAAAAACTGGTCCCCCTCCCTGGCCAGGTCGTGGGGTCCCACACTGGTGGTGTTAGCCAGCACCATCCTGACCTGAGCTGGCAGTGTGCGCATGAACATCTCTGTGAAGACGATCATGGGGTCTTCTGTACCGAGCAGGTTCAGCATCCTCTCCATACGTGCAGAGGGCCTCTCGTCTCCCAAGTCCGACATGTCAAATAAGCGGCGCACCCTCTCCGCAGTGGACAGCTCAAATGTCTCTAGGAGCCGAATTGCAGTGTTCGCTTGCACGGTTTTTGTAAACAAATAAATAACAAAAACGCACGTCGGGGTCACCAGTGTAGTGCCGGAGGAAAAGGAGGACGTAGGCAACGTAACAATAACTTTTAGTTTTAATTGAAAAACTACAGCAGACCAATCACTCTCAGTGCATGGGTGGAACAACAGTGCAACAGCATAACAGTCCCCCTAGACCCCGTGTCTCATAGCCCGTTCCCTCCCACTAGATCCCTCACAGTAAGAGGGGAACACGAACCCATAATGTAGTCACTACAAAATAAACATTTTTAACCAATTCCCTTTAATCTATTAAACAGTGTTTAGCCTTAGCAGACTTTAAATAAAACAGACAGAATTCGTTCTATTGCATTAATAAATCAACAACAAGTTAGCTTAGCTCCAACTCACTTAATTGCAAGCCGACACGGCCGCACGGCTAATGCTAATAACAGTTACCGTTAATCACATCACGTTCAATACGTAAAACTATTAATGGCAACTGGACTTGAACCGTATGGAGGAATAAAAGTGCCAAAATTAAATAAATAAATACACCCTTAAATAATTCTTAAATGTGTCATTAATTAATTAAAATACCGATTAGTTTTATGTAAAAAAAAACAAACACTCCATCGAAATGTATTGACAACTGGAATAATTGAATACTTGAAATTAGATGGAGTGTTGAATTTACTAACTTTTTCCTTACACTTGTGAGTTTTGAAGAGGACTTTTACGAACTTATCCGGAAAGACGGAAGAGACGTTGACGCAGCGGTAGCCTTAGCAACAGCTAGTTGAAGCTATCAGAAAAGTGCTCTTTTAAATAAACTCCTGGTGTACTTACAAACTTTAAAATTCCTCGTTTTGTGAGTACAGACCATATATGTACTACTACAGAAGTTGGGTAACAATCCATGCATTATTAGTGGGGTAATTTACAAGATATACACAGACTAACAGCATCTCAGGCTTAACTGCAGAATTGGAAGCTAATGTTAACATCATAGAAAATATTAAGTTGTCTGTTTATTATGAGGTGTCTTATCTTAGCCCTCTTCCTTTACTTTTTTCCTTCCAAGTACTATAAGTAATATTAGCTGTTATATTCAAATCAAATCAAAATCAAATTTTATTTGTATGGCACTTTTCATGCTTAAAAGCAACACAAAGTGCCTCACAGAGGCTAAAAACAACAATGACCAGAGAGACACATAGACATACAGACACACACACACACACACACACACACAAGCTCAGACCCGCTGCACACACTAGAGAGAGACATGGCAAGGCACCGAGACCTACGGCAAAGAAAAGCCCAATAAAATCAAATAAAAGCCTGACTAAAAAGGTGAGTCTTCAGCCTCTTTTTAAAAACATCAACAGTCTCGGCGGCCCTGAGGTTCTCCGACAGGCTGTTCCACAGTCGGGGGCCATAATAACTAAAAGCCGCCTCCCCGTGTGTTTTCGATCTAACTTGTGGTATGGTTAAAAGGCCAAAGCCGGAGGACCTCAGGGTCCATGAGGGTTGATATGGTAAAAGTAAGTCCGATAAATAAGGAGGCCCAAGACTCTTAAGACATTTAAAAACGAGTAAGAGAACCTTAAAATTGATCCTGAAGCGTACGGGGAGCCAATGCAGCGATTTTAAGACTGGTGTGATGTGCTCTCGCCCTCTGGTCCTCGTCAGCACCAAGCGGCAACATTCCATGCTGAAAAATGAAGCCCATGCGGAAGTGCAAAAACTTGCAGTTCCTCGACTGGCCGCTTGTGGCTGGCTGCAGAAAGGAGTCAACTCCCATAGACACCCATGTTAAAATGTCCAACTTTACAGCCAAAATAAACATATTTACAGCCTGGTTCAAAAAACGGTTTTGGTGTCTTTCAGTAGTGTTCGAGTCCATGACAACTGTGAGGGGGGTGAATTTTTTTAGAATCCATTATTTTAATGCACAGAGAAGGATTTATTTTATGAATAATTAAGGGCGTGGTCAACTTGATTGGCAGCTGTCATATGTCATCACGGCATGACCTTCACGGATTCGAGGCTTTGATTGGTCTGGCCGGAGGTAGGCGGGCTTAGAACACAGACTGAAATGTCCAAGATGGCGGCGCCCAGAAGCTCAATTTTAGGCTTAATCTCCGCTGTTAAGAAGTCTATGGGTGACGTCACGGAGGGTTTGTCCATATATATATACAGTCTATGGTCAGCACTCAATCCATTCGTATTCAATCCATATTTTAAACATTTCAAGGCCTTTTGGACTTTCTGGAGCTGCTTTTAGTCATAATGTAACATAATCAGTTATTATACATACATACTAAATTAATGTTGTATTTTCTTGCTGCATCAGACGAGCAGTTGTATTACAGTTTCCAGGGCAAACTCCGCTTGGTGGTGTGTAACCAGGAGCAAGTGTGAAATGTTTTAAAGGAGTGCCATGACAATCTTGGCACTGGGGTCATCCAGGGAGACGTCGAACAACTGAAAAAGTACTGGCGTCCTACCATTGGAAAACACTGAGGGAGGATGTAAAAAAATGGGTGAGTGTTATTCAGTGGCGGCTGGTGAAGAATATTCTAGGTGGGGCTCTGCCATATTCAGTCAATGGGGCTGTGCAACTTTTTTTAAAAGTGGGTTGCAGTATAGGAGAGTGGACATAGGCAAAGACCTCGAGTGTCTAGCTGTGGAAATATGGGATAGTCACATAAATAGTAGAGGTGGTAGAGGCAGGAGAAATTATAGTGGTGAGGGTAATAGTAAGGTTGGTAATGGGTGCTGTAGTAGCGGTATCCAAAAGAAGAGTGTCACCGTGGTTAATTTTTACAACCCCTGTAGTCAGTTGCTGGTGTCAGACTTCGATAAGATAATGGAGAAGGTAAGATGCCCTGTTATATGGGCTGGAGACTTTAATGCACATAACCCATTATGGGGAAGTAAGCACAGAGACAGCAATGGAGTCATAGTGGAGGACTTTTTGGATAAGTATGGGTTGATAGTGATTAATGATGGAAGGCCAACTAGGTACGATATAGCTAGGAACACCTCTAGTCACATAGACCTGTCAATGGCCTCTCCTAGCTTGGCTAGAATAGGGGAATGGGATGTACTGGACATGTATAATCTAGGAAGTGACCATTACCCGATTCTGTGTAGGTTTGGGAGAGAGTTACGGAAGGAAGTGGGAGAGAGGATACCTAGGTACAACTTTTCACAGGCTAAGTGGGATAAGTTTCAGGAAAAAGCAAGTAGATTAGTAGAAGAGGTAGATAGTGAGGGCTCGGTGGACAGATGGAATAGCGCCATCACTTCCATGATTCATGATGCAGCCGGTGGGACCATCCCTGAGAAGCGAGAGCCTAAGCCCAGAATGCGTGTACCATGGTGGAACATAAAAGTGCAATGAAGCTGTGGGAAACAGGGATAGAGCATATAGGAAGCTTAGGAAGTATCCAATGATGGTTAATGTAATTGAATATAAGCGACTAAGGGCGGTTGCAAGGAAAGTTGTGAAAGAGGAAAAGAGGAAAAGCTGGAGAAGATTTTGTGAAACATTAGGATCAGAGACCTCAGTGGGGCAGTTATGGTCAGCTGTGCGCAAAATGTCGGGAGTTTATAAAAAAAGGAGCATGCCAGCTTTGCAGAAAGGGGGAGTGGAGGCCGTGTCTAACAAGGAGAAAGCTGGCCTGCTTGTGGACAGTTTTCAGGAGGTGCACAGGGCAGAGAGCTTGGGGGCTGAGGGAGGTAGAAGGAGGGCAGAGGTGATGGCAGCAAACCAGTGGAAACTGGAAAGGAGTGTAGAAAATGATGATCCTATTAATTTATTCTTTGCTGAACAATGGACTGAACACCACACTACACTACACACAACCACACCACACATCTTGGACTGTCTTCTAGCCGTCGTTATTTTAGGTCTATTCATATGTTACACCTGAATACCTTGTATAAATTTGCACATCTTGCATCTTGCACACTCCGCACACTTGCACACTCTATTTTGCACTACAAATGGCAACCAAGGATGTTTACCATGTATGCATACAGGTTGTAAGTTTTGGTCGACCAGTTTTAGAGCTCCCATTTATGTTAATTTAACTTAAATGAATCTTACTAGGTAGATCTATTAATGGTTTATTTAGTGTTTAGTGTTTAGTGTTATTAACTATAGTCAGGTTCTTTGCACTCGTCTATCCCCTGTACTGCTGGTCATTGTGAATTTCTCCTAAGGGGGATCATCATCATTTCAACAATAAATAACTATAAAGTAATACACACACACACACACACACACACACACACACACACACACACACACACAAACCTTATGAAAAATAATAAATTAGATAAAGTGTCAGGAGGTAATGAGCAAAACACTTTCAGTCTCTGAAAGAAGTAAACAATGTCTGTGCATTTATTGTATAAAACAGGGTATGTAGTGGACATGATGGACCTCATCTTCGAGAAGGTGTTTATGGACCCGGCACCCTACACTGATGCAGTCCTGGCAATCCCTGTTCCTGAAGACCTTGCTGCACAGTTTGAGCAGCCAGACAAGGAGGAGGTCATTGCGGGTTATGTGTCCCGCTTCAATCAAGCAGCTGTTTGAATCCCACGTAGTGACCTGTGGCATCAGGAAACTCTGTTTGGATTCTAAGGACCACACAAGCTGGGATGACGACCTGGATTCTGCGTCCCAGCCAGCCCCAACACCAGCTCACAAAAGAGCGATATGCAAGGTACCTGTAACGACTTCAAGCAATTGGACAAGATATAGCAATTACTTTTTAGTTTTGTATCCCATTTTATTTTTATGGATTGCCTGCTAAAACATATGGCTACTAAGAGCACTATCCCTCCTCTCGTCTCCTCCCCTCTACTACCACTAAACTATTTTCACACACTCTCTGTGTTTCTACAGATTCTCCATCCCTGAGTCTACACCTGCGTGGTACCCGTCAACCTGCTCTTACACCGGCCTGCCATCCATCCCATCGGGCTGACATGTTTCCTCCTGCCCCTACTCCCACCAGAAGCTTTGTTGCGTTGAACATTTAATGTGTTTATGTGGAGTTGTACATTTTTTTCTTGTCTATACACATCTATTACATATATCTATTATTTTTTTATGCTACTGTGTTTTGATTAGCACAGTTATAACTTATTTGTTAGTAATGCAATGTCAATAACTGTTTAAAAAGTGTCTACAGAAATGACTCCTGCTTATGAAGAAACTATAAAAATAGAAAAAAAAAAGATTAAATTTAAAAGTTATCCTGTTTGTCACATTTTATTACAGTTATATGGTTATGCCGAGTGAAGCAAAGCAAAGAATACATAACATATTTGATTTCAATATAAATTATAACATTTATCAAAAACATAACATACCGGTGAATGCCTCTCAGCTGCAAAGGACCATAGTCTGCCCTGTAAATTTGGCTTGCATTCTGGAGCGAGTATACATTGAGGCATACAGGCTCCAATCGAGGATGGTCCACCACGCATTTCAGGTTCCCCTCAACCTCCTGCAGCCGTCTGGTAACCTGCAAACAAGGTACTGCAAACAATAAATGCCATTGTGTCTCATAAGTATGAAATAAACCATAATCAAGAAGAACTAGTTTTCACTTTGAGTATGTAGATACTACCTGTGCTATCAAAACCGCAGACATTTTCCTGCTCTGTGGGCATGGTGTTGCAGTTTCCACACAAACACCTGTCAAAAGAAAATAAGTTAGAATTTAACTTGAATGCAAGTACCGTAATTTTCGGACTATAAGCCGCGACTTTTTCCCCATTTTTCGACCCTGCGGCTTATATAACAGTGCGGCTTATCTATGGATTTTTACAGCTAACGGCCACTAGGGGGATACCTAAATCTATGGATTTTACCATCCACCATGTTGACGTCACATTTGCTTCAACACACAAGTAGCCGCGCGCGCGGGAACGCGGAGGTCCTCCAAAAGCAGACTTTTACCGCGAGTGGTACGAGACACCCTCATTATGGAAATCAAACGTAGAAATGCATATGATGCAGCTTTTAAGTTAAAGGCAGTCAATTTGGCATTAAACGAAGGAAATAGAACCGCTGCACGTAACCTAGGAATCAACGAGTCAATGGTGAGACGTTGGAGACGCCAGGAGGAAGAATTGTCTCAATGCAAAAAGTCTAAAAAAGCTTTCAGAGGTCACAAAAGCAAATGGCCCAAACTTGAAGACGTTCTCGAAGATTGGGTGAACACACAAAGAACAGACGGCCGAGGTGTTTCCACCGTGCAGATCCGACTGAAGGCCAAAGCAGTCGCCACCGAAATGAAAATTGAACATTTTAGAGGTGGACCATCCTGGTGTTTCCGATTTATGAAGCGAAAGGGACTGTCCATCAGGGCGCGGACGACTGTGTGCCAGCAACTCCCTCCCGACTACCAGGAAAAAATAACAAACTTCTGCGAATTCACACAAAGAAAGATAGAGGAATACTCCATCGGACCGGACCAGATCATAAATATGGATGAAGTGCCATTAACATTTGACCTGCCTCTCACTAGGACTGTTAACAAGAAAGGTGAATCGTCCGTCACGTTGAGAACCACTGGACACGAGCGAACAAATTTCACTTGTGTTCTTGGCTGCACAGCATCTGGAGTGAAGCTTCCGCCAATGGTGATTTTTAAGAGGATTACAATGCCTAAAGAAAAGATCCCAAACGGCATCTCCTTTAAAGTCAACAAGAAAGGATGGATGATGGAAAGCGTAATGAAGGAGTGGCTGAATGAGTGCTACGTCAAACGCCCTGGAGGATACTTTCGGCAAAAAAAAGCTTTGCTCGTTTTGGACAGTATGAGGGCGCATATAACAGATTCGGTTAAAGCAACCATCAAGAGCACAAACTCTGTCCCAGCTGTGATTCCTGGGGGCACAACGAAGCATCTGCAGCCACTCGACATCAGTGTCAATCGTGCGTTCAAAGTGGCACTACGCGTTCAGTGGGAGGCGTGGATGACGAGGGGTGATAAATCGTTCACCAAAACGGGTCGCATGAGAAAAGCCACTTTCGCACAAGTTTGCAAGTGGATCCTGATGGCGTGGAGGAGTGTAAAAAAATCCACAATCACCAACGGGTTCAGAAAGGCTGGACTGCTGCGTGATGGAGAGAAGGACGCCGCCACACCTGAGGCCTTTCAGAGGCTGTTCGATTCCGACAGTGACGAAGAGGAGTTTGTTGGTTTTGAGAGCGACATCGAAAGAGAGGGGAGAGTGGCTGACGAAGCCCTGAACCTGTTTGTTTCCGACACTGAAGATGAGGACTTTTGTGGTTTTAGTACGGAGGAAGAAGACGAAGTTGAGGATTAATGACTTGACTTTTCTGGTTACAGCCGTGTACTTCACCAAAGATGAAGAGGAGGATTACGGTAATAACTTTTCTGGTAGGCTGATAACCGTATATTTTAAGCAGCTGTGTTACTGCAATTTAGACTTACTGTCGTGTTACAGGCACTTTATTTCTTGTTGTAGCTTTATATGTTCTGTAGCTTCATGCAAATCATGCAATTTAGCTTCTGCGGCTTATATTCAGGTGCGGCTAATAGTCCGGAAAGTACGGTACTGCATTTTGTTGTCCCTGTACTTTTACTCTGCACAATGACAATAAAGTTGAATCTAATCTAATCTAAAAAGTACACAAGCATAGTTGGATAAGAAGTAAGATTTTCCTAACCATGTCAAGTGCATAAAACTTGTGACATTTGAGTAATGTTGAGATGGAGAACAGTGGCATTTTAATCAACATTACACTGCCTCGATTTTCTACCAGAATGACACATTACTGATACAGACAGATATTTATGCTGAAATACAAAAGTAAATCCTAAAGACCTAGAACAACAAACGTCAGGGCGCTGTTACGATGAAACACCTCTGCTAAAACTATCACAAACTTTGCAAAATATAGAATTTAGGTTAGGCCTACTATGCAAGCATCGTTTGATAGCCTACTAGTTTCTACATTATACATTTATCCGTAGATAGCAAGAATACAGTCAAGAGAGATAAGTATAATGTTACTACACTTTTTACAAAATTGCTCATTCACCAAAAAAGCTCGAAGTAACAAAATACAGCGAAGACGTAACCGTTAGCAGGAGCTAACATGTAAGTAACAGTGTAATAACACACAGAACGTAAAAAATTAAATATATAAAGTCGCATGATATATGTAACTTACCATTCAGAAACCTCCTGCTGCAGCCGCAGAGTAAGAATTTCAGCCGGCGTCTCTCCCTCTGGGTCAGATTCAGGCTCAAACTGGTAGGGTTGAACTAGAGTCCTTTAGAGAGACTAGAGTCTCTCTAAAGGACTCAAGTTGAACCACAGAGTTTCTGCCAGCCATTGGCCGAGTCAGTCTGTAAACATTAGGCGAGTTTCAGATGAGGCATGCGGCTTCGTTTGCCATGATTCAGAATGCATTCTGGGATGAAAACGTCAGAAATACCTCTGATGAACTTCCGATGCGACGATTCACCTGGCTTTCAAAACTCGCGTGTTTTCAAGAAAACAACTTCCGCCTGCTTTTCTGGCCATGTTCTCTCGAGCAAGTGCGGACATAAGACACTCCCCTCAACATCCTCTCAACTTTGCCCTGGTTGGTTGGAATACTGAAATTAAATTATCCACGTCAGAAGTGACGTTACACCTTTCAGAGAGGCGTGTCTGGTGCCCTCTCCCAAACTGTGCATATTAAAAAGAGATTAAAAAGAGACAATTTGTGAACTTTCACTTCTTTGTGAACTATCACTCATCATGCATTTTTTATTTATTTTTTCTATTTACACATTTCTCCACATAGCCAAGCCATTGTGCATGCAGAAAATTCATCGCATTTACTCCTCAGCCTGCATCAATAAGGGGAGATCCAATGCCTCGAACTCGTCTGCTACGAAAAACGGAAGTTGTTGACGAGAAGTTCACCTGTGTCAGCCTTGAATGGCCTTGACCAGACGGGAACTTGACGTGATTATGACGAGTTCCGCCGGATCTTCTCAAGTCTCGTTGCAACAAATGCGCAAATGCAAACGATCTGAAACTCGCCTATTAGCACATGGCTACGGAGCCGAGCCGCCGCCCCTCGCAGAGAGGTGGGTGTGGTCTGGTGTAGCTCATTTACATAAAAGAGACAGGCCCTGAAACAGACTGTTTTGAACAGAGCTGTTTTTAGGTGATGAAGAGAGACCTACAATATTTGATCCAAAGGCAATTTTGACCAAAGCATGTCACAGACATGTCTTTAACACACCTTTGAACTATTTTAATTTGTGGAAAAGGGGCATAATATGGGACCTTTAAGATTCATGATCTAGGGGTGAGGGGACGGATGTTTAATTGGGTGCAGGATTTTTTAAAGGGAAGAACTATACAAGTCCAGGTGGGAGGTGTTAGGTCAAAGGTGGTAGAAATAGAGAATGGGACTCCACAGGGAAGTGTTATTTCCCCAATATTGTTTAATATAATGGTAAATGACATTTTTGACAATATAGGAGGTGGATTTGGACTCTTCTTGTTTGCATATGATGGGGCCATCTGGAAAAGGGGACGAAATGTAGAATTTATTTTAAAACAGGTCCAAAGTGCACTCCAGACTATAGAGGAATGGGGGAAGACATGGGGCTTTAGGTGACCAAATCCAAGTATCTTATTTTTGGTTTTAAAAGGAAGCTGCCGAACTTTAGTCTGAGCATGTATGGGTCTCCACTGGAGAAGGTGAAGGTTTTTAAATTTTTGGGTTATGGTTTGACCAACGAATGACTTGGGCTGTGCATATAGCTAAAATAGTGGAGAAGTGTGAAAAGTTGATTAATGTCTTAAGAAGTCTGGCAGGGGGGCTGATCGGGAGACATTGCATCTTATTTATCAGGCTATGATTAGATCCGCTCTGGACTATGGGTGCTATATATATGGGGCTGCTTCTAAAACAGCCTTAGCAAGGCTGGATGTGATACAGGCCAAGGCCTTGAGCAGTGCTGTGGAGCATTTAGAACCTCCCCTATTCCTGCAATGCTTGTGGAAATGGGAGAAATGCCCTTATGGCTAAGGCGCATCAAGTTAGGGTTGCAGTACTGGGTGAAACTCTGTGGGAGCAGTCAAAGTTTCCCAGCTAGGTGCCTAATACAAGAGGTGGAAGGTGGGTATAGGTATAAGGTATTTATGGCTAAAGTTAATCAGTGGGCTAGGAAACTGGGAATGGAGCAGAGGGGAGTAGTGAAACACGTAGACTGGCTACCCGTACCACCATGGGTAATCCCAAAAGTGAATGTCGTGATGCACTTTCTGCTGAATAGAGATAAAGCGGGGGTGAGGTCAAGTGTGCAAGAATATCTTAAATCAGTCAGGGAGGACAAAAAGATAATATATACAGATGGATCTAGGGACCCAGATAGTAGGAGAGCTGGATTTGGGGTTTATGTGGAGCAGTACGACTTGAAGTTTAGTGTTAGAATGTCTAATGAGAGCTCTGTATTCACTGCTGAGTTAATGGCAATCCTGTGGGCTCTATGGTGGGTGGAAGAGGTAAAGGAAAGGGAGATTGTCATCTGCTCTGACTCTGCAGCTGGCTTGGAGGCTCTAAGAGGAGGAAAATCTAAAGCTCGACCAGACATTATAAATGATATTTTAAGTCTGATGTTTAGAATAGGAGAGGGTAGTGACATCACATTCTGTTGGGTGCCAGGGCATTTGGGGATCCGTGACAATGAGCAGGTGGACCTCTTGGCAAAAAAGAGTTTATGTAAAGAGGTAGAAGTGCAGCTACCCTTAGGGAGAGTGGAGTTACGGGGAAAAATAAAGGAGGGTGTAATCAGAGAGTGGCAGGAGGGTTGGGAGAAGGAGGACAGCGGGAGGCATTGTTTTTCCATCCAACCTCAGGTCAGAAGGAAATGCTATTGCACTACACCGTCCCGAAGAGATTCAGTGAAGCTGTGTAGGTTGAGGCTGGGGCATTGTGGGTTAAATCAGACTCTGTATACATTAGGAAAGCATGAGACTGTGTTATGTCAGTCTGGGAGGCCAGAGACAGTTCAATATGTTTTCTTATAATGTACCCAATATATAATGGAAAGGAGTAGGTTATTTGGCCAATTAACGCAGTTGGGAGTTCAGGTATTTTCTGTTTATTCTTTGTTTGGTCACAGTGAGCATCACCAATTGATAGCTAGAGCAGTACTGCAGTTCCTGCATGACTCCAAGCTGTATGGAACTGTAAGAATTATTTAATGGTGTATTTATTTATTTAATTTTAGCACTTTTAGTCCTCCCCCCCCCCCCCCCCCCCCCCCCCATAGAACCGAACACAGTAGGCCTATAGCATAAAATGTAACATTAACAAACCTTGTGCCTCTTATTAGCCAGGTGCTAGTACGTTTACTTTGTTTACATTACTTTGGCACACTTTTAGAACTGAAGATACAGCCGTAGTCTTGCAGACGCACTTCTTCAAACGGTAAAATCCGCAGCAACGTACGTGTGTGTATAAGGTCTCGGCGAGATGCCTTCAAAGTAAAAGTGCTTATCATAACGTCTGGTTAATATATACAAAACAGTAACCTGACCAGTAGCGGCTGGCCCATAGAGGGCGATAGGGCACCGCCCCCCCCTTGACCCACAATAAATAAATAAATTAAAAATAAAATAAAACTAATAAATGATACAAATTGTTAATATTTTTGTGTTTGAAATATGACTGTACCCAGTAATATGTGCAAAATATGATAGAAAATCATCTGTGCAAGATGTATGCTTTTCCAACACGTCCCGTGTCCCATGCTTCAACAGCTCTGGGGCGATGGAGAGATCGCCCCAAGGAGGCGGGTCTGTGTAACTGTTTAGCCAATTACTAATTTAAGATGTGAAAGCATGACATAAAATGTGGCCAATCAGCATCCTCAAATCCAAGCCGATATGGGCGATTACTTTATCGCCCCAAGCGAGCGAATGCAGGGCCGAGTCAGGGCGAGTCTGTATATACTTGTATATAGTTGACCTTAGTATTTTTTAGTCCTTAATTTTCACTACCTATTAATCTGCTGATTATTTTCTTGATTGTTTAGTATATAAAATGTTTACTGTAATTTCATAGAGCCCAAAGTGACTACAAATTCAATTTCAAATGAAAAAATGGAAAGCTTGTGATTGAGCAATATGTTGTTTATGTTTTGTGTGAGAATGCCTCAACTTTTTAATATTGGCATTAAATAATTATTGACTATTTTACGGAGCACTCGTTTCCTGTAGTTTGTGTTCAATGTATTGGGATGGTTACTGAAATTGACTGAATATGTCACAGTCCCACCTAGAATATTCTTCACCAGCCGCCACTGAACCTGACCTTAACTAATATCTATAAACTAAATAAATAAACATTAAACAACAAATGAAGTATTGTTTTAGACATATTAAAGGTCATTTACAAGACCCTTTTCCAGAGCCGGTTCAGACCTCCGATTGGCTGCCTCTCGCAGTCCTGTTCTCTTTCATAATATTCGTTTCGATGTCTCACTATGGGATGCACGCCCCCGCTGCATACCTCAGAAGCATTTATCTCATTACGCCAATCCCGATTGGCTGGTGAAACGTGTCCGTCCGCACCAGGTAGTCCCACCTACCTTAAATAGCTCATGCGGACGGCATCACGTCATTCAAACACCTCTTCTCACTCGGAGCGTATCTCGCGTCTTAGGCTAAATTAGTTTAACTGTCCACAGACAGATCTTACATAGCTTCTGTCGCCGGGCGCTAATTAGCCTTAGCGATTTTTTATGCTTCGACGATCACACCAGATCGTATAAGCGGTACTTTCCTTGCCCCTTCGTGGTTTTGGATAGTACTTTTCTCGGCGCCCCACCACGGCTGTTCGAGCAAAACCGAGTGTTAACACACCAGTTAATTTCTCGGCTTTTTTGGAATTTCCACAGTTAGCACACCAGCTAACTGCCTCAACTCCCCGCTTGCACACCAGCTCGCGAGGAATGGAGGATAAAGCCCCTCACACCAGAGGGCTCGGAGACTCTGCCGCCCGTCCTTGCCGCTGTGGGAATAAGATATCGAGCAAAGATCCACACCAGGTCTGCTCGGGCTGCCTGGGGCTGGAACACGCCCGGCTAGCTATCGAGGTCCCCGGCTCATGCCAGCATTGTGCGGTGTTCACGGTCAAGAGTCTCCGCAGACGGCTAGCCCGCCAAGCTAGCCTGTCTGGACAGGACCCCTATCTCTCTCCTGACGGCGCCGCCGTCGGAGATGGAGAAGAGACGGGGGTCGTTGCGGTGGCGGTACCGGAGGCTAGCGCTAGCTGGGGCTCCCAGCTCAGCCTTGCCGCGGACCCCCCGCTGGAGGAAGACGTCCTGGAATTGGACTATGGGGACGATGAAGATGCCACCTCGGAACCCCTCATATCAGAGGAGGACGACGAGGACGACATCTTCATAGCTCTGGCCCGGGCTGCACAGCCCTCGGCCTCTGTCGCCTCTCGGGATGGAGATAAGGGAAGCACACCAGTTTCTCCCCTCCCCAGCATGGACATGCTCGACGTGTGCAAGCGAGCGGCTGCCCGGCTGGACATCCCCTGGCCCGTCGTCGTAGCGGAGACCACCAGGTCTCGCTACGAGGGGAAGAAATTGCCCCTGGCCAGGAGCGCGTCGAAGCAGCTTCTCCCCGTCTTCCCTGAGCTGCTGGATGAGGTGGTGCGCTCATGGAGCGACCGCCCTTACAGCAGCAGGAGAGGAGAGCCTGGGCCTGCTCCGCATGCCTCCGATGGAGCCATTAGTCGCAGCGCACCTCCACCCGCGGCTGTCGACTGTGTCCTCCAGGAGTCCCAGCCTGCCGTCTAAGTATGACCGTTTTCAGTCAACTATGACTGAGAAGGCATACAAGGCGGTAGCGCTCTCGGCCAGAGCGCTCAACGTCCTCTCACTGCTCACGGCATACCAGGCTGAGCTGTGTGAGGATTTTGGGCAAGCTCAGGACCCAGCGACGTGGGAGGAGATACCGGTTATCACCGATATGTGTCTCCGTGTTCAGCGCTGCGCGGTCCGGGCCACGGGAAAAGCGTTGGGGAATATGGTCCTGCAGGAGCGAGCGAGGTGGCTCAACCTCGCCAACCTGTCGGACCGGGAGAGGGACGACGTCCTTGACATGCCAATTGTCCCGGGGGGGATTTTTGGCTCCGCATTGGATTCTATGCAACGCCGATGCGAAGCCAAAAAGAAGGAGGACGAAGCTCTCCGGCTTTGCCTCCCTCGGAAACCCCCGGCTCCCTCTCCCCCTGCGCAGCGGAAAAGTTTCCCACAGGCTGGTCCCCAGGGTTCGCAATTTAAGATCCCCAGACAGCCGAAACCTCAGCCCGCTCCGGCCCCTCTGCCAAGCAGTCGGCCCAGCTGGCCAAAGAAATCCTCGGCCCCGGTTGCGACGCCGCCGGCACAGCCCGCGCAAGCCACCTACAGTCAGGACAGGAAAAAGAAGAGAGCGGCCTGATCGCCACTCTCTTCACCGGTGATGCAGCTGGACGTTCCCCGTTCTCCAGCGCCACCTGTTCCACGATGGAGCGTGCACCCGGAGGCCCACCACGCCCCCGTCTCCCGGCTGCCACGGACCGTGCCAGAGCGAACCGGGAGAAACGGACAGTCGAGACAAGAGGGTTCAGCTGTTGCCCCTCTCTGTTCCAAAGCACGCCCATCCACACAAATGTTTGTTCTAATAAATCATGTCCCGCTGCCGCATCCAGGCCAAAGGCCGAGGGCGCAGCGGATAAGAAACAAACATGTAAAAATGAATATAAACAGCGTGGTGGCAACACCCGCTGTCCCCCCTCGGCGGAAAGCCACGGCTTTCCCCGGGACGGGGAACGTGCGGACCCCGCCGCTACGCTGCCCTCCCCGGCAAAATCGCTCAGCGGCGCCCGGGGGTCGTGTCACTTTTCCGTCAGGAGAGGTCGCCACCGCACCTGGGGCCTCGGGGGGACTGCGATGTGTGTCAACCCTCTCCCCCAGATGGGAGAGATGGGCCGCACTCGCAGCCTCATCCTGGGTGGTAAGGACGATTGCGAGGGGATACAGACTGCAGTTCGCCGCTGTTCCCCCGCAATTCGCCGGTTTAATACACTCCCAGGCTCAGGGAGAGTCAGCTCACGTTTTACAAGAGGAAATCCTCTCACTGTTGAACAAAGGAGCAATCTGTGTCGTACCTCCCGCACAGTGTCAGAGCGGTTTTTACTCCAGGTATTTTCTGGTCCCCAAACGGGGGGGGAGCGGAATTCGCCCTATCCTGGATCTACGTGCTCTGAACAAATATCTCAGGAAATACAAGTTCAGGATGCTAACACACGCATCCCTGCTACGTCTTGTGCGACAGGGCGATTGGTTCACTTCTGTCGATCTGAAAGACGCGTATTTCCACATCCCGATGTATCCTCCCCACAGAAAGTACCTAAGGTTTGCTTTCCAGGGGACCTGTTACGAGTACCGCGTACTCCCTTTCGGTCTGTCTTTAAGCCCGAGGGTGTTTGTGCGGTGCACTGAAGCGGCAATAGCCCCGCTGAGGCGGCAGGGCATCCGCTTGGCCACATATCTGGACGATTGGCTGCTATTGGCACAATCGGAGCAGGAGGCCAGGGCGCACACGCGTATTCTCGTACGACACCTATCCGATCTGGGTTTCGTGATAAACGCAGAAAAGAGCAGGCTGTCCCCGGCACAGGATATAATCTTTCTGGGATTATTCCTGGACTCGGTGGCTTTCACAGCGCGTCTGTCGGCAGACCGAGTGAAAACTTTCAGGGCATGCCTCGCGCTGTTCCATCCGGGCAAGTCTGTTCAATTCAGATTGTGTCTTCGGTTACTCGGACTGATGGCGTCTGCCATTCTCGTAGTCCATCTGGGTCGCCTCCACATGAGGGAATTCCAGCTTTGAGTTGCTTCATGCGGGCTAGATCCCGTGCGTCATGGCGCACGGAGAGTGTTGGTCACACCGGGGTGCGCCAGGGCGCTGTGCCACTGGCGAGTCCCGTCTTTTCTGACTCATGGGGTGCCCATGGGCTCTGTCCTGTCCAGGAAGGTGGTCACTACGGACGCCAGCCTGACAGGTTGGGGCGGAATTTACGAGGGCCGGTCTGTGAGGGGCCTCTGGAGTGCGGACCTCCAGCGGTCTCACATAAATTTTCTGGAACTTTCAGCGGTGTTCCTCCCCCTGAAACGCTTCCTTCCGTCTCTTATTGGTCATCATGTCCTGGTGAGGACGGACAATACGACGACGGTGGCGTACATCAACCGTCAGGGGGGATTACGCTCCCGACAGTTGCATGTGCTGGCACGCAAACTGATCCTGTGGAGTTGCGGTCGTCTCCTCTCTCTGAGAGCGACGCACGTCCCGGGAGTCCTGAACACGGGCGCGGACCTGTTGTCCAGGGGCGGGCCAATATACGGGGAATGGACTCTGCACCCGGAGATTGTGGATCAGATATGGGCCCGTTTCGGTCGGGCCACAGTAGATCTGTTCGCATCAACGGACAACGCGCAGTGCGCGCTGTTTTACTCTCTGCGCAGCATGAATGCTCCCCTCGGCGTAGACGCACTAGCGCACGCCTGGCCGCGCGAGCGTCTCTACGCATTTTCCCCCCTGGCATTGATACCCCCCACCCTGTTCAGAGTGAGGGAGTACGGCCACGAACTGATTTTGATAGCTCCGCATTGGCCTGCGATGCATTGGTTAGCGGAGATATATCAGTTGCTGTGCGCTCAGCCCTGGCAGCTCCCGCTGCGCAGGGACCTGTTGTCGCAGGGAGGGGGGGCTGTTTTCCATCCGCACCCAGAGCGCCTGGCACTATGGGCTTGGCCCCTGAGTGGTTAAATCTGTCAGCTGTGGGTCTTTCACAGCGGGTGATTTCCACTATACAGAGTGCTCGAGCCTCCTCCACTAGGTCTCTGTATGACTGTAAGTGGAGAGTGTTTGAGGGGTGGTGCCACGGAAACGGCCACATTCCTTTTCAGTGTCCGGTAGGTGTGATATTGTCATTCCTGCAGGACCTGATTGACAAACGAAAAGCCTTCTCCACGGTTAAGGTGTATTTGGCGGCCATCGCCGCCTGCCACGTGGGGTTTGGAAAGCAGACAGCGAGCCAGCACCCGCTGGTTTGCCGTTTTATGAAGGGAGCGCGCAGGCTTCTCCCCGTGTCCAGACCATTGGTACCACCATGGGATCTGGCGGTGGTTCTGGAGGGGCTTAAGGGCCCTCCTTTTGAGCCACTGGAAGGGGCGGACTTGAAACACGTGTCCCTCAAGACAGTGTTGTTGCTGGCCCTGGCTTCGGCTAAACGGGTTAGTGACATCCATGCGCTTTCGGTGCATTCCTCATGCGCTCAGCTCTTCCCGGGCGATGTAAGGATGATTTTGAAGCCCAACCCGGCTTTTGTGCCTAAGGTGGTGGGCTCATATTCTCCGATTGACCTTGTGGCTTTTGCTGCCTCACCAGATGAGCAGTCGCCGCATGTGTTATGTCCAGTCCGTGCGGTGCGCACTTATATGGATAGGACAAAGGGTTTCAGGAGGAGCGATCAGCTGTTCGTCTCCTGGGCTAACCCTCATAAGGGGAAACCTGTCACAAAGCAGCGCCTGTCCCACTGGGTGGTGGAGGCGATTGCCTTGGCCTATACGAGTCAGGGTTTGCAGCCACCTGTGGGGCTGCGGGCGCACTCGACTCGGGGCTTGGCCACATCCTGGGCCTTATTCAGGGGAGTTTCTGTTCAGGATATTTGTGCTGCGGCGAGTTGGTCCTCGCCTCTCACTTTTGTCCGTTTCTATATGCTGGACGTCTCTGCTCCGTGCGTGGCACGCGCAGTTTTGTTGTCCTGAAACGAACAGAGTACTTTTCCTGTAGGTTGGTGGACGCTCGATAAGCTTGTCTGGCAATACGGGAGCAACCATATCCCATAGTGAGACATTGAAACGAATATTATGAAAGAGAACTTTAGGTTATTTACATAACCCCGGTTCTCTGAGTAATATGAGTGAGATGTCTCACCAGACAACCCTTCTTGCTTGGGCGAGTGAGAAGAGGTGCTTATCTTGAATGACGTGATGCCGTCCGCATGAGCTATTTAAGGTAGGTGGGACTACCTGGTGCGGACGGACACGTTTCACCAGCCAATCGGGATTGGCGTAATGAGATAAATGCTTCTGAGGTATGCAGCGGGGGCGTGCATCCCATAGTGAGACATCTCACTCATATTACTCAGAGAACCGGGGTTATGTAAATAACCTAAAGTTTTATAAGCAATGTTGATGTTCGATTTCAGTTAGTCTTTGGTTTTATTATTGTTGTGGCTCGTCGCTCACTTAGCTTGGACAGAGGACCAATTCCTGTCTGCGCTGGAGCCAGAGCCGCCAATACCTTAGACAAAGTGTTTAACTGTATTTTTATGCTGCATCGGTCTATCAGTAAAGTTTGCTGAAGGACACTTCATTTACTTTTGTCGTGTGAAGTCATTATACCCACGTCAAGAAACTCACAGCACGACAACTGGTGTCAGAAAGTGAGATAATCAAAATCCGGAGTTGGAAACCAACGAAATCAACTGTCCGTGAGTTAAATGAAAAAACTGTACAAGTGAGAAAAGTTTATGCTGACGAGTTTTATGTGAGACCGGCAAACTGGAGAGCTGTCAAATCTGCCGCCCGTTGCTAGGCTAACAAGAAACCCCATCCATAGCAACCACTCGCAAGCCGCTAAAGCCATCCAACAAACTATAATAATTAATGACAATCTAAAGTGTGAACTACCCAAACGGCTTCACAATTGAACATACGACTGCTTTTGCGACATTTGTGGAAACCCAATGCCCAGGAGAAGTTTAAAAGAAAGCCTTGTAATAATTCTGTATCAAAGCAAACGTCAACAAATCCCCAGCAAGCTAAACGGCATATTCCCGGCTGCGCCCAAACGTACAGAACGGACAAATTAAACGGTTTGCTGCAATCCGCCTACATTAAATAATTCATTAAAACGTAAAGAACGTAAAGAAGAAACGTAAACAATAAAAATGAACGATGAACCGCGAGGTGCCATCGGAGAGCCTGCGCAGACAGATAATGCCCCACAGTGGCTTCAAGCGTTCCTTCACAATCAACAGGAACACACCAACATGCTCAAAGAAAAAAAAAATCAGCAAAATAAGCAACTGCAAATGATGCTGGCTCCTGTCCTAACACAGATAAGTGGGAATTCAATGACACATCAACAAACGTTACCCTCAGTTAGTAATGCCACTTTAAATGGGGAAGACTTTCCACAGCGCCCCATAGGCCTACATGTTCCTGAGTCAGGTGATGTCCCCTCTATCCCCTGGGAAATGTCAAGAAGAGCAAACAGAAATGTCAGTAGCCCTTTTACAGCTGAGCTGGACGTCATCAACCAGCGGGCTCACAGCTCAATGCCAACTAGGCGTAATCCCAACCCTGACCCTGTAGTTAGGCGCAGAGATGCCAGAAGCTCTGAGCGTGAAGGCCAACACGCATTTTCCTATCAAGAGGGGCAAAGATCTAATAGCTTAGCTCAGAGTGGCCAGCAGTCCGTGCAAGATGTACGCAGACCTAAACTGTCCATATATGATGGCAAAGAAGACTGGGATGCTTTTCTGTTACCTTTTGAGCGCATGGCCAGGAAATTCGGATGGACTGCCCCTGAGCGAGTAGATAGGCTGCTAGAATGAGGAGGCTCTGCAATTAGGTATGTCTGCTCACTGCCAGAACGCATAAGGGAGGATTATGTCCTCTTAATAGAGCAACTTACTCAGCGCTTCGGACAAAAAGACCCCCCCCCCACTACAGTAAGGAGAAAGTTAAGCGAACTTCGCCAAGGGAAAGAGACGACAGCTGAGTTTGCAGAAGAAGTGCAGCGACTTGTCACAATCGCATACCCCGGAGTAGACCTCCTACTACAAGATCAGCTAGCAACAGATGCCTTCCTGAAAGGGTTGAGAAATCAAAAGGTGGCCTACAAAGTTATGAACCGAGACCCAAGCTCTCTAGCGGATGCACAGAAGAGCGTAGAAGCCCATGAACATAACTTTAAGGTGACTGTGGGTCGTGATACTGAAATTAAAAACAGAGCAAGGCGCATTTCCTGGGCTGATGAGGATTTTGTTACAGGTGAAGATTTCACTGCTTCTTCACGCAGATTACAGACACCTCAGTACGTGACCACTGATCAGTTTAATGCATTAAAAGAAGAAATGAAGACCCTCACAAAGGCAATGGCAAATCTACAGCTGCAATTGGGAAGCCTGCAGTCCACACTCACTGAGCACCAGAGAGCAAGATCCCCAGTGCAATATCACAGACATCATTTGCAGTCAGGCCAATCACGTTCCCGGTCACCAAGCCCAAGTCGTGGTGCCCCTGGTCCATGTTTCCAGTGTGGCGAACAGGGACATTTCCAGAGGGACTGCACAAAGTCACAAAGCTCAGCGTCTGCTCACGGCCGTAGCGACAAACATTCCGACCATCATGCTCAGTCTGACAGCGCACCATTATCAAGTCACCAACAACAAGGGCTTAAGCTGAGCTGTTCTAAAAGCAAGGGTGAGAGCCTTCAGATTCCAATCACTGTGAATGGCATTGCAACAGAGGCTGTGGTGGATACCGGAGCTCAGACAACAGTAATTTCAGAAGAACTGTACCAAAACTTTTCAGAAGAGCAGCCCACGAACCTCTGTAAAACCTACCATCTCAATGCAGGTGTTGGAGATGGCATGAAGGCGAAACGGGGCCTGTCTGTGACCTTAAAAATTGCGTCCAAAACAATAACCTGGCCTGTACATGTAGCTCCCATTCGTGACTCTGTCCTCCTCGGCCTGGATCTGATGAAAGCTCACGATGTTGTCATCCACACCCGCGGCAAAGTCTATATTGGAAATGAGCTTGTGCCTTCAAAAATAGTGGGAGGAGAAGCAGCAGATTACAGCGTGGCCAGAGTGATCTTGAGAGAAGCCACCACTATACCACCAACTTCAGAATGCGTTGTGTGGGGAGAAGTCGAGAACCCCAGGCCAGGTGTCCCAGCAGTGCTAGAGCCCTTGAACATCACAGAAGCAGTAGCATCTGGAAGTGTGGCTACCACGATGGAGAAGCAAGTGCCGGTCAGATTATGCAACTTCTCGACCAGCAAAGCAGCCTTGTTAAAAGGAGTGTGCCTCGGACTCTTGGTGGAGGCTTACCCGGATGAACCGAAAATTCTGTGGGAGAAGAAAGCTGTGACCGATGGTGAGAGTGAAGTAGTCGATACGCCACCCCTGATTGGAAGAGTGGCAACGATCGCCGACCTGCCCGAGCATCTCCATTGCCTGGTGGAGGCCACGAACGAAAGTCTGAACGAAGAACAACAACAACAGTTCCTCCAGTTGCTACTGACTTACCAGTCCCTGTTTGCTAAAGGTGACTCTGATCTGGGTTACCTCTCCACTGTCACACACAAGATCGACACCGGGCTAGCCAAGCCTGTGCGTCAGCGAGTGAGACGGACCCCCCTTGGATTTCAAGGCGAGGAAGAAGCCCATCTCCAGGACATGCTCAGAGCGGGTGTCATCACGCCATCATCATCAGAGTGGGCTTCCCCGGACGTTTTGGTACGCAAGAAAGACGGAGGAGTGCGCTGGTGTGTGGATTACCGCAGTCTGAATAGCCTGACAATCAAAGATGCGTACCCTCTCCCCAAGATAGAAGAGTGCCTTGATGTTCTTGGCGGAGCTTCTCTGTTCTCTACGCTGGACCTGCAGTCAGGCTACTGGCAGATAGCAGTGGATGGCAAAGACCGTGACAAGACAGCATTCATCACCAAATGGGGCCTCTATGAGTACACACGCATGCCCTTTGGCCTTTGCAACGCCCCAAGTACTTTCCAGAGGGCAATGGAGCTCGTCCTTAGGGGGCTGCAATGGGACAAGTTGCTTATCTACCTAGATGACATCATCATCCTGGGTAGGAGCGTGGAAGAGAGCCTCGACCGTCTTGAACAAGTCTTTGAGCGCCTGCACAAATATGGCCTGAAGTTGAAGCCTTCGAAATGCCACCTGCTTCAAGAAAAAGTTCTCTTCTTGGGCCATATCGTGAGTGGTGATGGAATCCGTCCAAATCCAGGGTTGGTCAGAGACGTACAGCTCTGGGAGCCACCCAGCAACGTTCAAGAGCTCCAAGCGTTTCTCGGCCTATGCAACTACTACCGCAAATTTGTGCCATCTTTCGCTGAAATTGCAAGTCCCCTCCACAACCTGTTAAAGAAAGGAGCTGTGTTTCAGTGGACTGAACACCATCAAGAGGCTTTCACACAGCTCAAAGAAAGATTGACAACCGCCCCAGTATTAGGATACCCCATAGCAGAAGGCCAGTACATCCTCGATACCGATGCATCCAACCATAGTGTGGGAGCTGTTCTGTCACAACTCCAGTGGGGAGAGGAGCGGGTACTGACATATGGCAGCAGTCACCTTACACCAGCTCAGCAGAGGTATTGCGTCACCAGACGTGAACTTCTTGCCGTGGTGCGCTTTACCCGTCAGTTCCGTCACTACCTACTGGGAAGGAAGTTCCTGTTACGAACAGATCATGGCAGCCTCACCTGGCTCTTCCGATTCAAGTATCTTGAAGGTCAACTAGCCAGGTGGCTGGAGGAGTTGAGCCAATACGACTTCCGCATAGAGCACAGAGCAGGCGTCAAGCACTCAAACGCTGATGGCATGTCAAGGCAAGGCACTGGAGACATGGACAAATGTGACTGCTACCAAGCTGGGAAGTACCTGTCAGAGTTACCATGCCAAGGTTGCAAGTATTGCCAGAGACTTCACGAGCAGTGGGCCAGGTTCGAAGAAGATGTTGATGATGTCATACCACTGGCGGTGAGATATCTGGAGCCCAGCATGGAGACTGACAGTACTGATCATCAATTGCAAACAACAGAACAGACACCAGTACCCCAACCGACCACCCCAGTAGTCAACTGGATGCAGTCTGTGAGCAACGACCAGCTTGTCCAACTCCAGAAAGCTGATCCTGATCCTCTCCATTCTCCAGCAGTGGAAGGACACCGGTACACTTCCCACTAAAGACCAAGTGATGCTCGAGAGCCCAGCAGTGAGGAAATTCTGGCTGTGTTGGCCTCAGATTGTCAGACACCAAGGAGTTCTCTTCTATCGCTGGGAGAGAGAAGACCAAGACCCAACACTGTTGTTGCTAGTACCATCGTCCATGCAGAAAGAGGTTCTACAGTCTTGCCACAACCCTCCTCACTCTGGACACCTGGGAGAATTTAAGACTCTGGAACGGCTGCGCCAAGGCTACCATTGGCATGGGATGCGAGAAGACGTTCATCTATTCCTGAAAAAGTGCAATCAATGCGACGGAAGCAAAGCGACAGGAACGCTAAAGCGAGCCCAACTGCAAAGTTACCAAGCTGGTGCGCCGTTAGACCGTCTCCACTTAGACATCCTCGGACCCTTTCCTTTATCCAGCTCAGGAAACAAATACATCCTCGTCATAATTGACCAATTCACCAGGTGGGTCGAAGCCTTTGCTGTTCCTGACCAGGGGACCGAAACAACAGCCAAGAAACTGGTCTACGAATTCATTGCTCGTTTTGGCTCTCCTCTCGAGTTACACACAGACCAGGGCCGTAACTTTGAGAGCTGCCTGTTCTACGGTGTATGCAAGCTTCTACAGATCACAAAGACCAGAACAACCCCCTACCATCCCGCCTCTAATGGTCAGGTAGAACGGTTCAACAGAACTCTGCTCCAGATGATAAGGTGCTACGTGGACAAAGATCAGAAAAACTGGGACGAACACCTGCCACTACTTACCTCCGCCTACCGCAGTTCCCGCCATGCAGTCACAGGCTTCACACCCAACAAACTCATGCTCGGCCGAGAAGTCCACCAACCCCACGACATTCTGTCGGGCACTGCAGAGCTCAAGTCTGATTGAATGGGAGTAGCCGACTTCCTCTTCCACCTCAAAGAAGACCTTGAAGAGGCCCATCAGACAGCGAGAAAACATCTCTGCACTGCACAGGAACGTCAGAAGAGGACATACGATGTACGAGCACAAGAACAGTCTTACAGTGTCGGCGATCTGGTGTACGTGAAGGATGACACAAAAAAGAAAGGACTAAGCCCCAAGCTCCAGGCACCATGGACAGGCCCCTTCATCATTTCAGCTCGACGTGGCCCCGTCATCTACGAGATCCAAGGTGCTAAGCGCAGCAAGATAATGCATCACGACCGACTCAAGCCGTACACCAGTGAAGTCGTTCCTGCCTGGGTGGGACGTCAGAGGAGCCGTGTGCTACAGCAGCGCCAAGACTCGCCAGACCCATCGCCGGAAGTAGATGCCCCACCAGTGCCGGGTGTCCAGCGCCAAGACCTGCCAGACGCTTCACCTGAAGTGGATGCTCCACAGGTGCCAGGCCTGCTAGACCTGAGAGAACATCTCTTCACTGCACAGGAACGTCAGAAGACATACAACGCATAAGCACAAGAACAGTCTTACAGTGTCGGCGACCTGGTGTACGTGAAGGATGACACAAAAAGGAAAGGACTACGCCCCAAGCTCCAGGCACCATGGACAGGCCCCTTCATCATTTCAGCTCGCCGTGGCCCAGTCACCTACGAGATCCAAGGTGCTAAGCGCAGTCAGATCATGCATGACAGTTCCATCAAATTGACTGCACTTGTTTTACCTTCATATACTTAAAATGTAGGTGATTTAGATTATTATTTAGCCTATTTAGCACCATTGTCAATATTTCACAAGTTTTATTTATTCACTATTATATCTGCATCTATATGTGCCTGTGGGCTATCCAAGCAAACAAAATTCAATCTTAGTAAATATTTATCCATTACTTTCCATTTTGTATAAGTGCAGTTGTAACTACACTAGGGTTGCCAAGTTTCTCAACCCCAAATGCAGGACACTTTGACATTTTCGGCAGGGGGTACGGATGCGGGCGGGGGGGGGGGTGCAAATCAAAAACACTCGCCCCTCCCCTGCTGAAGAACAGATGAGCTGACAGTGCGCACAAACTATATCGCAACAAGCGAACTCTAAAGAGAAAAAATAAATATTTTATCTAAATATCTGTGTAAATGCGTGCATAGAAACTAAAATGTTATTTGCCTAGTGCAACTTGACAAGGCCGACGAGGCTGTGATGGAAATGCGGGACAGGAGCTGCCCCGTACGGGACAAATCAAAATCACCCGAAATACGGGACGTCCAGCACAATCCGGGACGGTTGGCAACCCTCTCAGAGCGATTGATATAACACATTACAGAAGCTAGCAAGACGCACACGGAGACCGTCCGCTGTTCACCCAGGGCTCACCGCCCTGTTATGTAGGTCAAACACGGACAAACCCCGTTCCTCCCACTCTCCCACCCGGAGAGTAGAGTTACCTGACTGCTGTTCGCGCTGTTCATTTTCATGCACTTTCCTTTTTTGCTTTTCACTCCCGAGGGATAACCCCGCTTCATCCTGCTGATGCCGTTGATGCACATGCATGCATTGGCAATGTGACGTGCGCGAGCACGTCAGGTTTTTTTTTTTTTTTTTCCCCACGGGGCCCCTATGAGTTTGCGGGGCCCTACACAACGTGCGTAGTGTGCGTATTGGGTGAACCGGTACTGCCCGGTACTTTTCTGCTTATCATTCTTGTGAGCACTTATAGGCCACTGCATTCAAGATACCTGATGTATGTAGGCCACCTGTTTTTCTATATTTGTTGATGCATGATGTATTGTTTACCTTAAGCCAAGTCAATACCTGGGTAGGCCTACAGCCTAAGTGGTGGGCCTCACATTTGACCAACACTCCCTGTCTTTTTGGGCCACTGAAGATCTCAAGGCTTTGGGGACGAGCAGAGACTCTGTGTTTCATCTGAAAGAGTGAGAAAGAAAGTGGTGGTGTCCATCATGATGTACATTTAAAAAAAAAAAACTATGAATGTAGCCTACCAATCATGGCAAGCTCTGCAATAAGGTCTGCTAGGTTAAGAATGTACTGATTAGTTTGTCATGACAGTACAAAAATTATGCACGTGATTCCACCGAACAACACAGGTGTTTTGCAGACATATACTGTAGCTATTGACTAAGACTCGTACACGAACAATTAAAACAGATGGACACACAATGCAATGGGGAGTACCTCTTCCATATCTTTAAAGCACATTCCTCTGTACGAATAAAGACCCAGAGCAGGCACAATATAGACAGAACACTCCAGGCAGAGCATCCGAGGATAAGCTGGGTGTATCTCTACCCGTGTTTTAGTACTCATTCCTTTGCTCCACAGTTTATTGAACAGATTACTTATAAAATAAGTGAGTTAACAGTAGTCAGATTCGAGAGTCATTCTTAAGGGGAATGGCATTATCCTTATCTTAAGTATTTCTAGGTCCCTGCCTGGGTCATCTGTACCTTCGGAGTTGTTCTCATATTGTCACCTCATATTTGCACCTCTCCTCATATTTGCACCTCATATTTGCACCTATTATTGTACATCTTTTTACAATTTCTATTTTGTCTTGTTTTTCTTTTTTGATGTTGTTGTTTCTTTGGTTTGTTTTTCTGTGTGCACTAGCTCTGCGGGAGCACCTTTTTCAAATTTCATTGTACATCGTATAATGACAATAAAGACTATTCTATTCTATTCTATTCTATTCTTACCCTATAAAAGGCGCCTGCCAACAATACTTGGGGCGCACTTCTGAGAAAGCTGTATCAAGTGTATTGCTCTCTGTTGAACTGTGCCTGTTAACTTGTCGACAACTTAATAATATAAAAAATATATATTTTTTGGTTTAATCAATCACCTCGATTGATTTCATTCAACGCTCACTGCCCTCATAGTATCCGGCTGCGTCCGTCAAGACGGAGGCGTAACTTGGAGGAGGCGTGTCTTGTAGTTTCCGAAATGTCTTCAATAAAAATGAAATGTCTTCAATACAATTCTTTGATTTATTCTGTCTTTTTGTTAAAGGTATGAAGGGATAAAGTCGGCTAAACTGAAATTGAAAAGTAATCCTCAGTTGGACTCCACCTGTAGGCTACTCATGCAAATGTGCCCACAGCCGCTTTGTGGTATTTTTAAGTACCGTCGTTGTGTATCAGACTTACAATGAGCGACATTAGGAAGAACCAAAACATGATCACATTCTAAGCACCCCTGGGACCCCTTTTAGGAAACATTCAGGTCATTATGATTTTAAATGTTTAATCTTAACATTCTTTCAAATCTCCATTTCACAAACACTTTTTGTTTTTTCCCAGGTGGGGACTAGGTGGGGACCATACAACACTCATTACTAAACCTAACCCTATAAACGCACAAACAGATAATAGTTGTACGACAATGCTATTTTCTAGTAATTACGGTAACATGGCGAAAGAGGCAGTTGTGTGTATTGCCAACTCTATAAGTGTCTCTGGTATTGCTTTCTGGGGTTAGTCGACATTCCAGCGTTCAGTTTGAAGACAGTTTGTGTTACATATCGCCGGTAGTCGAGCAAAATATGCCAGTAAACATGTCGCCGTGCAACTCAACTCTAGAAGAACAGCTCTCGTCCATCATGGACGTACTTGCGAAAGCGGTCGTATCTGAAATTGGCCAACTGTTCTCGGAAGGATCGGCTACCCTTCGCTTACAAATAACTCAGAGCCAGAAAGAAAACGAAGCGCTGAGGACGAGGATGAAGGTGATGAAGAGTGAGCTGTTTTCTCTGAGGCTTCAAACCAGATCAAATGCATCCCGTGCGGCCAGTCGTTTTGCCCTGGCTCGAGCCAACGGCTGGAAACCACGGACCAAACTACTGGAAAACGGTGAGACCCCACTGGAATAGATGTAGAACAGGACAGTCCATGTGTTCAGGGGTCTTTAAGCATGCTCACTTTACTATGAATTACTATATGAGTAGTAGTATGAAATAGTAATATTCATTATCATGATAAATAATTAACAATTAATAACCTCACAACACATTAACTACCTCACAACACATGCCTAAACTAATTTGACGATATGCCCATTTCCTGCACTTTCTATGCTCTTGGTCAAAAATTGTATGTATTCTTCATTGTCGTCATCCTCATCATTATCAGGGCCAAAGCCCCTGAATGACTACAAGGCGGATGGAAATTCCCCTTCTTTTACCACATCCAAAAGTGAGGCTTCCTCTGATACAACTCCAGTGGAGGTAAGCACAACACACATCCATAGAAAGCACACCTTTATGATAAATTTTAATGTGTCGTTAATGGGGATTGGCAACTTTTCTCTGCAACTGCAAGAATAGGTCTTGTGTGTGTTGTCCTCTTTATATGGAAAGTTGGAGACCCCAGACATCAGTCTAATCAAGGAAGAAGAGGATATCAGTGCATACAGGCCAGCTGGAGGTGAGTACTAAAGGCTGGGTTATGCTTCGTTTATACTTCCGCATCAACGCGGCGCTGGGGGGCGGCGTACACTTTGCGGACCCTTTATGGACCCTTTACGTCCTTGACGTGCACCTCCCACAATCCTAGACGCGCGTCGAGGCGACGCAACCCCAACGCAAAGCCAACGCGGCGGCATTGGCTGTGAATGGTCCGCAAACCACATCCACTGGAGATCGCTTTTCCGGTCTCCATTCCCAAACCCCGCCATTTTTAAAAGTCTTTGAGTTGGTGGCCGAGAGACTTTGAATAGCTTTAATTTTTCAGCGGAAAATTGCGACAATGGACAGAAATGGCCACCAATTCGTGGGAGGAGATATCCCGTAACCTCGGGTTGTCTGTGGGTGACTGCAGGCAGAAATGGAAGAATGTGAGGGATCGGTACACTCGTGTCCGAAAGGCCATGGTGAAATGCAGCGGCGAAGCAGGGGGCAAGAAAGTCCCCCTCCTGTATCAAATGCTCTCCTGGTTGAGCCCTCACATAAAACACCGGCCCACTTCACTTTAACGACGATATACCCCTCAAGAGGGTCGGCCGGTCGGTCAGTCTTTGAAAAAAAGATAGCGCCCTCTACCGGTGTGGCATTGAATTGCATTTCGAGATGTAAACCCCACGCAATCCCTACGCTGAAGTATCACGGGTTCATGACTGCCTCCGAGCAACTGCGTGGCCATTGCGTGATCACGACGCAATCCCTACGCAGAAGCATAAACCAGCCTTGAAGGTTAATAGAAACAGCATTTCAGGCTCATTTATGATGAGTGATAGTGATTTATATAGGATAACAATATATTCTAACATACTTATATTGTTCCAATCATGATGCATCTGTTTCTACTTTTCATTTAGTGTTTAGAGTCTATGCACTCTTCAGTATGAAAGAATTCCTTTCTCTGAGAGTCCCAGCATAGGAGGGCAGCTTGTGATAGAGCACATGGGGTCTTTATATAGCTTTACATGGTATGCATTACTGGAAGGAGAATATTCTGCTCAGACCAATACGTTGCAGTGACATGTACATTTGCTGTTCATGCATTTTGATAAGAATTTGGTTACTGCAAGACTCCCATGGAGGGTGAGTAATACTATAATACTTACCAGCTAGTTAAATCTCTTGAAATGGGTGTGTTTATCTAGTTGGAGATCTTACAAAATATAATGGGTAAACAGATACAACAATCAGTAAGACTTCAATAGTTACTTCTGCATGTACACTGTACCTACACGCAGGGGCGGAGCATGGGGGTGGCTTTCGGGGCTGAACCCCCGAATCTCACTTCAAAAGCCCCAGATCTTTTTTAAGCTTTTGAATTTATGACAACCGAATAGTTATTGTTTCTTTCCATTAAATAGTATTATCTTGAGAAGGCCCTGCAACTGAAAATGTAGGCTATGAATTAGAAGGGATTTAGGATTTGGCAGTGTCCAGCAGGTCACCCTGAAAGGGACTAGAATGCAGGAAGTCGCATCTTAGAAATAAAAAATGTCCTGGGGGAGAACCCCCAGACCCCCCTCTGGGCTAAGCCCCAGATGTACACAAAGTCTGGCTCCGCCCCTGCCTACACACTGTATCCTTATGTGCAAGTCATGTATCAAAACAAGTACTTTATCTCTGTCTTTCTGTCTCTTCTCTGCAGTAGACTGTGATGACCCTGCAGAGCGCAGCACGCAGCACGGTGCCCCCTCGGGGAGTCAGCATGTGGACGCCCCTGGCTCCTCCCACATGTCCAGTCACAACGAGGAGCTGCGGATCCTGAGTGTCCACGGACGAGGGGAGGGCCCACTGCACGGCCATGACACCCTCTTCACAGCATCCGAACTGGAGGCCCTGAGCTCGCTGTCCCCGGACCACAGCATCACCCACGACAGCCTCCTCAGCTTCAACAGCGGCCCCAGCGAGACGGTCCCGGCACAGGGGATGCAGGACAGCAGGGGGGGTCCCGGTAGAGACGGCCAAGCAGAACAGCTGCAGCGCCTCCAGGCCGCCTCCCTGTCCCTGAAGCACGCCGCGCTGGAGGCCGATGCCACAGGGAGACGCCCGGGCCACTCTGGGGCACAGTTACCGCAGGGCGTAGCCAAGAGCCTGGACTGTGGCGAGGAGCAGCAGACCGGGCACCAAGCGGCAAAGCTGTCCTTCCCTTGCGCTTTGTGCGGCAATTCGTTGGCTAACAAGGCCAGTTTGACCAAGCACATGCGCATCCACACAGGTGAGAAGCCGTACAGCTGCGACCAGTGCGGGAAGCGCTTCACGGACAACCGCAACCTGAAGATCCACCTGAGGACTCACTCCGGGGAGAAGCCATATGGGTGCGTCCAGTGCGGGAAGCGCTTCACGCAGAGCGGTCACCTGAAGACCCACCTGAGGACTCACTCCGAGGTGAAGCCATATGGGTGCGTCCAGTGCGGGAAGCGCTTCACGGTGAGCGGTCAACTGAAGATCCACCTGAGGACTCACACCGGGGAGAAGCCATATGGGTGCGTCCAGTGCGGGAAGCGCTTCACGGACAACCGCAACCTGAAGATCCACCTGAGGACTCACACCGGGGAGAAGCCATATGGGTGCGTCCAGTGCGGGAAGCGCTTCACGACGAGCGACAGCCTGAAGACCCACCTGAGGACTCACTCTGGGGAGAAGCCATATGGGTGCGTCCAGTGCGGGAAGCGCTTCACGGTGAGCGGTCACCTGAAGACCCACCTGAGGACTCACTCCGGGGAGAAGCCATATGGGTGCGTCCAGTGCGGGAAGCGCTTCACGGTGAGAGGCAACCTGAAGACCCACCTGAGGACTCACTCCGGGGAGAAGCCCTGTGTGTCCGCACTGTAACGCCAGCTTCGGCGACCCCACAAATCTCCCGTCGCCACATGGTGAAGCACACGGGCTGAGGGGCGCTTTGACACCCGGCAACCAGACATTTTGATTGACGGCTCTATTTTGTATGTGATGAAATGATTGTCCAAGGTTTTTTTTCTTCACGATTAAAAGATTTTTCCCAACTTTCAGATTTGGATAATATTTCTTTGTTTTTATTGATGTTGCTCATAAATGTCTGTGTCACCACCGTTACCTTTATTATCACAAATTGCCTGCAAAGTTCACTTGTGGAATAGGCTATTACAATGTGACGGCGCTTCATGCCTGATTGTGTTTATTTCACTGTATCAAATAGGTTTGCCAACGTTTACAATATTAACATCCTGTCATCGACCGTGTTGCAGCATTGCACTGCTGTGCTTATAGTTTGAATGACCAGTTGGGTATGTGGTCCAGCTCATCATATCACAAGGTGGGTAAGATCAGATCAGATAATCCTTTGTTGATCCCCCTTAGGAGAAATTCACAATGACCAGCAGTACAGGGGATAGACGAGTGCAAAGAACCTGACTATAGTCAATAACGATAAACAATAAATAGATCTACCTAGAAAGATTATTTTAAGTTAAATTAAGTTAAAAGGGAGCTCTTAGAGTCAGGTCGACCAAAACTTACAACCTGTATGCATACATAGTAAACATCCTTGGTTGCTATTTGTAGTGCAAAAATAGAGTGTGCAAATGTGCGGAGTGTGCAAGATGCAAGCTGTGCAAATTTATACAAGGTATTCCAGGTGCAACATCAGAATCGGAATCAAGTTTATTGCCAAGTAGGTTTACACCTACAAGGAATTCGACTTGGTGCAATTGGTGCAAGGGAAAAAACAGTATTAAAAATATAAGTAAGTAAAAAAGTAAAAAAGTAGAAAAGTAAAATAACCATAATAAAATAAATATATATATACGATGTACAATGAATATGAGTATGAATATGAATATGGAATACAGAGCAGTAGTGCATGCAGAGGAAAATGGAAAAATGGTGGACCCGAATGAGTGCACACTGTACACACTGTGCGTTAATGTAACGCAGACGATCTGAAGATGCCACGTTAATGTAGCATGTAGGTCTGTGTGGGGGGAGGGAGAGAGTCAGTGTCAGTGGGGGCTCCGGGCCTTGTTGACAAGGCTAGTGGCAGACGGGAAAAAACTGTTCTTATGCCGTGAGGTTTTGGTCCTGATGGACCACAGCCTCCTGCCAGAGGGGAGTGATGCAAAGAGATGGTGACCGGGGTGGGAGGGGTCGGCCATAATCTTACCTGCACGCCTCAGGGTCCTGGAGGTGTACAGGTCCTGGAGCGACGGCAGATTGCAGCCAATCACCTTCTCTGCAGACCGAATGATGCGCTGCAGCCTGCCCTTGTCCTTGGCGGTGGCAGCAGCGAACCAGATGGTGATGGAGGAGGTGAGGATGGACTCAATGATGGAGGAGTAGAAGTGCACCATCATTGTCCTGGGCAGGTTGAATTTCTTCAGCTGCCTAAGGAAGTACATCCTCTGCTGGGCTTTCTTGATGAGGGAGCTGATGTTCAGCTCCCACTTGAGATCCTGGGAGATGACAGTTCCCAGGAAGCGGAAAGACTCCACAGTGTCAATTGTGTAGTCGCAGAGGGTGATGGGGGCAGGTGAGGCTGAGTACTTCCTGAAGTCCACAACCATCTCCACTGTCTTTAGAGCGTTGAGCTCTAGGTTATTCCGGCTGCACCATGTCACCAGATGGTCTATCTCCCACCTGTAGTCAGACTCATCACCATCAGAAATGAGTCCAATGAGGGTGGTGTCATCCGCAAACTTCAGAAGCTTGACGGACTGGTGACTGGAGGTGCAGCTGTTTGTGTACAGGGAGAAGAGCAGAGGAGAAAGAACACAGCCCTGGGGGGAACCGGTGCTGATGGTCTGTGAGTCGGAGATGCATTTTCCCAGCTTCACATGCTGCTTCCTGTCAGACAGGAAGTCTGTAATCCACCTGCAGGTGGAGTCAGGCACACTAAGCTGGGAGAGCTTCTCCTGAAGCAGAGCCGGGATGATGGTGTTGAAAGCAGAGCTGAAATCCACAAACAGGATCCTGGCGTAGGTTCCTGCGGAGTCCAGGTGCTGGAGGATGTAGTGGAAGGCCAAGTTGACTGCATCGTCTACAGACCTGTTGGCTCTGTAGGCAAACTGCAGGGGGTCCAGGAGGGGGTCGGTGATGCCTTTCAGGTGTGAGAGCACAAGGCGCTCAAAGGACTTCATAACCACAGAGGTCAGGGCGACGGGTCTGAAGTCGTTAAGTCCTGTTGTCCTTGGCTTCTTGGGGACAGGAATGATGGTAGAGGTCTTGAAGCAGGCTGGCACGTGACATGTCTCCAGTGAGGTGTTGAAAATGTCTGTGAACACTGGAGACAGCTGATCAGCACAGTGCTTCAAGGTGGATGGGGAGACAGAATCCGGTCCAGCAGCTTTCCGGGGGTTCTGTCTCCTGAAGAGTTTGTTGACGTCCCTCTCATGGATGGAAAGAGTCGTCACTGAGGTGGGTGGGGGGGTCGAGGGGGGGACCTTTAAGTTTGGCATTGGTGGAGGTGCCCAGGCCCACACTGAGGTGGGGGAGGTGATAAGCTGGAGCTGTTGGGAGGTGTCATGGGGGATGGTTGCAGGGCTGTCCCTTTGTCTTTCAAAGCGGCAGTAGAACTCGTTCAGGTCATTGGCCAGACGATGGTCGTTGATGGAGTGGGGGGCTTTAGGCTTGTAGTTGGTGATTTGCCTAAGCCCTTTCCAGACAGACGCAGAGTCGTTGGCTGAGAAGTGGTGTTGGAGCTTCTCAGAGTACAGTCGTTAAGCCTCTTTCACCGCCTTGCCAAACTTGTACTTCGCCTCTTTATAACTGTCTTTGTCCCCACTCCTGAAGGCAACTTCCTTATCCAACCTTAACCTTCTGAGTTTGGCTGTGAACCAGGGTTTGTCATTGTTGTAACTTACCCTGGTGCGTGTTGGAATGCAGCTGTCCTCACAGAAACTGATGTAGGACGTCACAGCCTCTGTGTACTCATCCAGACTGTTGGTAGCAGTCCTGAACACATCCCAGTCAGTAGAGTCCAAACACGCGTGGAGATCCTCAACGGCCTCACTGGTCCACTTCTTTGATGTCCTCACTACAGGTTTGCAGAGCTTTAATTTCTGCCTGTACGCAGGAATCAGGTGGACCATGACGTGGTCAGAGTGTCCCAGTGCAGCACGGGGGACGGCGTGATAGGCATCCCTGACTGTGGTGTAACAGTGATCCAGAATGTTCTCCTCTCTGGTCGAGCATTTAATAAACTGTCTATATTTAGGGAGTTCGTGAGTGAGGTTTCCTTTGTTAAAATCACCAACGACAATAACTAAGGAGTCCGGGTTGGTACGCTCCACACACAGTATCTGGTCGGCGAGCATGCGCTGTGCGTCCTGCACGTTGGCCGACGGTGGAATGTAAACACCGACCAGAATGAATGAAGCGAACTCACGGGGTGAATAAAAGGGCTTACAGTTTATGAAGTAAGATTCCAGATCAGGAGAACAGTGCTGCTGGATCGCCGTCACGTCGTTGCACCAACCACTGTTGATGTAAAAACAGATTCCTCCACCTTTTGTTTTGCCGGAGAGTTCCGCGTCTCTGTCTGCTCTGTAGAGTTGGAAGCCTGCCAGCTGCAGCGCAGAGTCCGGTATTAAGCCACAAAGCGACGTCTCCGTAAAGCACAAAACAGCGGATGAATAAAAGTCCCTGTTTTTTCCCAACAGCAGTTGTAATTCGTCCAGTTTGTTGGGCAGTGAACGCACGTTAGAGAGAAATATACCCGGTAGAGGTGTGCGTAATCCGCGCTGGCGAAGACGCACAAGCGCACCGGCACGTTTTCCTCTCCTCCTACGTTTTACTGCGTGAGCAAAGGTGAGCGCACCTTTGACCAGAATGTCCAAAATTTCCAATGTTGGGAGAGCGAAAGTAGGAAATAAATCCTCTGGCGTTGTTACCCTGATGTTCATGAGCTCTTCTCTGGTGAAAGAGCTCCGGGTGCCATCGCAAAAGACGGAGTTTAAACACAAAACAAAACAAAACAACGCGCACCAACACACCGAGGCGACCATCCGCGGCGCCATCTTGGTATTCACTTGGTATTAACATATGAATAGACCTAAAATAACGACGGCTAGAAGACAGTCCAAGATGTGTGGTGTGGTTGTATGTAGTGTAGTGTGGTGTTCAGTCCATTGTTCAGTCCATTGCCTGGTGGTGTTGGGGCTTCCTGGAGCCTGATGGCTGATGGGATGAAGGAGCCCCCAAGCGCTTTGAGGCACGTGGCTGAGTGAGCCTGTGGCTGAACGTGTTCCTGGGTTGCTTCAGTTCGGCATAGAGAGGATGAGAGGGGTTGTCCAGGATCGCCCGCAGCTTTCCCCTCGTCCACCTCACTGTCACCACCTCCACACAGTCCAGCTTCATCCCCACCGCAGAGCACGCCCTCCTCTCCGGCTTGTACAGCTTACTGGCACCACGGCTCCCAATGCCTCCTCCCCAGCACACAGCAGCGAAGAAGGTGACACTGGCCACCGCAGACTGGTAGACCATCCGTAGCAGCCTAGTGCACACATTGAAAGATGACAGATGGACAGTGCTTGGTAGATAGTCATAGCGGTTATCAATCAGATGAACAGACCTAAAATAACAACGGCTAGAAAAACAATCGGAGGTGTGTGGTGTGGTATACAAATCCATTATCTGGTGGATGGAAAAATCTGAAATAGCTTAGTAACACCGAACAGTGGAGGGCAGTAATACGCAGCCTAGCGTCTACCCTGCCGGAAATAAAGAAGAAGAAGAAGACCCCGAGGCGATTTGGAAGCCGAGCCGATCAGTTATTTTTGAATTTGTTGTCTTGTTTTTGCCGTTGGGTTTTTGCTATACCGTTCTGAGCAGACATTCCCGTAGTGAGTGTGTTTGTTTGTTGTCACATCAATAAATCTACCGGTTCGGGAACGACAAATCTCTCCTCGCCTGTTTCGTCTCACCCGCCACTCGCTACAATTGGTGTCAGAAGTGGGATGAGATGTCTACAGTCGAAGAGATAGAGGGATTCCTGGAGCGCTTACGAGTCGACGAGTCTGCACTCCCGCCGAGAAGCCAGCACAAGGGGGGCGCAGGCGAGTGGGAGGTGCGGTTCCCTGATGGGTCCAGCGCCCGCTCGGATATCGCCGCCTCCGCACCGCTACGGAGAAGGAAAGCGGTGGATCCCACCACTGGACGGCCGTTGCCGAGAGTGACCGAGGACGGCGCGCGCGCGCGACTTTCCCAACCAGCGCTGAGGTTCTCTGAGGGCTGCTGTTACGTGTCCATAGGAAAAATGATGGCACGACATAACATAATACGAGACAAAACAGAGGGTGACGGTTTAGGAATTTATTACCGTATACCAGAACAAAAATAAAGCAGGTGATGGTTTATGTAATTGTAGGGGGGTGTATGCTGTGTAAAACAGAACAGAAAAATAAACCTAGAACTGGCTAACTCCACAAAGAAAACAATCTTACTGGCTCCCGACCATGAACAAAACACAAAGGAATAAGAGTGAGTCTTCCGGGAAACTACCTTACCTACACTCCCTGAACCTAACCTAAAAAGGTGTACAAAACCCGTCACCAATCACCACCTGCTCAACAATAATACAAATAATTAAGGAGATTTGTTAATAGTGGGTAGCCCGCAAGGACTACACACTAGAATACTTTAACTGAGGTTTAAACTATTCAAACAAAAGACAATGACGGTGCGTGGCGCCAACACAATGCCACGCAACCCAGCAAAGACAAAAGTGCAGCGTCAGAGACAGCAGCCCGCATGACGAGAGACGGAATGGCGAGAGCTGGGAAGGAACCAACCAGGATCCCGGATGCGACCGTCTTTTATAGGCCATGCCCGATCCTGTAATTAGCCCCATCTCGGGGAATGCCTACAGGGGGAGACAAAGACACCAGTGACAGCAGATGCCGAAAACAATATACTCCCCCACAATATTTAGGACTCAAGCAGTCTCTGCGTAACACCCCCACCGTTAAGAAAATAAATTGGGGGTGAATAAAATAACGATTTAAACAAATCAGAAACAATTAATTTCTTTTCTAAATGCAAAACTACTCCAAATATTGTTACACATATAACTTAGAAATGCATATTTGCAAAAAGGAGAGAAAAGAAAAAAAAACACTTAACAGGCTAGCCCATTCACACATACAGTTGGGCTGAAAGGAACAGAAAGGGTTAACGAGTAACCACCCAGCAACGTCTCCCACCCGCAGCTGAGCAGAAGAAAACACAAAGGTTAACAAGTCAAACAACAACCTGTTTACAGTCACACAACATGTGTCAAGTTTTTTTTTTTTTTTTTTTTTTTTGTATAAAACTCATTAACCCACAATTTATTTATTTTCATACAGGGCAAATAGCGGTAACCCAACATCTAGACTGCCCGGCCCCAGCCCCACTATCCCTGGAGCCCCAACCGCCGTTAAACTAGGGCGGGGCAGCGCAGCGAGAGGACCGCTGCCCGCCTACACCCCTCTCCCCAACCCGGAACTACGGCTCGGCCGGCTAGGCCAGACACATGGACTGTACCTGGACTGTAACTTAGATGGAACCCACTGTAGGGCCCTGGTGGATACGGGGTCCACCATCTCCTTCGTCCGCCCCGGAACCCTACCTGGCACGTCTTGCCATAGGTTACGGGGTTGGAGAGGCACTAAAGCCTAGTTTATACTTCTCCGACTGCGTAATCCGTCATCCGTCTGCGTAACTACGGACACCCCTCGAGCCCTCATAGTTCTCCGTCGTGGTGACGGATACGCAATGCAATTTCCCGCTTGACCAGTATGGGTCGCTACGCAAGACTGGCCATGACATTCAAGCAAATAAGTACAAAAGGGAAAAATAGTTAAGAGGGGATCAATTATTAAATAGAAAAGGGTATACGTTATAAATGAAATGCTTGTAAAAGTAAAAACCGTACACAAACTTGCAATTTGCCACCTTTTAAGTTTCACAAGTTCAAGTAGGTCGGCTTGCATTTTGGAGCTTTATGCGTCCATATAGTAAAGCGTATATATGTAGCGTATATATATAGCGTATAGCGTATAAAGCATATATACATAAATGGCGCGGCTGTGTGCGGTTGTGATAGAAGTCGATAGCGATAGAATGTGATTCATTGTGAGTCATTCATGTGTAAATGACGTGTTTAGAGGACCAATCGCAGCCCTTGCGGTCTCCGTCGTGCGTAGACGGAGTGACGGATACTTAAAAAGTATTTCAGGCCGACGGAGACGACGGAGAGGCTCTCCGTCAGGCTCTCCGTCGACGGAGAGGGCTCTCTGTATCCGTCGTCCATCACTTTACGCAGAAGTATAAACTAGGCTTAAGGTACGCATCACAACGGTCACGGGGGAAAGCGCGAGAATGTGTTTGTGGCCGGCTCTAACACCGACCACCAATTCTGGCTAGCCAACATCCAGGACCCCTGCATTATCGGGCTGGACCTGTTGACCAATTGGGGGGCGAAGGTGGACGTGCCCAGGGCCACGCTCTACCTGAGCACAGGGGCTGTGATGCTCCACACTAGCAGCGAAGTTGGCGCGCGACAGACCCCTATATCACCACTAGCCGCCAGGGGGTCCTACACATTGCCAGCAGCCGCCAGATGGTCGCCTACATCACCACCAGCTGCCCGGGGGTCCGTCTCATTGCCGCCAGATGCCAGGGGGTCCTCCACACCGCCACCAACCGCCCGGGGGTCCTTCTCGTCGCCGCCAGCTGCCCAGGGGTCCTCAACATCACCACCGGCTGCCCAGGGGTCATCCACATTGCCAGCTGCCGCCGGAGGGTCATCTGCATCGCCACCAGCTGCCTGGGTCTCCTTCTCGTCACCGCCAGCAGCCGCCGGAGGGTCCCCTGCATCACCACCAGCCACCGGAGGGTCCTCTACATCACCACGATCAGCTGAGACTAGGCAGGCTGTTAAAGATCTGGTCGAGAGGGGCTGCGAGGGTTTGGAGACTGACCAGAGGAGCAGGTTGCGGAGACTTGTGGAATCGTTCTCCGACATCTTCGCTGCCAAGGATGAGGACTGCACACGCACCAACCTGGTGCAGCATGACATCGACACCGGTGACGCCCTCCCTATTCGCCTCCAACACCGTCGTTTGCCCCTTGCTAAGCGGTTGGCTGCAGAACAGAAGTTCAAGGAGATGGTGGAAGCGGGCGTCATCGAACCTTCCAGTAGCCCCTGGGCAGCCCCAGCTGTCCTAGTACAAAAAAAAGACGGCACCTGGCGATTCTGTGTGGACTATCGGCGCCTGAACGATATCACCCTCAAAGACTCGTATCCCCTCCCACGCATCGACGATGCCCTGGACTACATCTCTGGATCCTGCTGGTTCAGCTCCCTCGACCTCCGGAGTGGCTACTGGCAAGTGGAACTGACACCTGAGGCCCGTCCTAAGACTGCCTTCTCCATTGGCCAGGGGCTATGGCAATTCCAGGTAATGCCGTTTGGCTTGTGCAATGCCCCGGCTACCTTTGAACGGCTAATGGAGAGAGTCCTAGTCGACATCCCTCGGAGCCACTGCGTGGTCTACCTAGACGACCTCCTCGTCCATGCAGCTGATTTCGAGGGCGCTCTGGCCCACCTCAGGGATGTCTTTGGTAACATCCGGCGGGCGGGCCTGCGCCTTCATCCCAAGAAGTGCCACCTGCTCCGGCGAGAGACGGCCTTCCTGGGCCACGTTGTCAGCAGTGAGGGGGTGGCCACAGACGCTGCAAAGGTGGTTGCGGTACGAGACTGGCCCATCCCACAGAACATTGTAGAGTTAAGGAGCTTCCTAGGCCTGGCCTCATACTATCGGCGGTTCGTCAAGGACTTTGCTACAGTCGCTGGGCCGCTGCACCAGCTTACCCAGAAAGGCCGGCAATTTCAGTGGGGAGAGGACTGTGCAACTGCCTTTGCCGCACTCCGGGCTTCACTCAGCAGAGCCCCAGTGCTGGCCTATCCAGACCATCGTCGACCGTTCTTCGTTGACACCGATGCCAGCAACGTGGGCCTTGGTGCGGTGCTCTCGCAGGAGGGCGAGCACGGGGAGCAGGTCATCGCGTACTACAGTTGCTCTCTCAGCCGACCGGAGAGGAACTACTGTGTGACGCGCCGGGAGCTGTTAGCCGTCATTCGGGGGCTTCGCCACTTTCGCCCCTACCTCTACGGGGGGAAGTTCCTCCTCCGCACAGACCACGCCTCCCTCACCTGGCTCCTTAACTTTAAAGAGCCAGAGGGTCAGCTAGCCCGGTGGCTCGAGTCCCTGCAAGACTACGACTTTGAGATCCACCACCGGGCTGGGCGTCTCCATACCAACGCTGATGCCTTGTCTCCACGCCCCTGCGAGGAAGAGGCGTGTCGGTACTGCCAGCGGGTGGAGGACAAGATGGTGACCCCACTGGTGGCGGCCATGAGGACCACCTCAGCAGACGAAAGTAGCCCCCCCTCACCCGGTGGAGACCATAGCCACCTGTTACCAGATGGCAACAGTCTGGAGACCTTCGATCCCCAGCAGCTCTGCCAAGACCAGAGCGAAGATCCCATCCTCTCCATGGTCCGGGACTGGGTGGAGGCGGGCCAACGACCAGCGTGGACAGTAGTGTCTGCCTTAGACCCCGAGATCAAGGCCCTCTATGCACAGAGTTCCAGCCTAAGCATACGAGATGGCCTTCTTTATCGATGCTGGCAGGCTCCGGGGGGCCACCGTGATGTCTTACAGCTCCTTGTTCCTCGAGTGCTGCGGCCCCGTGTCCTCCAACTCGTCCACGGCTCAGTGGGGGCAGGCCACTTTGGAGTCACCAAGACCCTCCGCCGACTGCGATCCCGGTTCTACTGGCCAGGATGTTGCGTGGATGTGGAGCTGTTTGTGCATCAGTGTGACTCCTGTACTGCCAAGAAGGGACCAACCCGGCGCTCACATGCCCCTCTGCAGCAGTACCAGGTGGGGTCCCCCATGGAGCGGGTCGGTGTTGACATCCTGGGCCCCTTCCCCATCTCCGACCGGGGTAACCGGTACGTACTCGTGGCCATGGACTATTCTACCAAGTGGCCAGAGGCGTACGCGGTCCCCGACCAGACCACCGCCACCACAGCTGAATACCTGGTCAACGAAATGTTCTGCCGCTTTGGTGCACCAGAAGAGTTACACAGCGACCAGGGGTGAAACTTTGAGGCCTCCGTGTTCAGTGAGGTGTGCCAGCGGCTGGGGATCAAGAAGACTAGGACCACGCCTCTGCACCCCCAAAGCGACGGACTTGTGGAGCGGTTTAACCGCACACTGGCCACCCAGCTCGCGATTCTGACCAGCCACAGACAGCGAGACTGGGACCTCCACCTACCCCTGGTCCTGTGGGCATACAGGACGGCAGTTCAGGAGTCCACCAAGTGCACTCCTGCTGCACTCATGTTTGGTCATGAACTCAGTACCCCAGTTGACCTGGTGTTCGGCCCGCCACCTGAGCCAGAAGTCCAAGGGGAACCTGGCCTGAGCTACTTCCACCACCTCTGCCGCCGGCTGCAGGAGGTACACAGATTAACCCGGCAAGCCTTAACAGACGCGGGGTCCCGGCAGAAACGGGCCTACGACGCCCGTTGTCGGGGGACGGGCTTTGCGTCCGGGACACTGGTTTGGGTCCACTGCCCTGAGAGGAGGAAGGGACTCTCCCCCAAGCTACCGAGTCAGTGGGTCGGTCCCTGTACCGTGCTTGAGCGACTGTCGGATGTGGTATACAGGGTGCAATTAGTGAAGCGGAAGCGGGTGGTGGCTCTCCATCGTGACCGACTTGCTCCTTACCGACCCTTGGCTCCCACCGAAGAAGCATTGGGGGCGGGGGACCAGCTCCAAGCAAACCCCCGTACCACTATTGCTGTGGGAGAGGCCCCAGGGCATCCCCAACGACAGCACCGGCTTCCCCAACACCTCCAGGGCTTCGTATTGGACTCAGGGGTTGCTCAGGACAGCTAACCTCTTGGGGGGGCAGTGTAGCGTCCCAGGGGTGGCAGGACTACAACTCCCAGGTTCCCCGGGGAGGGGAGAATTGTGGGTAATGGAAGGCAGTTATTTTTGAATTTGTTGTCTTGTTTTTGCCGTTTGGTTTTTGCTATACCGTTCTGAGCAGACGTTCCTGTAGTGAGTGTGTTTCTTTGTTGTCACGTCAATACATCTACCGGTTCGGGAACGACAAATCTCTCCTCGCCTGTTTTGTCTCACCCGCCGCTCGCTACAATGTTTTTTTTTATTTTTTTTTACATAAAATGAATCGGTATTTTAATTATTTAATGACACATTTAATTATTTAATTCCAATTTCAATTAATTAATAACACATTTAAGAATTATTTAATGGTGTATTTATTTATTTAATTTTGGCACTTTTAGTCTCCCCCCCCCCCCCCCCCCCCACATAGAACCGAACACAGTATAGCATAAAATGTAACATTAACAAACTTTGTGCCTCTTATTAGCCAGGTGCTAGTCCGTTTACTTTGTTTACATTATTTTGGCACACTTTTAGGTCTGAAGATACAGCCGTAGTCTTGCAGACGCACTTCTTCAAACGGTAAAATCCGCAGCAACGTAGGCCTACGTGTAAGGTCTCGGCGAGACGCCTTCAAAATAAAAGCGCTTATCATAACGTCTGGTTAATATATACAAAACAGTAACCTGACCAGTGGCGGCTGGCCCATAGAGGGCGATAGGGCACCGCCTCCCCTTGACCCACAATAAATAAATAAATTAAAAATAAAATAAAACTAATAACAATAAATGATACAAATTGTTAATATTTGTGTGTTTGAAATATGACTGTACCCAGTAATATGTGCAAAATATGATAGAAAATCATCTGTGCAAGATGTATGCTTTTCCAACACGTCCCGTGTCCCATGCTTCAACAGCTCTGGGGCGATGGAGAAATCGCCCCAAGGAGGCGGGTCTGTGTAACTGTTTAGCAAATTACTAATTTAAGATCATTTGGTGGAGCAGGGACTGGTGCTTTAGGGTCTGAGCTAGCTTCTGATGCTTGCTGTGCAGACGTGGTCGCGTGAATAGTGGCCGAGGCTGCCTGGTCTTCTCCTGTGTCTTGTTGTGGACATTTTGCTCAGCTACTGGTGAAGAATGAAATAGACTTCTGCCGGCCGACAGGGTTTTATTTTCCTTGCAAAGAAAAGGTCAATCAACGTGCGAGCGGTGAAAATGAAGAAAGACCCCGAGCATGGGGATACCTAAACATTTATACCTGAGGAACACCCCCATGGAACACCCCCTAGAATATGCATTCACACCCTTTGTCTGCTGCAGGAGCCGGCCCCCTGTGGATGTGCTTTACACCTAGGGTGTCCTGCATTTCCTGCATATCCTCCATATCCTGACTTTGCATTTAGGTGCAAAGTTAAGTCTAGACATCACACAAAACAATTTGATTAGGAAGGGGAAATGTTGGGCATCTCAATGGTCAAAAATATTAAATTGAGGAAGGGGAAAAGGTTGGGCGTCTCAATGTTTAAGACAAATAGATTGAATTTGCCATTACAGTCTGTACTTGACAACGGTGGCTGTACCGGACCTGTGCTGGTTGAAGGTGGCTCACCTGTGCCTGTCTTTTCTTGTTCTGTCCCTCCACTGGCTGACTGACTGGACTCTGTGCTGCTTGTTAGGAACTTGAGCATAGCACCTGTAAAATATAGATCAGGCTACTATTAATTCAGTTCCATCAAATTGACTGCACTTGTTTTACCTTCATATACTTAAAATGTAGGTGATTTAGATTATTATTTAGCCTATTTAGCACCATTGTCAATATTTCACAAGTTTTATTTATTCACTATTATATCTGCATCTATATGTGCCTGTGGGCTATCCAAGCAAACAAAATTCAATCTTAGTATATATTTATCCATTAGCTTCTACAGTCAGCTGATTAGCCAAAGTCCACAGCTGATAGGCTGACAATCAGCTGTGCAGTTCAACAGCAAATGGGTCAGCATATATAGTCACAGCTGACTCTTCCACAGAAAGTTAAAAGCCACTTATAGTTCAAAGATATAATTAAAAGATATAACAGGTTACACTCAGAAAAATAAAGTGAGCATGATTTTTGAAAAAGAAAATAAACAACAAAAAAGGATGGAAAGCACAAGATATTGCATATTAAAACACCCAGTGATTTACCTATCACCTTGATAGGCTACTATTTACAACCCTTAGTTCAGTGGAACAGTTTTTATGGGCACCTGCGTCCATGACAAACAGTTCCCACAAGATGGGGGCATGGGGGTAATGACAATAATTACAAGAATGGCTTGATATCACACTCTTCGTTAAGACCATTTGGAGACATTGTGTTCAGAAAGTAGATCCAAAACGTCTCACGTTGGAGTATTCTTTTTCCTCTGTCACCGCCTCTAGGTGACCTATCCACACGTTCCACGCCTATATATCTGAGCGCACTGACGCTGTGACCGGCACTTTCGAAGTGGGCGGCTACAGGGCTTTTTTCATCGCCGGTCCTGATTGTGCTTCGGTGTTCACTGATACGTGTGCGCAGTTCCCGTGTTGTTTTGCCCACATATGCCAAGCCACAGGGGCAGCGTATTAAATATACAACATGGGTGGTGCTGCAGGTAATTGCACCTCGGATCGGCAAAGACTTGCCTGTATGTGGATGGCTGAAACGTTTACATTTATGTGTGAAAGAACACTGGGCGCAGCCTCCACATTTGTAATTGCCATATAGGCTGAGAAGGGGTTTCGTAGGCGGGGGACGAGTGTCGCTACGAACTAGGCAGTCCTTCAAATTGGGGGCCCTTTAAAAACAAATTGGGGCGCGGTGGTGAATACATTTTTCAGTCTTGGGTCGGTCTGATCAATGTGCCAATGTTTGTGTATCACCTTTTTGAACTCATGCGCAAGTGGGGAATATCTGACGCAGCACCTAGTGGATGGTTTTGTATTGCCACTGGTGCGTTGTTTGGGCTTGAGGCATTCTTCTTGCGTTGCATGATCAAATCTTGTCATGGCCCAGGTCCCTGCCTGGGTCATCTGTACCTTCGGAGTTGTTCTTACCCTATAAAAGGCGCCTGCCAACAATACTTGGGGCGCATTTCTGAGAAAGCTGTATCAAGTGTATTGCTCTCTGTTGAACTGTGCCTGTTAACTTGTCGACAACTTAATAATATAAAATATATATATTCACACTGCCCTCATAGTATCCGGCTGCGTCCGTCAAGACGGAGGCGTAACTTAGAGGAGGCGTGTCTTGTAGTTTCCGAAATGTCTTCAATAAAAATGAAATGTCTTCAATAAAATTATTTGATTTATTCATCTGCTGTCTTTTTGTTAAAGGTATGAAGGGATGAAGTCGGCTAAACTGAAATTGAAAAGTAATCCTCAGTGTAGGCTGTAGGCTACTCATGCAAATGTGCCCACAGCCGCTTTGTGGTATTTTTAAGTACCGTCGTTGTGTATCAGACTTACAATGAGCAACATTAGGAAGAACCAAAACATGATCACATTCTAAGCACTCCAACGCATCTAACGCGGACCTCCACGCCTGTTGGCACATCACTTCCCCCGTGGCCACCCCTGGGACCCCTTTTAGGAAACATTCACGTCATTATGATTTTAAGGGCCTCATTTACTAACAGAATTGCGTCCATTTCTAGCGTAATTTGCGGGTAAAATAGGCGCAAAAACATGGAACCGTATTTACGAACGTGGCGCAACGGGGTAAATGCGCAAATTGCCTGCCTCTGAAGAGGCCATAGGCAAGTTGCGCATCCCGCCTCATATATATGCATAAATGGGAGTGTATCAGGGAAAGTGGGAGTGAATCGCAAAGAGCTGGGAGGTAACGCGTTAAGTGCGCCTTATTATGTATTGCGTGGTATTTACTAAGATTGCCTGAGAAGTGCGCGACTCGAATTGGAGCGCAAATCTCCGCCTCATAAAAGCAGGTGTAAACCAGGGAGCGGGTTTTGCTTGAGCCTGTAAACAAGGACATGGCAGCTGTTGTAAGAGCAAGAAGAAGACACCGACAAAGGCACCGCGCCGATCAGCGACCAGGAAGTGGTCGCTGATCGGCGCGGAACTTTTGTTTTCTTTTTCTTGGATCGTCCATGGTTACGCAAACACGCAGACCCATCCTTCCTTCTTTTAACGGTGCGCTAATTACACTAGGGCGGAGTATGGCGCTGATTGCCTGATGAAGTACGGGTTTGATAAATACAACGTAAAGTGCGGTGACGAATGCTGCGCAAATAACGGCTCGGCGCTGGCGCAGATTACGCTGCGGTCGCAAATGTTAGTAAATGAGGCCCTAAATGTTTAATCTCAACATTCTTTCAAATCTCCATTTCACAAACACTTTTTGTTTTTCCTAGGTGGGGACCATACTGTTATATACCTTAAAACTGTAAAGTATACGCTACACACAGAGAGGTGTGACTGTAACCATTCAACCGTTTATTTCCCTGAACTCCAATCCCCAGCATGCCCTGCATGAATGTTCTTAATGACGTCATCATCAGGTAGCGACATGAAACATAAACCACGACACCTCAGCACAGGCAGCTAGGGCAGACATAACATTTTCCCCCCTCCCCAGGGGAGGCCCAGGAACATCATTCATACTATGTTGGAATGGGAAAGTACAGTTTTTTTTTTTTTTTTAGGGCAGCGATCCGCCTACACCCTTTACAACACAACATTCAGACAAGGTCCAGGTTCCGTCTCAGACCCGTGGGTACGTCCAGTTAGGTCCGGGTCGTGTGTTAGTCTGGATTTTCCCCCTCCCCATCCCGTGGCTGTAAAACACACAACTGCAAAACACAGCAGTAATGATTTCACTGCAACTGGGTTTTAAACACCTAATAATTACGAAATGTGAATGACAATAAAGTTTAACATGACCATTAGAACAACAATAATAGGATTGGTATCACGTCAGAGCACATAGTCCCTGAGATGGCCCGGATGGGCCCTTGCACGGGCCGGTCGCCTGGCTGGGTCATCGGGCACCGCGGGACCCAGGTCAGAGACCCGGCTGGCCTCCAGGTCCACTGCAGTAGGGGGCGGGACCTTGCGAAGGCGGCGGGCATGCCACCTTGTGCCATCCGCCAGACGGAAAGTGGCGGGACCCAGCTGCTCGGTCACTTGCAGTGGGGCAGACCAGAATGACTTGAGCTTGTGGCCCCGGGTAGGCCTGCGGATCCTCACCCAGTCCAGTGAAGTAAGTGTGGGGTTTTTTACCCTGTGAGAGCGGTCGAAGAACTGTTTCACTTTGCGTTGGTGAGTGGAGACCCGGTCGTGCAGCTGCTCTGGTGTCTGGTGTGGCGAACCGAGCAGGGCGCTCGGAGGTGGGCCGATGGGGACCCGCAGATGATCCAAAGGCAAAGACAGGTCCCGTCCCAGCATGAGAGACGCAGGCGAACTACCTGTGGTGGAGTGCTGGGTTGCTCGGTAGTGCAGCAAGGTTCTCCGGAGTGCCACCGGAAACTGGAATCCTTCTGCCACGTGAGCTCTGATGCCGTTTTTCAGTGACTGGTTCAGGCGCTCCACTCCCCCGTTGGCCTGCGGGTTGTAGAAGGTGATGCGGATGTGTTTGATGCCGCGGTCACTGAGAAAGGTGGTGAAGTCGGAGGAGATGAATTGAGGGCCGTTGTCTGTGGTTATTGCTGACGGCAGGCCCCAGCGTGTGAACAGAGACTCCAAGAAGTCAATGACGGCGGACGTGGTGACCGACCCCGCTGAGACTGCCTCCGGCCACTTTGAGTGGAGGTCGTAGGCCACGATGAGGAAGTGTTGGTGATGTGGCACGCCATGGAGTTCAGCACAGATATCCAGCTGGACATGCTCCCAGGGCGTGGCTGGCCACTGCAGTGGCTGGAGGGGAGGAGCCGGTGGGGGGCCCGTCTTGCCGCTCACCAGGCATGCGGTGCAGTCCCGCACCATAGCCTCGACGTCATCATCTAGGCCAGGCCACCAGACCACCTCTCACCACCACTGTTTCACCTTGACGATGCCCAGGTGACCCTCATGGGCCATGGCCAGCACTCGGGCCCTGAAGCCAGTGGGGATGAAGGTGCGGTGGCCCCGTGCCACACAGTGGTCGCTCCAGCAGAAAAGCTCGTCCTTCACCCGGTGAAAAGGGGACAGCTCGTCGGGGAGGCTGGAGGCTGGGGGCCACCCGGAGTGGATGAAGGGGCGAAGCTGCGCCAAAACTGGGTCCTGCTCAGAGGCCTGCTGGAGCTCCTGTAGTGACACTGAAGATTCCAGAGGGGAGTGGAGGAGCTGCACGAGATCGCAGTCCATGTCGTCTGAAACGTGGTACACAGCTGAGGGATGCGCAGCTGAGGGCTGAGTGGATCGTGACAGGAGGTCAGCAACCACATTCTCCCGGCCTGGCGTGTACTGTAGAGTGAAGTTGTACTGGTGAAGCCTCTCATACCAGCGGTGGATGCGCAGAGGTCTGTGGCCTGATCCAGATGTCGCGAGCAGGGCCGTGAGGGCTTGGTGGTCAGTACGCAGCGTGAAGGAAAGGCCATACACGTAGATGTTCCAGCGCTCACACGCCCAGACGCAGGCCAGGGCCTCTCTCTCCCCCACGGAGTACTTCTGCTCAGCTGAATTGAGGGCCCGTGAGGCGAAGGCGATGGGCCGCTCCACTCCGTCGTGGATCTGGGACAACACAGCCCACCAGGTTAATCCTTGAGTTACCGTATCCGTGTAACATTGCAGATGGCGCCTGTAGCTGTATGTGAGGCAGAAACCGCTGCACTGTGGGCAAGTTGAGCAGGGACACAGCTGCTCCAGTATCCAGCAGCAATGGCACACAGACACCGTCCAATTCCACTGAACATGTCTTGAATGGCACACGGGCAGAGCCAACTGACTGTATGGGGACGGGGCCTGAGCTGACCGAGTGTATGGCAGTAGGACCTGCAGCAGAAGATCCAGGTCGGGGGCCCGGTCGAGGGGAGCTTCGCGGTCCGGTCGTGGCTGGTGCAGAGCGGCAGACTCGGGTGGTGGTTGCTCTTCCCACACCGTTGGCACACTTGCCCTCTGGCCGGGCACGCTGACGCCCTGCTGGAGTGCGAAGAGGAGCCACAATCACCACAGCTGCGGCGTGGCTGGTTCCGCGAGCGGGCAGTGAAGTGTATCCCCGACGCATCCGCATCCGAGGGCGTGGGGCTTGGCAAGCGTTCCGGCTCCTCTATGTGCTGAGTCAACGCGGGCTGCGCAGAAGCGCGGAAAGAGAGTTTCGTGGCCAGCTCGGTGGCCACCTCAATTTGCAGCGCTATTTCTAAGGCTTTTACTAAAGTCAAATCGTCTGCTGACATAATTAACTTCTCCCTTATTTTAGGATGGGCAGCGGGTTCTGCGAGCTGGTCTCGTATCATTTCATCCTCCATGTAACCGAACTTGCACAGGGAGGCTAAGCCGCGGAGGTCGGCTACATAGTGTTGAATTGACTCACCAGCATTTTGCTTGCGCTGACGAAAAACGATCCGACGAAAGATTACAGTCTGGGGAGCGGCAAAGTGTGCTTCCAGCAACTTCGTGGCGTCTTTGTACTTTTTCGCCTGGCCCAACGTCCAAAATATCCGCTGCCCCTCCGTGCCCAAGCAGTGGATGAGAAGAGCCCGCCTCCTAACATCGCTAGCCTCATGCAGTCCCAGGGCATCAATATAATTGTCAAACGATTCGAGCCAACGAACCCAAGGCACCGGGGGCTCGCCAGGCAGTGATAAAAATTGTGGAGGTGGTGGTAGATTAAGCTCCATCCTCGTCGCCAATGTTATATACCTTAAAACTGTAAAGTATACGCTACACACAGAGAGGTGCGACTGTAACCATTCAACCGTTTATTTCCCTGAACTCCAATCCCCAGCATGCCCTGCATGAATGTTCTTAATGACGTCATCATCAGGTAGCGACATGAAACATAACGTAAGTTACGGATGTAACTGTGGATCTGTGAGACTGAGGGATGACCGTCACTACGGTCTAAAAAGGAATGAGTACATCGTTCTGCCTATTACCGAGACCATATGTCAAAATAGTCATGCCCATGACCTCCGGAAGCAGCACGGCCTGATCTTGTAAATAGCACAGATTGCTTCCGGTTCGTCCTCTTACCTTGATCGCCTCAGGCTGTTCTGAGCGACAGAAGATAGTGTTCAGTGACAGCCAGGAAAGACTGGATGACTACCATGAACAGGGTGGCGACTACTGGAGAGTCAGTGACAGCTCGGAGAGACGGCAACCGGGGCGGTACGGGTCGGCAACCCAATCTGCATCCTCCGAGGAGAAACCTCTGAGGAGGAACCCAACCAAGCTACAAAGAATCTAGTGGAAAAATACCCCCAGGGGTGCCCGAGAGGGGGGGAGGATGAGCACCCCAGTCGGATGGATACAACGGTAACAGACCCAAGCAACGGACAAACAACTATGACCAAGCAGTGTACATGCGGTAAAGTCTGCAAGAACATCCATGGCTTAAAGATCCACCGAGCGAGGATGAAGTGCCCGGTGGGAGCAGTTGCATCACAATGCACAGGTGTTACACCTGGTGAGACGCAGGAGGAGCAGGGACCGGAGTCACCCCACAGTGCCCAGAACCTCCAAGTGTTGCAAACCAATCCCTCGAGCATCAAGTCCGACAGGAGGCGGATCAAATGGCCTGCAGCCAGCATGACCTCACTCTGGCAACAGTTGGACGACGATGTCAACAAGATTCTGGAGGGAATGGCCAAAGGAGAGGCAGACAAGAAGCTTCAGGTGATGACTACAACCATTGTCAGCATTGCAGCGGAACGGTTTGGTGAGGAGGAGAAGAAAAGTTCCAGAACATCTTATTCCATGAATCAAAGAGCGAGGAACGCACTGGCCTTGCCCAGCTAATGTGCATCCTACGGAAAAACATCAGAGTCCTCCGCCGGGCTGAGTGGTATCGCAGGCGGCGGCGTGAGAGGGCACGTAGGCGTGCTGCTTTCATCGCTAACCCCTTCAAGTTCACCAAGGATTTGCTGGGGCAGAAGCGCAGTGGCAAACTGGCCTCCTCGCAGGAAGACATAGATCAACATCTGAAGCAGACGTACAGCAACCCCGCAAGAGAGCAGGAGTTGGGAGAGTGTAACAACCTCATAGAACCCCCTGAACCAGACATGCAGTTCGACATGTCGGAGCTGCAGCTAGCAGAAGTCAGGGAGGTGGTCCGCAAAGCAAGGGCAAGCTCTGCTCCGGGACCGAGTGGCACTTCATACAAAGTGTATAAGAACTGTCCCAAACTCCTGCTGCGTCTGTGCAAAATCCTGCGAGTCTTCTGGAGAAGGGGAAGGATCCCAGACAGGCGCGTAGAATACGGTGGGGACGGTGGGGACGTGTACCTATCAGATTTCGTCATGAGTCATTTTGTACCCACCACTTTTTATGAAAAGAATCCCCCGTGTGGGACTCGCACCGTTGTCTTTCACCACTTCGTCAGTAAATGCAGTCCGAGTTACGTCAAGCTCGACGAAGAGAGAAGAACTCTACTCTTGACAATCGCTTTAGTATGACAGGGTCACAAGCGAACTTTTCACGCGATCATGAGCGGAGTGGTAGTGGGATGACAAGATGCCATAGTGCGTTGAGTAATGGTGCTCCCTGACTCATCCCAAAAACAACAGTCAACAAAGTGAACGTAATGAAACAGTTAAATGCAACCCAACATGTCCTGAATATTCGCCTCCAAACCCTATCTAATAGCAATAACATGTAAAGACACAGAATGCCAGAATGTCGCAATGCGTTCTGGGAAACACGTTACAATATCCACGATTTCCTCAGGCAAGTACAACAAGTTGAACTGATAATACAAGAAAACACAAAAGCATTAAACTAATTTACACAAAATAGAAACAACATTTAATTTGATTTGTGTCCGATGACGAGAGAGAGACGGAGAGAGAGCTAACACTTTGGTAGAGAGACATAGAGTAACAATAACAGAGAGCGAGCGCCGGTCTCGATAAAGCCGTTAATCAGAGAAATGAAACGTTATTTCCCGATTGTTTCACAGCGGTTACATTCAGCAGGTAGACACGGCCATGAACTGCACCTATCTGAATCACATTATCCAATGAAAAGTATTAGAGCTCTGTGCGTGAGCATAGTCAAGACATCGCGTCTGTGTGTGTGTGTGCGTGTGCGTGTGCGTGTGCGTGTGTGTGTGTGTGTGTGTGCGTGTGTGTGTGTGTGTGTGTGTCATCATCACATTTTTGTGCAGCCTACATTTTTATTAATTAACATGACCTGCGCGAAAGGGGGAAAAATGAATGCGCGTCATTGTACCCAGCACTTCTGAAAATGCACTTCCGAATGCGTCTCTGTCCCCAGCACATTTCAAACCAAACCTACGCCCATGATCCCAGATCAATGGAGAGTGGCTGAAGGGGTCTGGATCCCAAAGGAGGAAAACTCAACTCAGCTTGACCAGTTCCGCATCATCTCCCTGCTGTGTGTGGAGGCAAAGATTTTCTTCAGCGCTGTTTCCAAGCGGCTGTGTACCTACCTGGCAAAGAACACCTACATCGATACATCAGTCCAGAAAGGAGGCATTTCCGGAATGTCAGGATGTCTGGAGCATACCGGTGTGGTGACACAGCTTATTCGGGAGCACAGAGAAAACAAAGGCAATTTGTCAGTGCTGTGGCTTGATCTGGCAAATGCTTTCGGTTCCATTCCACACAAGTTGGTCCAGCTCACTCTGGTGAAACACCACGTACCCAGCAGGTGTAGAGACCTCATCGCTGATTATTACAACAACTTCAGCATGAGGGTCTCTTCAGGAGCATCAACTTCCAGTTGGCATAAGGTGGAGGTCGGTATCATCACAGGGTGTACTATCTCTGTGACACTGTTCTCCCTAGCCATGAACATGCTCACCAAGTCTGCTGAACCAGAGTGCAGAGGGCCCCGTTCAGACTCCGGACAACGGCAACCACCCATCAGGGCATTTATGGATGACCTCACAGTCATGACAGAATCAGTCCCAGGCTGCCGGTGGATTCTGAAGGGGCTCGAGAAGCTCGTGGGGTGGGCCCGGATGCGTTTCAAGCCCATCAAATCCAGATCAATGGTGCTGAGGAAAGGGAAGGTGGAGGACAAGTTCCGGTTCACCATCACAGGCACAGCCATCCCAACCATCACAGAGAAACCAGTCAAGGGCCTGGGAAAGGTTTTTGACTGCTCTCTTAGAGACACCACATCTATTCAGTCAACCTGCACTGAGTTGGATGGCTGGCTGAAATCCGTGGATAAGTCTGGCCTCCCTGGGAAGTTTAAAGCCTGGGTCTACCAACATGGCATTCTGCCCAGGATCCTGTGGCCCCTCCTGGTCTACGCTGTCCCTATCTCGACAGTCGAGACCTTGGAGAGAAGGGTCAGCAACCACCTCCGGAGATGGCTTGGACTACCAAGGAGCCTGAGCAGCATCGCTCTCTATGGAAATTCCAACAAACTGCAACTCCCTTTCAAATCACTGGAGGAGGAATTTAAAGTATCGAGAGCCAGAGAAGTGGTTCAGTACAGGGACTCAAGTGACCCCAAGGTGGCTAAGGCCGGGATCCAAGTGAGGACTGGCAGGAAATGGAAGGCAGAGGATGCAGTTCGAGAGGCTGATGCAAGGTTGCGCCACAGGAGCCTGGTGGGAGTGGTCACACGAAGCCGAGCAGGTTCCTTTCCAACTCCCCAAATCAACACCAGGGGGAAGGAAGGGCGGCACCTTGTCCAGGAGGAGGTGAGAGCAGCAGTGGAGGAGACGAGAACCTGCAAGGCAGTGGGGATGAAGCAACAGGGAGCTTGGACGAGATGGGAGAACGCGGTTGAGAGGAAAGTGACCTGGGCAGAGATGTGGAAATCTGAGCCTCACCGCCTTAAATTCCTTATCCAGGCAGTGTATGATGTGCTTCCGAGCCCATCAAACCTGCACACATGGGGCATAGCAGAGACACCAGCATGCCCACTGTGTTCCAAGCGAGGAACCCTGGAACACATCCTCAGCTGCTGCACAAGGGCACTTGGAGATGGACGGTACAGGTGGAGGCATGACCAAGTGCTTAAGGCCATTGCGGAAGCCATCAGCACAGGCCTGGAGTGGGCAAAGCAGTTCCGTCCCTCCAAGAAAACCATCAACTTTGTCAGAGCTGGAGACAACCCAACTCCTGTCAGACGAACAACATCTGCAGGCATTCTCATGTCTGCAAGAGACTGGCAGTTGTTGGTGGATCTCGAACACCAGCTAAAGTTCCCCAGCCACATTGCCGTCACCACCCTGCGACCAGACATAGTTCTTGTCTCGGAGTCCACCAAGCAAGCAGTGCTGCTGGAGCTGACAGTCCCGTGGGAAGACCGCCTGGAAGAAGCCTTTGAAAGGAAGCTCTCCAAATACACGGGTCTGGTCAGCGACTGCCAGCAGGCTGGCTGGAGAGCAAGGTGTTTCCCCGTGGAGGTTGGATGCAGGGGTTTCGCAGCCCGATCATTGGCCAGAGCCTTCAGTAGCTTAGGCATCGAGGGGGAGAGAAAGAGGAGAGCCATCCGCAGCACCACCGAGGCGGCAGAAAGAGCCTCAAGATGGCTTTGGCTCAAAAGAGGGGAGCCATGGAGTCATGGTAGCTAGCTAGCCGTCTGGACGCAAGCTGGGGTCTGATCAGCCCTGGCTGTGTCACCTGGAGGAGGGCGTATGATGTTGAGAGACCCGAAACGTCCGATGAGCCCAGGAACATCACTGAGGATGCGTCCAGACTAGGCATCAGTAGATGTATGTACACAACGGTCATCCCTCGGTCTCACAGATCCACAGTTACATCCGTAACTTACGATCTGTTTCGACCTCACTCTGACCGTCACTACGGTCTAAAAAGGGATGACTAATACCGAAATGGTCGCGAGGAACGTATTGTTAAAATTGTTAATGTTAATGTTAAATCCTCGCTCGGTCATGGACATGAGGGCGGCATCGCCGACTGAAACCGGCCGAGTTACATCCACCCTATAAAATTTTGTGAAAGTGCATGGCCTAGACCAGTGTTTCTCAACCGGGGTGCCGCGGCACCCTGGGGTGCCGTCTGACATCCTCAGGGGTGCCGTAGAAACGTGGCTAACACTAGGCTAATAAAATGAAATTGAAATAAATGAACGCATTAGGGCTGGGCGATTAATTGAATTTCGATTTCGATTACGATTTTGGCTTCCCTCGATCATTAAATCAAGATAATCGTAATAAAACGATCATTCTGCCACCCGCCGTGTTTTGTGTGGTAAATGGAGCGAACCCTTCTTTCTCCACCTGCGCACTCCGCTGCGCCCCGCCCCCGCCTGAAAACTTGCAAGATATGTCACGCGACGTGTCTGCACCTCAATTGAATACGACCAATCTATTTAACCACTTAAAAGTCCGCACACAGAGTAATACATGACCAAGCAATGAAGGAAAAAATGAAAAGCTCCTCCACTCCTGCCACCGCAACACAGTCCTCAATTAAGGAGACGCTATACAATGCCACCCCATATCCAGCCAGCTCCCGCAGGCATAAAGAAATAACGGATGCAATCGCATACATGATTGCCAAAGACATGTGCCCTATCAGCACCGTTAGCGACCCGGCGTTCAATAAACTGATAAACACATTGGACAAGCGGTATGTGTTACCACCACGTCACCATTTCAGTAGAATTGCGCTGCCTGCCCTTTATGACGAATGTCGCGGAAAAGTTGCAAGAGAAGTGTCAATTATATATTATATTTTGCCACCACAACGGACCTATGTTTGAGTCGCACCATCAAAAACATTTTTTGATTTTTTTTTTTAAATCAAAAAATGATTTTGATTTTTATGAATCGTCTTTAATAATCGCAATTACAATATCAATCAAAATAATCGTGATTATCATTTTTGACATAATCGAGCAGCCCTAGAATGCATCATTTTGTAATCTTTCTTCTAGCTTTATCATGCAGTTGAGTAAATGGAGGCCACACAGAGAAAATAGTTTTCTAACGCCCTAGTTGACATACTACCCTTTGCCACGACATATTTGTGTGAACTGAGCTTTTCGAGCTTAACTTGCATCAAGAACAAGTACAGAGAGCCTTAGAGCTGTGGACCAGGAGCTACGTGTGTGTCTGTCATCCATTCCTGCAAGAATAGAGCGATTGTGTGTGTGTGTGTGTGTGTGTGTGTGTGTGTGTGTGTGTGTGTGTGTGTGTGTGTGTGTAGTTGTAGTAGCCTATGATGCTATATGCGTTATGCATTTTGTTGGTCTTTTTTGTTGGTCTTCAAGACTGTGTATTCTAATGATATAAGTGTGGTGTAATTTAGAGAAAAATTTAGAGAAAAATTATTTGTGTTGTCTATCTTTACTAGGCCCATCTTTTTTGGGGGGAAAAAAATCAAGTTTGTTTTGACGTAATGAATGAGTCATTAACTTTTTTTACAGAGCTGGAATGACATTTAATTCCACAACATTTCTTTATTTCCATTATCATAATTTACATTAAAAAAAAAAGTTTGGGGTGCCTTGAGATTTTTCATTCATGTAAAGGGTGCCACGACTGAAAAAAGGTTGAGAAACACTGGCCTAGACCATAAGGCTGCTGCACAGATGTCGTCAGCTGGCACTCCCCTAAGGGCAGCCCAGGACGTTGCCATACTCCTGGTTGAATGAGCCCTTATACCAGGTGGGACTTGCATCCCGCTTGCCCTGTAGGCATGGGAAATAACGTCCACCAACCAATGGGACAGCCTCTGCTTTGACAGAGGTAAGCCCCTCTTTGCTGCCCCATAGCAGACAAAAAGTTGGGAGTGTGCTCCCCTTAGTGGCTGTGTATGGGTCAGGTAAGCTCTCAAGGCCGTCACTGGGCACAAAGTGAGCAACCTCTCCTGCTCTGCCTGTGAGGCAGAGGCGGGCTGAAACGCAGCCACCTCCAAAACCTGGTTGATGGACTGCCTATTAATGACCTTTGGCAGAAAAGCCGGATTTGGCCACAGTGACACACTGGTGCCCCCTTCCCTCCACCTGAGGCAATCGTCACTGACAGAGAGGGCACACAGTTCCCCAACCCGTCTTGCTGAGCAGAGGGCTAAAAGGAATGCTGTCTTAAGTGACAACGAGCGTAGATCGGCATCTGCAATGGGCTCGTACGGAGCCTCAGTGAGTGATGCTAAAACCATAGGGAGGTCGCAGCCTGGTGCCCGTAGGGTACGGGCTGGACGCAACCGGCGCGCTCCCTTCAAGAACTGGCCCACCAAGGGATGCCTCCCGAGAGGCCCGTTGTTCGTGCCCTGGTGGAAAGCAGAAATGGCTAAAGCGTAGACCTTTACCGTACTAACCGCCTTGCCTTGGTCCAGCTGGGACTGCAAGAAACGCAGCACGTGAGGCACAGGGCAAGCCGCTGCTGGCTCAATATCCATACTCTGGCACCAGCCTGAGAAGATTCTCCATCTGAGCGCATAGCTGGCTCTAGTAGATGGAGCCCTAGCGTTGTTGAGTGTCTCCTGAACAGACTCGTCTAAACGCTCAGTGCCGGACTCCGTAATGGCCAAACCCAAAGGCGCAGGGCGACCGGGTTCGGATGCCATACCTGCCCGCCTGCTTGTGCCAGCAGGTCTGCCCTGCTCGGCAACTGCCATGGCTGACCCTGCAGTAGCTGGAGCAGATCTGAAAACCACGGTCTCGCTGGCCAACGTGGGGCCACCAGCAGGACTGTGTGTTGGCCCTCCTTGATCCTCTGCAGAACCTGAGGGATGAGAGGGATCGGAGGAAAAGCGTACAACAAGCCTGTCGGCCACTCTTGCGATAGAGCATCCAGTCCCTGTTTGACAACGTCTGAATGCGGTCTCCACTCTCCCGGGAGTGGTCCCGTCCTGGAGAGCATGTCGGCCGCACCATTCGCTACGCCCGGAATGTGCACAGCCCTTAGTGAGGCAAGTCGAGGCCATGCCCACATTAGTAGTTCCTCCGCGACCTGGAGGCATCTCTGGGACTTTGTCCCCCCCTGGTGATTGACATGATACACTGCTGAGGTGTTGTCCGATCTCACCAGAACATGGTTGCGCTGTATCGCTGGCAGGAATCGCTGAAGGGCGAGGTGAATGGCCTTGAGTTCGAGGACATTTATATGCTCTGACGTCCACGGAGGTTGCCAAATGCCCCATACCGAACGTCCTTCCCAGACAGCCCCCCACCCTGTTAGGGATGCATCTGTCGAGATGACCTGTCTCCTGTGAGGAAGACCCCCCAGGGGGACACCTCTGAGCAGGAACTCCCTGTTTCTCCAAGGACGCAGGGCCCGAATGCAAGCTTGAGAAACACGCAGCCTGACCTGCCTGTCGTCTCTTGGGTGGAGTTGGAATGCATTGAACCAGCGCTGGAAGGGCCGTGCCCTCAGCAGACCAAGTGGAACTACTACCGCTGCTGCGGCCATCAAGCCCAGCAGCCTCTGTGCTCTGTTGGCGGTAACCAGCTTGCCCAGCCGAAAATACCTCAGGGTCTCGATCAAGCTGTCCGCTCTCCGACCAGTGAGAGACCCTTTCATACTGGCTGAATCGAAGAGAATCCCCAGGAATTCTGCCTGTTGACGAGGCTGCACATTGCTCTTCTTCCAGTTGACTGTGAAGCCCAAGAACTGGATGTGGGCTAGCGATGTATTGGTGTCGCGCACTACTTGCTCTCGAGAGGGGGCGCAAATAAGCCAGTCGTCCAGGTATGGGAGCACTTTCAACCCCCGTGCCTGGAGTGGGGCTAGTGCAGCAGAGACCACCCGGCTGAAAACTCTTTGGGCCAGGGAGAGGCCGAAGGGGAGGACCTGAAACTGGAACGCCCTGCCCTGGAAGGCAAACCGGAGGTATGACCTGTGTTCCGGGCAGATTGGGACATGGAAATAGGCGTCCTTCAAGTCCAGAGAGGTAAACCACTCCCCCCGCTGAACTGACCTTATCACCACTGCGGTGTGGACCATTTTGAATGGCAATACCTTGAGGTACTGATTCAGGGGCCTTAGATCTAGAACGGGCCGCTGACCGCCGTCCTTTTTGGGCACAATAAAATATTTGGAATAAAACCCAGCTTTCTGTGCGCTGAGTGGTACCTCTGATATGGCACCTTTTAAAAGTAGCTCCTGGACCTCCTTGTCGAGCACTGACTTTAAAATTGGGTCTCTTACAGACGTTACTTTGAGCCCTAAAAATGCCGGGGCCCGCCGTCGAAATTGTAGCCGGTACCCACGGGCTACCGTTGCCACAACCCAAGGGTCTAGCACGATCCCCTCCCAGGAGATCCGAGACAACTGGGAAGGGCAATCCCTCCTGATATGAAAAAAGTTCATCCTCTCGTTTTTTTGCTTTCTTAGTCTTTAGAAAATGTGCGCTAAAACGGGCTGTTTGAGAAATGGTCTGCAAATGACGTCAGCCTACTCGGCCGCTCCCCTCAGGCTGGTGGCAACGCCTCCGGTGAAGGTTTGCCACGCCCCTAACAAAGTTTCTAAACACCGCCATTATTCCGCTCGCTAGCGTTGCTCCGGTTGGCACAATGGCGAAGGTACGAGCTGGAAGAAGTGGTTGCTCTGTTGTTGGCTGCATAAATGAGCACACAACTCTTTATAAACCTCCCTCTTCGGAGGTTCTGAGGACTCAATGGGTGAATTGATGGTGATGTCCCTACAGCAGTTCCCAAAGTGCTGTATGTGTGTGCTAACCATTTCACGTCGGACTGCTTCATCAACGAGGGACAGTATAAAACTGGATTTGCTAAATCCCTGCGGATTAAAAATGGATCGGTACCAACTGTCCGCGATCCAACTACGAACGTGGAAGCTGTAAGTTTGAACATTTTATTCTGATTTACTGTTTAGCCGGCTTGGCGGCCCCTGGCAGCTAGCATAAAGTACTGTTGGGCCGCGACATAGTCTGCTTATACTAAAGTTACGTTAAAACTAGGGCCGGGACTTTAACGCGTTCATTAAGATGAATGAATGACACAAAAATAACGCATTTTAATCGCCCTTATTTTTGCACCGCGGAACGTTTATCACTGGGTGAGTTTCAGGTTTACCCATTATACTGGAGCAGTGATCACTGCCTGAGGCGTTTTGAACGCAGCTCAAACCGACTGGTGCCTCTGCACGGCGACCAAGCTTTGATAAACACGCACCAGTTTACAGTATCGTCCCGCATTTTAGCGGTCGTGGCCACGAGTGGCCGTGGAGCTGAGAACAGCAGAGTTTCCTCTGCTGCAGCAGAATAGCGGACATGTCGTAGCTACAGACATGTCACTGTCTCGGGTGCATTTTGTTATTATAGGACTTCAACCTCAGAACTCTCTGTCATCAGATTGTCCTGGCCTGTCCTGTGCATACAAACAAACTATGTTTTGTTGCTTACCTTATGTATTCAGTCATTATTCAATGGTATATTAAAATGCATGTGAAAAAAATGTTTCTCACTGTTCTCAGATACATAGTGGGGGGAGGGATGATTACATTTGTTCTGAGAAGATGTTTTTTTCTAACCCCTGTGTGCTTGTTATAGACCAGCTCATCAAAAACATCAACGGCACAGATTCCTGCATCAAGAGATGTTGCATGCCAGACAGAGATGGAAACACGTTGTGTAGGCACACAGCTGTCCTTCAAGACTCTATGGGCTTCTTACAGGAGTGCAGGTAAACAGCCAGCTTCATTAGGCTGCATTTACTTGGGAAGAAGTTAGTAAGGAGTTACATGTTATCATAAATATAATAAAGTTTCTGACATTTTAGATTTTTTTCTTTTGTTAATACAGACTCTACTTGGCGGCAATGTACTACAACGAAAACGCCAACCGACCACAAGCAAAGACGGACCAAGGTGTACCCCTCTTCAAGGTGCACTTCCCGAAGGCATTGAAGGGAGAGTGTAGAGCAAAACCCCTAAAGACAGAGCCAACATACAGTAAGTTTACTTTTTAATTTTTTATACCAAAACTAAAGGATTTTTTTTTACTTGTTGCACTTACAATCTATAAACATTTCAACAATAAATAACTGTATAAAGTAATACACACACACACACACACACACACACACACACACACAAACCTTATGAAAAATAAAAATTAGATAAAGTGTCAGGAGGTAATGAGCAAAACACTTTCAGTCTCTGAAAAAAGTAAACAATGTCTGTGCATTTCTTGTATAAAACAGGGTATGTAGTGGACATGATGGACCTCATCTTCGAGAAGGTGTTTATGGACCCGGCACCCTACACTGATGCAGTCCTGGCAATCCCTGTTCCTGAAGACCTTGCTGCACAGTTTGAGCGGCCAGACAAGGAGGAGGTCATTGCGGGTTATGTGTCCCGCTTCAATCAAGCAGCTGTTTGAATCCCACGTAGTGACCTGTGGCATCAGGAAACTCCGTTTGGATTCTAAGGACCACACAAGCTGGGATGACGACCCGGATTCTGCGTCCCAGCAAGCCCCAACACCAGCTCACAAAAGAGCGATATGCAAGGTACCTGTAACGACTTCAAGCAATTGGACAAGATATAGCAATTACTTTTTTGTTTTGTATCCCATTTTATTTTTATGGATTGCCTGCTAAAACATATGGCTACTAAGAGCACTATCCCTCCTCTCGTCTCCTCCCCTCTACTACTACCACTAAACTATTTTCACATTTGTACAAATGTACAAATGTACATTTGTACAAATGTACACATTTTCTGTGTTTCTACAGATTCTCCATCCCTGAGTCTACACCTGCGTGGTACCCGTCAACCTGCTCTAACACCGGCCTGCCATCCATCCCATCGGGCTGACATGTTTCCTCCTGCCCCTACTCCCACCAGAAGCTTCGTTGCGTTGAACATTTAATGTGTTTATGTGGAGTTGTACATTTTTTTCTTGTCTATACACATCTATTATATATATCTATTATTTTGTTATGCTACTTTGTTTTGATTAGCACAGTTATAACTTATTTGTTAGTAATGCAATGTCAATAAATGTTTAAAAAGTGTCTACAAAATTTGGCTTGCATTCTGGAGCGAGTATACATTGAGGCATACAGGCTCCAATCCAGGATGGTCCACCATGCATTTCTGGTTCCCCTCAACCTCCTGCAGCCGTCTGGTAACCTGCAAACAAGGTACTACAAACAATAAATGCCATTGTGTTTCATAAGTATGAAATAAACCATAATCAAGACAAACTAGTTTTCACTTTGAATATGTAGATACTACCTGTGCTATCTCAAGACAGCAGACATTTTCCTGCTCTGTGGGAATGGTGTTGCAGTTTCCACACAAACACCTGTCAAAAGAAAATTAGTTAGAATTTCACTTGAATGCAAGTACACAAGTATAGTTGGATAAGAAGTAAGATTTTCCTAACCATGTCAAGTGCATAAAACTTGACATTTGAATAATGTTGAGATGGAAAACAGTGGCATTTTAATCAACATTACACTGCCTCGATTTTATACCAGAATGACACATTACTGATACAGACAGACATATTTATGCTGAAATACAAAAGTAAATCCTAAAGACCTAGAACAACAAACGTCAGGGTGGTGTTACGATGAAACACCTCTGCTAAAACAATCACAAACTTTGCAAAATATAGAATTTAGGTTAGGCCTACTATGCAAGCATCGTTTGATAGCCTACTTGTTTCTACATTATACATTTATCCGTAGATAGCAAGAATACAGTCAAGAGAGATAAGTATAATGTTACTACACTATTCACAAAATTGCTCATTCACCAAAAAAGCTCGAAGTAATAAAGATACAGCGAAGACGTAACCGTTAGCAGGAGCTAACATGCAAGTAACAGTGTAATAACACACAGAACGTAAAAAAATAAATATATAAAGTCGCATGATATATGTAACTTACCATTCAGAGACCTCCTGCGGCAGCTGCAGAGTAAGAATTTCAGCCGGCGTCTCCCTCTGGGTCAGATTCAGGCTCAAATTGGTAGGGTTGAACTAGAGTCCTTTAGAGAGACTAGAGTCTCTCTATAGTACTCTAGGTTGAACCACAGAGTTTCTGCCAGCCATTGGCCGAGTCAGTCTGTAAACATTAGCACATGGCTATGGAGCCGAGGCTCGGCTCCGTAGGGACCACGCCCCTCGCAGAGAGGTGGGCGTGGTCTGGTGTAGCTCATTTACATAAAAGAGACAGGCCCCGAAACAGACCGTTTTGAACAGAGCTGTTTTTAGGTGATGAAGAGAGACCTACAATATTTGATCCAAAGGCAATTTTGACCAAAGCATGTCACAGACATGTCTTTGACACACCTGGGAACTATTTTAATTTGTGGAAACGGGGCATAATATGGGACCTTTAAAGGAGCGAGTGATCAGGCGGTCCGTCTTTGCACACTCTTTACGTGGGCAACTTGGGTTAGGGGACACCCGGGCAGGGCCCAGCGATGTCCAGGAGGCAATTGAAGCCTGCACTGGCGGCATGTCCCCGAGCCCTGTTTCAGCTGGGTAAGCAGTCATTGCCAGCTGACGGCAGCCTGCATTAAACTGGGGCCGCTTCGAAGCCCTACCCCAACTGGACGTGAGCATCCTGGTGTAGTCCTCTGCCACAGGAATAGAAGGTGGGGGGCTAGTGTGAGAGATGCCCTCCCAAACACCCCCCTGAGGTGCTGGGTCCGGTGTGGGGGCCTGGAGGCCCAGGATGTTAGCGGCGCTCAGCACCTGGGACATCAGAGAGCTAACAGGCGTTTCCCCCACCCCTTCCGGACTCATCTCTGGAGTCCGTACGTGGTTCACCACCACAGCCAGCTCCACCTGTTGTGTCCTCCGTGGCCTGTGATGCCAGGAGAGACAACACATCTTCATTGGCCTCATCCTCTCGCCCACCTCGGCTCTCGGGCCTGCGTAAGGGAAAACCCTCCTGGCCTGATGGTAGGGATGGCGGGCCTCTCTGGTCCTCCAGCCTGCTTAGCCTCTCTGCTAGTCCTTGGAGGAGTGCAAGGATTCGGCGTGACTCTGCGCTACCACCCTCTGCTGCCTCAGCCGGGGCAGGGCGCTTCGCCGACCTGGTGGTCCTTTCCTCGTCAGACCTACAGGGAGACTCATGCTGCCGATCCTCTGAATGTCTGCGGGTGTGCTTGTGCCCACGCTTACGGGATCGGGGCGACCGACGGGGTGAGTGTCGCCTCTCCGCCCTGCTCTCCTGCGCGTGACCGCGCACCTGGTTAGCACGGCGAAGTCGCTCCACCCTGGACAGGTCAACTGCTGCACTGCAGGGATTGTCTATGTCTTCCAGCACGTGGACTGCCCCCAGGCAATCAGGGCACTCTCTGTGCCCATCGTCAGCACTCATCGCTGCGCTGCAGACTCTGCAGTGGTGTGGGGCCATTCTGCAAGTTGCACCTCCCCCAACACCAAATAACCAGTATGCTCTGGTGGCCGGCAAGGGCGCGCGAACGCACCTGACCCGGCTCACACCTGCCCCAGCAGCTGCGGACAGCGACTGTAAGGCGCTATCTGGTTAAGCGGCAAGCACTTCTACTGACGCAAAATCAGGAGTACACCTTGGTGGCTGGCAAGGGTGCGCGGACGCACCTGACCCGGCTCACACTCTCCCCAGCGGCTGCGAACAGCGGCTTTAGGGTGCTGTTTGATTAACCACCTACACTGACTACCCAGGTGAAGACAGTAATTGGCAATACAAAATAATTACTTTTTTTTTTTTTTTTTTAAACAATAATCTCCACTCTACCTGGCTACTTACCTAGAAATGTCAGTAGACAAGCTAACCACAATCAAAAGTATATGACACGATATAAGTGCTTATAAAAATACAAATTATAGTGGCTCACGCCAGTGCACGGATGCACCAGCTGGCTTAATGCAAAGATCTAAATAAGGAAGTCTTCACTCTGGGATTTTTTAACTCAAACAATATACTACCAGCACTAAACAATCTGCCCGTAGTGCCAAGGTGGCCTGTAGGCACGCGCGAGCGCGTCGCGAAGGCCTGCCTTGCGTCTGGTCACAAACAGCAATTGAACAGCGCAGCGGTGGCCCGCACCGGTGGCCCGCACCGGTGCGCGGACGCAACCTAGCGGACTCACACAAACCCCACAGCCGCGGACCGCCGGCTCGGGTGCGCTAGTGCTTATCCAAAAAAAAAACAATTTATAGTCCAACGTTAAGTGATATCTGTACGACTGCACGTTAACGTAAGAGTTAATTACACAGTCCACATTGATCCACAGGGACCCAAAGGCGCCTGTACCCGTAGGTTACGATCTTGTGGCTGTGCGCTCTGAAAATAGACCTGAAAATAGGCTCTGAAAATAGATCAACTTACCTGGTCCGGTGAGGCGATCAATGTAAAGAGGACGAACCGGAAGCAATCTGTGCTATTTACAAGATCAGGCCGTGCTGCTTCCGGAGGTCATGGGCATGACTATTTTGACATATGGTCTCGGTAATAGGCAGAACAATGTACTCATTCCTTTTTAGACCGTAGTGACGGTCAGAGTGAGGTCGAAACAGATACCACGACACCTCAGCACAGGCAGCTAGGGCAGACATAACACATACAACACTCATTACTAAACTTAACCCTATAAACGCACAAACAGATAATAGTTGTACGACAATGCTATTTTCTAGTAATTACGGTAACATGGCTGTAGAGGCCATTGTGGGCGGTTTGACGTCGAGCAGCAAACCAGGAAGTGGTAAGATCAGCGGTTTTGACATAAACTGGTGTGTGACTGGATCGGGATGGAAACACAGGTAGTGGAGTAGGAAGAGGAGATGGATTTTGATGGTTGGTCTCCGGTTGATAGAGGTAGAGGGCGAAGGAATATGGGGAAGGGCATGGAGGTACGAGCCTCGGCTAGCCAGAACAATAAAAGAAGTTTAGAGGGAAATAGTTCAGAGGAGGATAACCGGACGGTTCGCAGGAAGATAGAAAGGAAAGAATTTAAAATAATAATTAGATTCAGGAAGGAAGATGAAAAGATCAATTTAAGTCCAATTGCGCTGACAAGGGAGTTGAAAAAGAAGTTGGGAGAGGTAGAAATGGCTAAGATCCTTCGAGATGGAAACTTGTTGGTAATATGTAAAAATGAGGAACAGAGAAATAAAGCATTACATATCGAAAATATTTGCAAGAAGGTGGTGACTGAAAGAAGAGTTCAGGGTGAAAATAAAGTGTCTAAGAGGTGTAATAACTGGCATTCCCATTGATGAGGATTTGGAAAAAATCAAAAGAAGTATTCAGGGAGGTGAGGTGAGGAGACTAAAGAGACTGTTAAGAACAGTGAATGGGGAAAGAGAAGAAAGCTTGTCAGTCCTTTTGGAGTTCCAGGAAGTGATACTTCCGGATAAAATAAAGATAGGATGTATGAGTTTCCCAGTCAGACCTTATGTTCCTCCTCCGCTTCGGTGCTACAAATGCCAGAGGTATGGGCATATAGCCATGGCTTGTAAAGGAAAACAAAGGTGTGAAGCAATAAAGACAGTGGAAGAACAAAAGGGAAAGGAAGAAACAGACAAAACTATTGAAAATTCAAGATCAGGAGGAGGTCGGAGAGGGCAAGCAATAAAGAATACAGAACTAGATGTGGACACGTTGATTTTGTTTGTTGCATATGTGATCAACTGTGCGGATCAAGTTAAACACAAAACAGAGAAAATTAAGATAATTGTGAAAGGAGCTGAACATTTTTTGGATATGAAAGATATATCATGGGAACAAATCAACAGAAGACTTGAGGAAGTGGGGAAAGCAGTGGTTCTTGGAGACAAGACTTAGACTAAATGATTGTTCTACAATGGAACGCAAGGAGTTTAATTGCAAACGGTCAGGAATTTAAAGGATTTATTAACGGGCTCAGAAATAAACCAGAAATTATATGCATTCAAGAAACTTGGCTTAAAACAAGATTAGATTTCGTAATTAAAGGATATGATAGTATACGTAGAGATAGGGTGGAGGAGGCTGTATAATAGCCTCCTCCACTATAATAGCGAGTGGAGCATGAGAGTCGACCTCGGAAGGCAGCTGCAGTTCCCCAGGGAGATCACCGAAACACCACTGCGGCCAGACATGGTGCTGTGGTCTGCGGCCAGCAAGGCAGTCCTCTTGGTGGAGCTCACTGTCCCATGGGAGGAGGGGCTAGAAGCTGCACATGAGAGGAAAAGGGAAAAGTATTCAGACCTGGCAGCGGAGTGCAGGGAGGCGGGCTGGAAAGCCACTATATGCCCTGTCGAGGTGGGGTGCAGGGGCTTTGTGGGCTCTTCAACCTCTCGCCTGCTCAGAGATCTCGGGTGCATAGGGGCTGGCCTCCGGAGAGCGTCAAAGGAGCTGGCGGAGGAGGCAGAGAAAGGCAGCTTCTGGTTGTGGCTGCGGAGGAAGGATAGGAGCTGGGGGCCGAGTAACACCTAGGGCATCAGTGGGGTTGGCAGGGAGAAATCCCAGCCATCGCTCCGCCACCGGTCGATGTCCTGGGGTTAAAGGAGCGAAACATCAACGACCGGTGGTCCCCAGCTGATGACCCAGTTAGGCCCAAAGTGTTCAGGGTACACAAGCATTCCAAAGGCGCCGGAGGAGGTGCGTCAGGCAGAAATGCCCGGCAGGAGTACCACCAATCCTGTATTTCCAATTTGATTCTCCTGGACAGGATCCAGTGACTACTGTGAAAGAGCAGTTGGCGTTCAGGAAAGACTGAAAGACAGCCAGGAGAGACTGGATGACCGCAGGAAAGTCTGCACCGGGAGTGGGGGGCTAGTTACCCTACCCACTAGTCCTGCAAAGGACACCCAAACTCACTACGAAGTCGCATAAAAGAAGACAACCCGACGGCCCTCCGAGAGGCGGGGTGGAAGAAGGGCCAAAAAGGACAGACCTCACGGCAACGACTGGAACGGAACCGGACAAAGATTCTAGGATATCGCGGAAATGCAGGTGTGGGTGGGAAAAGGTAACAACCTTCAGGGGTCTGCAAATCCACCAAGGAAAGACGAGGTGCACCACAAGGGGTCAGCAGCAACAGTGCACTGCAACCGCAGGTCAGACACTAGGAACCAAAAGCCAGGTCTCAAACCACAGAGCAGAAGGATCCAACGCTGTAGACGAAAGGCAGGAGGGAGAAGGACTGGTGGTGGAGGAAAGTCCCCTGGTAAGTGGTACCGGAAACACACCCGGAACATCAATGAGCAAAAGCCAGCGACCAGGGCTGGTGGTGGAGGAAAGTCCCTTGGTAAGTGGTACTGGAAACACACCCGGAACATCAACGAGCAACAACCAGCAACCATTCCAGAGAAGGGAGAAGAAAGAACCCGGGCGGAGGCAGGCTATCAAGTGGCCAAAAGCCAACGAGTCCGCAGTTTGGCAGAAGCTGGACAACGACATCACCGTACTCCTGGAGCATTCTCTCCGTGGCCAGGTGGAAACCAAGCTTAACACCTTGGGAGACATCCTGTACGAGGAGTGCAGGAGCCGATTTGGAGTGGTAGCAGAGAGGCGAAGAGCAGCCCCCAAGCAGATAGGAAGGAGGGAAAGAGCGATCGAGCAATTGGTGTGGAGGCGGCGCCAACTCCGTAAGCAGTGGAGGAAGGCAAGCCAGGAGGAGAAAGAGGGCTTGAAGCCACTGTGGGAGGAGGTGAAGATGAGCCTCTCCAACTTGAGGAGGGCAGAGCGGATTCGCCAGCACAGAAGGAGGAAGGAGAAAGAGAGGAGCAACTTCTTCAAGAACCCCTTCAAGCATGCAAGACAACTGCTGGAGGACAAGAGGAGTGGGAAACTGGAGATCTCAAAGGCAGAGCTCGAGGAGCATATAAGGGAGCAATACAGCGACCCAGCAAAAACCATCCCGCTGGGATCCCCGGGTTATGTTCCTCGGCCAGCCCCCCCAGTCATCCCTTTCAACACGGCTCCCCCCAAACTCAGCGAGGTTGGAGATGTGGTTCGGAAGGCAAGAGCAGCCTCAGCCCCTGGTCCCAACGGCGTAACGTACAAGCTGTACAAGTACTGCCCGGGGGTTCTGAAAATCCTGTGGAAACTCCTGCAAGTTGCGTGGAAGAAGAACCTCATCCCTTCAGAATGGCAGAGAGCTGTTACAGTCCTCATCCCGAAGGAAAAGAACTCCAACTCGATCGGCCAATTTAGGAGCATCGCTCTGTTAAATGTGGAAGGGAAGATCTTCTTTTCCATCATGGCCAAGAGGTTGACCAGCTTCCTCACGAGTAACAGCTACATAGACACCAGCTGTCAGAAGGCCGGTGTCCCAGGATTCCCAGGGTGCGTGGAGCACTCAGCCGTCATTTGGGAGCAAATCCAAAGGGCAAGGAGAGAGAAGAGCGACCTCCATGTTGTGTGGTTGGATCTCGCCAACGCTTACGGGTCCGTCCCGCACCAACTGATAAGCTTCGCCTTGGACTTCTTCCACACGCCTGACTGCATCAAAGACCTGGTGGCCAAGTACTTTGCAGACCTGCAGATGTCCTGTGTCCACCAGGACTTCACCACGGGATGGCAGCAGCTCGAGGTGGGCATAGCGATGGGATGTTCCATCTCTCCCATCCTGTTCATCGCGGCCTTCGAGATCATCCTCATCGGGGCGAGGACGATGGTCGGAGGAGTAAAGCTGCCATCTGGACAAAGGCTACCACCGCTGCGAGGCTTTATGGATATGCAAAATTATGGAAAGAATGATAAATGAAAGACTAACATATTATGTAGAAAGCAAAGGATATATATCTAAATATCAAAGTGGATTCAGAAGAGGTAGAAACACCATGGATCCTGCTCTATGTTTAGAACATGAGGCAAGGAAAGCACAGATCAATAGGGAAAGTGTAGTAGCCGTATTTTTTGATATAGAGAAGGCGTATGACATGATGTGGAAAGAGGGTTTATTAATTAAAATAAGCAAATTAGGGATTAAAGGCCCAATGTATAGGTGGATCAAGGATTTCTTGGTGGGAAGAGTTATTCAAGTTAAAATAGGGAAGTGTTATTCAGGGAAATTTGATATTGAAAATGGAACGCCTCAGGGGAGTATAGTCAGTCCTTTGTAATTTTCTATTATGATGAATGATGTTTTTATGAGTGTAGAAAAGGGGATGGGATTTTCCCTTTTTGCGGATGATGGGGCAATATGGAAAAGGGGTAGGAATTTGGAATTCCTTTTGAATAAAATACAAGAGGCTATTATCAAAATAGGGGCGGCACGGTGGTGCAGTGGTTAGCACTGTTGCCTCACAGCAAGAGGGTTCTGGGTTCGAATCCACCTGGGACCCGGGACCTTTCTGTGTGGAGTTTGCATGTTCTCCCCGTGCTTGCGTGGGTTCTCTCCGGGTACTCCGGCTTCCTCCCACAGACCAAAAAACATGCAGGTTGGGGATTAGGTTAATTGGTGTCTCTAAATTGACCATAGGTGTGTATGTGAGTGTGAATGGTTGTATGTCTATATATGTTAGCCCTGTGATAGGCTGGCGACCTGTCCAGGGTGTACCCCGCCTCTCGCCCGTTGCAGCTGGGATTGGCTCCAGCCCCCCCGCGACCCTCGTTGAGGATAAGCGGTCACGATAATGGATGGATGGATTATCAAAATAGAAGAATGGTCATTTAAGTGGGGATTTAAATTTTCTGTAGAAAAAACAAAGACAAGGAAAATAATTGTGGGTAATTTAAATCTTAGATTGTATAATCAAGAATTGGAGAGAGTAAAACAATTCAAATTGTTGGGTTTGTGGTTCGATGAAAGAATTATGAAATGTACATATTCAGAAAATGGATGACAAATGTAAGAAAGTTTTAAATGTAATGAGATGTCTGGTAGGAAAGGAATGGGGAGCTGATAGAACATCACTGAAAACCATTTATATAGGATTAATCAGGTCAGTGTTAGATTATGGTTGTGTAGTATTTGGTTCTGCAGCAAACACATCTCTTAAAAGGTTATACAATATTCAGTATCAGGCTTTGAGACTATGCTCAGGTGCTATTAGAACAACCCCTACATCAGCATTACAAGTAGAAATGGGAGAAATGCCATTAGAATTAAGAAGAACACAGTTATCAATAAATTACTGGGTTAATCTAAAAGGACACAATGAAGATCATCCAACACAAGATATACTGAAACAATGTTGGGAGAAAGAGAGAAGAGAAACAAAAAGTTTTGGATGGGTAATTGAGCAGAAAGCAAAAGAACTTGAAGTAAATGAAATAAATATTTGTCAAACGGTACCACTCTCGGTAATACAGCCATGGATACTTCCTGATGCTATTGTTGATCTAACATTGCGGGGAAAAAAGAACATCCATCCATCCATCCAAAAAAGAACAAAGATAAGAAATTTATTTTACACCCAATAGTAATAAAGACATATATAGAAAATAACAGATACTAAATAACAATAAATAAAATAACAGATGCTTCAAAAAATTCAGCTAATAAAATCGGTATATCATTCATAGTCCCAGAATTTAATATTAAGATCCACAAACGAATCAGTGATGGACTGTCAGTGTATACAGGAGAGATGATGGCGATTTTGCTAGCATTACAGTGGGTTGAAGAGGTGAGACCTTTGAGAGCAGTAGTATGCTCTGGCTCTAGTTCATCATTAGTCAGTGTGAGAAATAAAAAATCAGAAGGTAGACCAGATGTTTTAATAGGAATACAGCAAACATTATACAGAATTCAAATGATGGGAATAAGTATAATAATGGTATGGATACCAGCACATATAGGAGTAAAAGGAAATGAATTGGCGGACAAATGTGCAAAGGAAGCAACAAAAAGAAATAATATTGATATTGCGGTTCCATTTAGTAAAACAGAAGTGAAAACTATAATCAAGTGTAAATTGAAAGAAAGGTGGCAAAATCAGTGGGAAGAAGAAAGAAAAGGAAGGTGGTTATATAGAATTCAAAGAAAATGAGAAGTATGGGGAGAACACGAAAAGAGGAAACAATAATATCCAGGTTAAGATTGGGTCATACAGCATTAAACACAAACTATTTAAAATGGGAAACACAATTCAGGAAGATGTGAATATTGTAATGAAGAAGAAAATTTAGAACATGTGATGCTTTATTGTCAGAAATATGATAAGGAGAGAAGGGAACTGATACGGAATCTTAAAGAAATTAAGTTGAAATTTGATTTACGGGATCTTTTACAAAGAAATTCTGAAGAGAAGTGTTATTAATTTTTGTTAGGAGCACAAGATTAATAGAGAGAATATAATTTATAAAATGTTTAGTTTTATTTTTTATTTTTTATTTATTTATTTATTTATTTATTTATTTATTTATTTATTTATTTATTTATTTATTTATTTATTTATTTGTGTGTAATATTTAGTTAAATTCAGGAATGTGTGAAGTCCCGTCCACACTCCATACCAATAGGTGGCGGTAATGCACCAAAAGTTGTTTGTCACCCGCCATAAAAAAAAAAAACACAAAGAAGAAGAAGAAGAAGAGGAAGAAGAAGAAGAAGAAGAAGAAGGAGAAGAAGAAGAGGTCATTGTGTGTATTGCTTTCTGGGGTTAGTCGACATTCCAGCGTTCAGTTTGAAGACAGTTTGAGTTACATATCACCGGTAGTCGAGCAAAATATGCCAGTAAACATGTCGCCGTGCAACTCAACTCTAGAAGAACAGCTCTCGTCCATCATGGACGTACTTGCGAAAGCGGTCGTATCTGAAATTGGCCAACTGTTCTCGGAAGGATCGGCTACCCTTCGCTTACAAATAACTCAGAGCCAGAAAGAAAACGAAGCGCTGAGGACGAGGATGAAGGTGATGAAGAGTGAGCTGTTTTCTCTGAGGCTTCAAACCAGATCAAATGCATCCCGTGCGGCCAGTCGTTTTGCCCTGGCTCGAGCCAACAGCTGGAAACCACGGACCAAACTACTGGGAAACGGTGAGACCCCACTGGAATAGATGTAGAACAGGACAGTCCATGTGTTCAGGGGTCTTTAAGCATGCTCACTTTACTATAAATTACTATATGAGTAGTAGTATGAAATAGTAATATTCATTATCATGATCAATAATTAACAATTAATAACCTCACAACACATTAACTACCTCACAACACATGCCTAAACTAATTTGACGATATGCCCATTTCCTGCACTTTCTATGCTCTTGGTCAAAAATTGTATGTATTCTTCATTGTCGTCATCCTCATCATTATCAGGGCCAAAGCCCCTGAATGACTACAAGGCGGATGGAAATTCCCCTTCTTTTACAACATCCAAAAGTGAGGCTTCCTCTGATACAACTCCAGTGGAGGTAAGCACAACACACATCCATAGAAAGCACACCTTTTATGATCAATTCTAAAACTGTTAGTCCCAATGCTTGATTCTGATTGGCTGATAGGTGTGCTTTATGAGACGATAAAGTACACCTGTCCCCATCCAACGCTGCTGCTGACCGCTTCACCGCATCACTCCGCGCATAGCAACGACGACGACAATAAAGAAACTCGGAACCGGCTTTTTTCTGCTTTGTTATGGAATGGAAAGTTAACTTCGATTTGTTGGGTGGACTAACTATGGTCGATAAACTGCTTGTGGAAAGGGGCTGTTAAAAATAAAGTGATTGCTTGCAAGCGACGTGTTGTTTCTGCAACCTGGCCGGAAACTACTTCCTCGTATCTGGGAACTACTTTGTTGCGCATCTAGTGAATTATTAGTGAAACGGAAGCGTTTTTATTGCTACATGATTTTTCATATTGCCGCGTTGGTAACAGTTTTAGAATAGCAATTAGCCACTCGACGGTGTGAATTATGGAAAAATAAGGAACGTCTACATGGTAGACATGGTAGACATGGTAATCCACACCCTCTCGTGACTAATTGCTACATTTTAATGTGTCGTTAATGGGGATTGGCCACTTTTCTCTGCAACTGCAAGAATAGGTCTTGTGTGTGTTGTCCTCTTTATATGGAAAGTTGGAGACCCCAGACATCAGTCTAATCAAGGAAGAAGAGGATATCAGTGCATACAGGCCAGCTGGAGGTGAGTACTAAAGGCTGGTTTATGCTTCGTTTATACTTCCGCATCAACGCGACGCTGGGGGGCGGCGTACACTTTGCGGACCCTTTATGGACCCTTTACGTCCTTGACGTGCACCTCCCACAATCCTAGACGCGCATCGAGGCGACGCAACCCCAACGCAAAGCCAACGCGGCGGCATTGGCTGTGAATGGTCCGCAAAGCACATCCACTGGAGATCGCTTTTCCGGTCTCCATTCCCAAACCCCGCGATTTTTAAAAGTCTTTGAGTTGGTGGCCGAGAGACTTTGAATAGCTTTCATTTTTCAGCGGAAAATTGCGACAATGGACAGAAATGGCCACCAATTCGTGGGAGGAGATATCCCGTAACCTCGGGTTGTCTGTGGGTGACTGCAGGCAGAAATGGAAGAATGTGAGGGATCGGTACACTCGTGTCCGAAAGGCCATGGTGAAATGCAGCGGCGAAGCAGGGGGCAAGAAAGTCCCCCTCCTGTATCAAATGCTCTCCTGGTTGAGCCCTCACATAAAACACCGGCCCACTTCACTTTAACGACGATATACCTCTCAAGAGGGTCGGCCGGTCGGTCAGTCTTTGAAAAAAAGATAGCGCCCTCTACCGGTGTGGCATTGAATTGCATTTCGAGATGTAAACTCCACGCAATCCCTACGCTGAAGTATCACGGGTTCATGACTGCGTCCGAGCAACTGCGTGGCCATTGCGTGATCACGACGCAATCCCTACGCAGAAGCATAAACCAGCCTTGAAGGTTAATAGAAACAGCATTTCAGGCTCATTTATGATGAGTGATAGTGATTTATATAGGATAACAATATATTCTAACATACTTATATTGTTCCAATCATGATGCATCTGTTTCTACTTTTCATTTAGTGTTTAGAGTCTATGCACTCCTCAGTATGAAAGAATTCCTTTCTCTGAGAGTCCCAGCATAGGAGGGCAGCTTGTGATAGAGCACATGGGGTCTTTATATAGCTTTACATGGTATGCATTACTGGAAGGAGAATATTCTGCTCAGACCAATACGTTGCAGTGACATGTACATTTGCTGTTCATGCATTTTGATAAGAATTTGGTTACTGCCAGACTCCCATGGAGGGTGAGTAATACTGCAATACTTACCAGCTAGTTAAATCTCTTGAAATGGGTGTGTTTTTCTAGTTGGAGATCTTACAACATATAATGGGTTAACAGATATAACAATCAGTAAGACTTAAATAGTTACTTCTGCATGTACACTGTACCTACACGCAGGGGCGGAGCATGGGGGTGGCTTTCGGGGCTGAACCCCCGAATCTCACTTCAAAAGCCCCAGATCTTTTTTAAGCTTTTGAATTTATGACAACCGAATAGTTATTGTTTCTTTCCATTAAATAGTATTATCTTGAGAAGGCCCTGCAACTGAAAATGTAGGCTATGAATTAGAAGGGATTTAGGATTTGGCAGTGTCCATCAGGTCACCCTAAAAGGGACTAGAATGCAGGAAATCGTATCTTAGAAATAAAACATTTCCTGGGGGAGAACCCCCAGACCCCCCTCTGGGCTAAGCCCCGGATGTACACAAAGTCTGGCTCCGCCCCTGCCTACACACTGTATCCTTATGTCAAAACAAGTACTTTATCTCTGTCTTTCTGTCTCTTCTCTGCAGAAGACTGTGATGACCCTGCAGAGCGCAGCACGCAGCACGGTGCCCCCTCGGGGAGTCAGCATGTGGACGCCCCTGGCTCCTCCCACATGTCCAGTCACAACGAGGAGCTGCGGATCCTGAGCGGCCCCAGCGAGACGGTCCCGGCACAGGGGATGCAGGACAGCAGGGGGGGTCCCGGTAGAGACGGCCAAGCAGAACAGCTGCAGCGCCTCCAGGCCGCCTCCCTGTCCCTGAAGCACGGCGCGCTGGAGGCCGATGCCACAGGGAGACGCCCGGGCCACTCTGGGGCACAGTTACCGCAGGGCGTAGCCAAGAGCCTGGACTGTGGCGAGGAGCAGCAGACCGGGCACCAAGCAGCGAAGCCGTCCTTCCCCTGCGCTTTGTGCGGCAAGTCGTTGGCTAACAAGTGCAGTTTGACCAAGCACATGCGCATCCACACAGGTGAGAAGCCGTACAGCTGCGACCAGTGCGGGAAGCGCTTCACGGACAACCGCAACCTGAAGATCCACCTGTGGACACACGCAGGTGAGAAGCCGTACACGAGGAGCAACAGCCTGAAGACCCACCGGAGGACTCGCACCAGGGAGAAGCCATATGGGTGTGACCAGTGCGGGAAGCGCTTCACGGACAAGCGCACCCTTAAGATCCACCTGAGGATTCACACCGGGGAGAAGCCATATGGGTGCGTCGAGTGCGGGCAGCGCTTCACGATGAGCGGTCACCTGAAGATCCATCTGAGGACTCACTCCGAGGTGAAGCCATATGGGTGCGTTGAGTGCGGGAAGCGCTTCACGCAGAGCTGCAGCCTGAAGACCCACCTGAGGACGCACACCGGGGAGAAGCCATATGGGTGTGTCCAGTGCGGGAAGCGCTTCACGTTGAGCGGCAGCCTGAAGACCCACCTGAGGACTCACACTGGGGAGAAGCCATATGAGTGCGTCCAGTGCGGGAAGCGCTTCACGCAGAGCTCTCACCTGAAGACCCACCTGAGGACTCACTCCGAGGTAGGGCTGGGCGATATGGCTGAAATCTGTATCACGATATGAGTGTCTCATATCGGTCGATATTGATAATTATTGAAACATTGTATGACCTGTTTAAAATAAGGACCAGGAGGGAACAATACTAAATGTAAACGTTTTTATTTTGAACTGAACTGTAAACAGAACAATTATCAATAATAAAGTGCTTCACAAAAGTGTCAAAAAAACATGCAATATGCAATGTAACAAATGTAAACATTTATGTAACATTAAAAAAAAAGGTAGTGGTCTGACCATAGACTGTATATAAATATGGACAAACCCTCCGTGACGTCACCCATAGACATTCTTAACAGCGGAGATGAAGCCTAAAATTGAGCTTCTGGGCGCCGCCATCTTGGACATATCAGTCTGTGTTCTAAGCCCGCCTACCTCCGGCCAGACCAATCAAAGCCTCGAATCTGTGAAGGTCATGCCGTGATTACAGATGATAGCTGCCAATCAAGTTGACCACGCCCTAAATTATTCATAAAATAAATCCTTCTCTGTGCATTAAAATAATGGATTCTAAAAAAATTCACCCCCTCACAGTTGTCATGGACTCGAACACTACTGAATGACACCAAAACGGTTTTTTGAACCAGGCTGTAAACATGTTTATTTTGGCTGTAAAGTTGGACATTTTAACATGGGTGTCTATGGGAGTTGACTCCGTTCTGCAGCCAGCCTCAAGCGGCTAGTCGAGGAACTGCAAGTTTTTGCACTTCCGCATGGGCTTCATTTTTCAGCATGGAATGTTGCCGCTTGGGTCTGACGCGGCTGTGCTCCAGAGGGTGAACGCGGCTCAAATGATAAAACAAATTAGTTGTATTACCAGATTTGGTGGGGACCACGGTCTTACAAAGTTTGCAGACCACATTTGTCTGACTTTAATCGGATTTAAAATAGCCAAAGAACTCCCATACTGGCGAACTGACTTTTTCATTTTCGTTCACAATTTCCTCGCTCGCTGAAGCAGCGGCACTCATCTTTCCTTTCGCTTTCCTCCCTTTCGTGTTGGATAAAAACAAGACCACGAGACTGAGCTGGCGCAACATGATACTGTTACACAGTGATGGGCAGTACTCGTAGTACTCTACTAGCTTAACTACATTTGTTAGTAGCTTGGCAGTAACGTCGCTATTTACAAAACCAAGTAACTTCTCAGTAGCTAAGCTCTTTTATTGATCAAGTAGCGCGGTAGCGTCCTCGAAAGCTATTTTCTCCGGGACATTTCTGATGTTCATACATAACAGCGTTACCCTGCAGCCATCAACACACACAAGAAGAAGACAAAATGTTTGTGTGTCCACGACAACACGCCGGTGTAGGTACCAGATCGGCTCGGTTTCCAAATCGGCTCGGGGTCCTTCGTCTGCTGATGACGTCACACAATACGCTATCTACAGCAACGCCACTCGTGGAGAGTTTACCGCTGGCCACTAGGGGGTAGTATCCTGTATTAATTACAGGAGGCCGACCAGCTTGGTTAGGAGTCAGCCATTTAAATTACAGGATGCCGACCAGCTTGGTTAGGAGTCAGCCATTTAAATTACAGGATGCTGACCAGCTTGGTTAGGAGTCATTTTGTTGTTGCCAGCATGACATGCAGTCCTGTTACAGGGAAGATCATTAAGCTGTGACCTTTATTCATGTAAGTCCATTATATTGCATTTCTCTATATCTTTTGCTTGTTAAGGCTAGTTAAGTTCCTGCTGATATCTATGTTAGGCATGCATATGTAGGAATTAGCTCATGCTGTTACTTTGTGTATTGCTGCAGGACTTCTTCATCTTTGTCATTAAACAAGTCAACTGACATCGAGGAGTGTATTTCTTCAACTCGGACAAACTAAATTGCATTCGACTTTTACGATAATAGCTAGATTTTCAGTTATCTCAGTACAATATGGATATATTAAGCTATTTTTCACTTATCTCTCTGTGTGTATTTGTATATACAGTACATATATCCAACAGAAAAATTAGTTCTTCTCATGTTTTATGTACATTTTTTGCCGAACATAAATTGGAGTCCACACACACACGTAGTCAAAATAACTATCAATAATAAATATCAACATATTTTAGCCTTTACCTGACTGATAACTTTATCTGTTGATCACTAAAATTGCATTGATTTAGCATGCACTTTGTAGAAAGTAGCTATAATGTAGCAAGCTACTTTTTGACAAATTTTTGTAACTTAGCTTGCTACATTTTTATGGGTGGTAGCTTCTGTGTAGTGAAGCTGAATTTATTGTAGAGTAGCTTGTAGCTTAGCTCACTACACATATCAAGTAGCTTGCCCATCACTGCTGTTACATGATTGGCTATTAGTGTGTCACTCCCTACGTTGCTAGGCACCAGAGGACGAGTGCCTTTGCACATGCAACAACGATTCAAAGCGGAGCAAACCAGAGGGTCATTCATTCATTCATGCCCGTGACTCCCCATGGAGCATATGGGTAAGTTTTGCACCAGAGGGTGCAAAATTTGTATTATGCCGGTTTCTTGAGGGGAAAAAAACATTCTATCGTAACGTTCTATCGAACGCATTTCTATTGCTATCGAGTACGTGTCTATCGAGATACATATCGCTATCGTTTTACCATATGGGTGCGACCAGTGCGGGAAGCGCTTCACTGTGAGCGACAGCCTGAAGACCCACCTGAGGACTAGAAGCCCTGTGTGTCCGCACTGTAACGTCAGCTTCGGCGACCCCACAAATCTCCGTCGCCACCATATATACAGTCTATGGTCGCCACACGGTGAAGCACACGGGCTGAGGGGCGCTTTGACACCCGGCAACCAGACATTTTGATTGACGGCTCTATTGTGTATGTGATGAAATGATTGTCCAAGGTTTTTTTTCTTCATGATTAAAAGTTTTTTCCCAACTTTCAGATTTGGATAATATTTCGTTGTTTTTATTGATGTTGCTCATAAATGTCTGTGTCACCACCGTTACCTTTATTATTACAAATTGCCTGCAAAGTTCACTTGTGGAATAGGCTATTACAATGTGACGGCGCTTCATGCCTGATTGTGTTTATTTCACTGTATCAAATAGGTTTGCCAAAACTTACAACCTGTACATGGTAAACATCCTTGGTTGCTATTTGTAGTGCAAAAATAGAGTGTGCAAATGTGTGGAGTGTGCAAGATGCAAGCTGTGCAAATTTATACAAGGTATTCCAGGTGCAACATGAATAGACCTAAAATAACGACGGCTAGAAGACAGTCCAAGATGTGTGGTGTGGTTGTATGTAGTGTGGTGTTCAGTCCATTATTCAGTCCATTGCCTGGTGGTGTTGGGGCTTCCTGGAGCCTGATAGCTGATGGGATGAAGGAGCCCCCAAGCGCTTTGAGGCACGTGGCTGAGTGAGCCTGTGGCTGAACGTGTTCCTGGGTTGCTTCAATTCGGCATAGAGAGGATGAGAGGGGTTGTCCAGAATCGCCTGCAGCTTTCCCCTCGTCCACCTCACTGTCACCACCTCCACACAGTCCAGCTTCATCCCCACCGCAGAGCACGCCCTCCTCTCCGGCTTGTACAGCTTACTGGCACCACGGCTCCCAATGCCTCCTCCCCAGCACACAACGGCGAAGAAGGTGACACTGGCTACCACCGACTGGTAGAACATCCGTAGCAGCCTCGTTGAAGGATCTAAGCCTCCTCAGGAAGAACAGCCTGCTCTGTCCCTTCCTGTAGAGGGCCTCGGTGTTGTAATGTAGCCCTGTGCTATATTTTCTTTTTATTTTCTTTTTGTCAAAATATGTTAATAAATGTTTAAAAATGTTTTGAAAGTACCATGCCAAAATATATTTTATTTTCCTATGGCCTGTATTTTAATTTTGTTTGAATATGTACTTTCCGTAACTTTATTGGTTAATATACCAATGTGACCTTTGAACCAGAGACTGTGGGAACGGAAGCTGGGAGGTTAGCGCGAGATCGGGAGAGGAGAGAGGTGATGGAAGAGTGAGGACGGCTAGTCTAAGCTCGCGGTGTATATGTGTTATAAATACATGTTAATGCTCTGTCTAGGATATCGGACTAGAGTTACGCTGTTTAAGTTGTCGGATAGATAACTGCGACATCAGTGACGTGTATTTAGACTCTTTACAGGGTTGTTACTAGGTGCGTGGTTTGCCACGTGACGATAGTTCGCCAGCGCCATCTTAGCTCATCGTGCTAGTCCGTTTGCCATCGTCCTGGGTGCACAAGGACTTTGGACCGAACTGCCGAGACGGATGAGGATCCTGCCGTTCGTCTGGACAAGACGGATGTCCTGAGGAGACCGACGCCAGCGCGAACCTGTCGACCGAGGACCGCGTTTTCCCGCTTGCTTCGCCACACACACACACAGGACTCTCTTTCACGAGGTAAAGTTTTTGCCATTTTTGTTTGCTCACGCGAGTGAAGCGGCCGTTCAGTTTATGGTCTCAACGAACCCAAGCACCGAAACAGGCCTGCAACGTGGGGGGTAATTTAGTTTATGCCGGCATAGGACATTTATAGTACTTTCACTGTTGATGCACACTGTATTCATTGGAGTTATCATTCATGCATGTGGTTGAATGTCATTTATGTGATCTTTGACCGTTCATTTGCCAAGGTGGTAATACTGTTTTTATTTGGAATATTTTAGTTGACTGTAATTTCATTTAATATTTGTACAGTAAACATTTTCTACTTTTATAAAAAGAAGAGTATTTGTGAGTTCATTGTATTTACTATAATAGTAATGAAAGGTTTTTAGACTACAAAACTTAACCTAAAATCATATAGATTACCACATGGTTAGTGTGGTCAGGTAGAAGGACTTAGGAAGTGCCCACTTAACGATTTAGTTAATTTCATTGTCATGCCCATAGCCAAGGCATGAGGGGCGCTACATAAAATGGAGGCACCGCTGGGATTGTTTTGTAGTGTTTAAAGCCATTTTCTTTTCAGTAGCCTTATTTTAAAATTACTCATAGGTTAGGACGTAATTTGTAATTCAAGAAAATTGTTTGTCATGGAGCTTCCGTTGGACTGTAAAGCTCGGTGGCGAAGAGAGCTTCTGCAATGGTGTAGAGGTGAGGGCATTGATGCTGAAAATGCCATACTAGTTATAGGCGTAAGTGAAGATCTTGAAGTTGGCCAAATTGAAGACGTCCTAAATACTGTGAAATGTTGGGGACGTGTAAGAGTGCGGGGAAGGAAATTTAGCAGTGATGCTGCTGGCCTCGTTGTCCTTTGTGAATGCAGAGAGGAAATTGATCCACAATTGGTTCCCCATGAAGTAAGGCCTGCTGATAGCGAAGTAGTATGGGAGGTTGTTATAGCCATTGAAACTTCCCCTGCTCCTGATGAGTTCATGGATAAGTTGAAAACTTTCTTAGCAACTGAAGGCAAAACAGTAGCTGATTTGAAAGGTTTTTGCACTCCTGTTTCCCCTGGAGGGACTCAAGAGACAGTTCTGCAGTCTTTAGCTGATGCTATCAGTAGAGCTAATAAAGGCCAGACTGAGAGTCATAGCTATCGCCGCCTTAGGATTTTCTCAGGTATCACTCCCACCCCGGCTGGGGAGGAATCGATGGACTATTGGTTGGAACAGGCGACACTGATGGTCCAAGAGAGTGAATCGACCGAACAGGAAAAGAGACGCCGCATCCTTGAATGTTTGAGGGGTCCTGCTTTAGAGGTTGTGAAGTCTTTGCGCCTTAGTAAGCCCCGTGCCAGCTCTGAGGAGTATTTGAATGCATTGGATAATGCATTTGGGTCTGCAGAGTCTGGCGAGGACCTCTATTTTTCTTTTCGCCTCATTCAGCAGAAGGCTGGTGAGAAGTTGTCTGACTATGTCCGGAGGCTTGAACCTATTTTGGCCAAAGTGATAAAGAAAGGTGGGGTTTCAGCCCAACAAAAAGACAGAGTTAGAGTTGAACAGCTGCTTCGTGGAGCGATTCATTCTGATTGGATGTTGTTACAACTTCGATTGAATGAAAGAAAGATATACCCTCCTAATTTCTTGGATTTACTTACCGAGATAAGAACAGAGGAAGAACATGAGCGGACACGGCAAAGGGTGAATACCCGTGTTCGAAGTGTTGCTGTACAAGATGAGTCTGGAGGGACAGAAATAGACATTGTGGAGGGGCTGAAAGCTGACTTTAAAGCTCTTAAAACCCATATGGCTGAGATGAGTAAGAGGCCTTCTTTCGGTAAAGAGGAAGCTGATGTTCATGCGTTAGCCTCTCAATCCTGCCAGCCAGGCAATGACAGAACTGAAGCTGTTGCTTTGCGAAAGAAAGTGGAAAGATTAGAAAAGAAATTGAAGGATAAAAGGAGCAATGTAGCTGAGCAGCAGGTTGCAGCTGCTGCTGTTGCAATGAAGAGTGCTGATTGTGGGTTTTCTACACAAAAGCAGAGTTTTAAAAGTGACAGTGACCGCTTCTGCTACAGGTGTGGAGAAGACGGTCATATCGCTACCAAGTGCTCATCTCCTGAGAATGAGAAGAAAGTGATTAGGAGGCTCATAGCTTCTCTGAACAAAGCCAAAGACAAACGTGTACCTGACAGTGATTCTAAGGATGAAACTACTTACTGTCCAGTTAGAAAACAAGCTGTGCATGCTAAGACAACTGCTTCGTTTCCTGAGGGTCTTATTGGTCCGCCGTCTACTGTACAGGTGAAGGTTAATGGTCACCCCTGTACAGCCATTTTGGATAGTGGGTCACAAGTGACCATCATTTTTGAGGAATGGTATGAGAAACACTTATCGGATGTAACCATCCAACCAGTGTCTGGCTTGGCCATTTGGGGCCTTAGTGATACAAGCTACCCATACTTAGGATATGTTGTGGTTGAAATGCAGTTCCCTAAAGAGCTTGTTGGTAAACCAGAAACTTTGTCAGTGTTGGCTTTGATTTGTCCTGGGCCTAACACACCAGATCAGGTCCCAGTCATTTTGGGCACCAACGCAAGCTTGTTCAATAGGCTTGCTGCTCTGTGTGGCCATTCAAAGAGTGAATCTCTGGCTCGTGTTTTAAATGTCAGCAGTTTGGGGCTCAAGAAAGAGACAGTTTCACACAACTTTAAAAATGTGGACTCCATCGAGACAGTGGGTCTGGTAAAATGGGTGGGCCCTGGTCAGCTGACCATACCACCGCATGAGAGCTGTTGTGTGCCGTGTCAGGTGGACTTCTGCCAGTCAGTGCCTGAAGGCATAGTTGTGGTGGAGGCGAGTGATGCCATGCCATTGCCTCAAGGTGTGATGCTTCAGCCTGTGGTGGCCCCAGCTAAGGCTATTGATCGTAAATGTTTCTCTCTGCTACTGCAGAATGAGTCAAAGAAAGAGGTGAGGATACCTCAAGGTACAACATTGGGAGACGTGCAGACAGCTGACCTGGCGAGTTCGCCGGTGACCGGTGAGATATCTGGAGAGGTGGACCCTAGTTTGCTTGACTTTGGTGATTCGCCTATTCCCACAGTATGGAAAGAGAGGCTTACCAGGAAACTGTGCCAGCGGCGTAAAGTGTTTTCACTCCATGAATGGGAAGTTGGCTTGGCCAAAGATGTGGAGCATTGCATTCGTCTGTCTGACCCCCGACCCTTTCGAGAGAGGTCCAGACGTTTGGCGCCTGCTGATATAGAGGACGTACGTAAGCACCTTAAAGACCTGCTAGCTGCAGGAGTGATTAAAGAGTCGCGGAGTCCGTACGCATCACCTATAGTGATTGCGAGAAAGAAAAATGGTAGCGTGCGTATGTGCATTGACTACCGGACTCTGAATACTAAGACTATTCCCGATCAATACACCACGCCGCGCATCGATGATGCATTGGACTGCTTGGCTGGAAGCCGTTGGTTCTCCGTATTAGATCTTCGTAGCGGCTACTATCAAATAGCCATGGCCGAAGAAGATAAGGAGAAAACAGCGTTCATATGTCCTCTCGGCTTCTACCAGTTCGAGAGAATGCCGCAGGGAGTGATGGGGGCTCCTGCGACATTCCAACGTTTAATGGAGAAGGCCGTAGGGGACATGAATTTGCTGCAAGTCCTAGTTTACCTGGATGATTTAATTGTCTTTGGTGCGACTCTAGAGGAGCACGAAGAGAGGTTGATGAAGGTGTTAGATCGTCTCGAGGAAGTGGGTCTTAAGATTTCACTGGACAAGTGCCAGTTCTGCCAGCCTAGAGTAAAATATGTTGGGCATATTGTGTCGGCTGATGGGATTGCCACAGACCCATCTAAGGTGGAGGCTGTCACCAAGTGGCCGAAGCCTACTGACTTGAAGTCCTTGAGATCGTTCCTCGGCTTCTGCGGCTATTATCGCCGATTTGTAGCCAACTACTCTTCCATTGTTAAGCCATTGACAGACCTCACCAAAGGTTATCCTCCAGTGAGGAAAGGAAAGAAAGTGAGTGTTGTAAAAGACCAACAGCAGTACTACAAAGAGTCCGAACCATTTGGCTCACGATGGACTGATGCGTGTACCAAAGCTTTCCGTGAAATCATTAGGTGCCTTACCAACGCGCCTGTGTTAGCCTTCGGGGACCCGAATAAGCTATATGTGTTGCACATTGATGCTAGCCTTAAAGGGCTAGGGGCTGTCTTAAATCAGGTGCATGCTGAGGGCCTTAGGCCTGTCGCGTTCGCCAGTAGAGGCTTGAATGCTGCAGAAAAGAGGTATCATATTCACCAGCTGGAGTTTTTAGCCCTTAAGTGGGCAGTGGTGGATAAGTTCCATGATTATTTATACGGGGTGAGATTCACTGTGATGACGGACAACAATCCGCTCACCTACGTATTGACAACTGGGAAGCTAAATGCTACAGGGCATAGGTGGCTCGCGGCCCTAGCCACATATGATTTTGAGGTCAAATATCGCCCTGGTAGAGTTAATGTTGACGCCGATTTGCTTTCCCGGATTTGGATTGACGAGGACACTGAGCCCTGGAAAAAGCTGTCACAGGGTGATGTGAGGGCAATATGTGGTCAAGCACGCGTACTGGAGTCACCTGACAGTGACGTGCGTGTGGCGGATAGACTAGGAATCCCTGCAGAAGGTGTTCCTGAGCTGTATGCTTTTGCAACTCATCTCAACATGGGTCAACTAGAACAGTTCACCCGAGAAGACTTGCAAAGAGCGCAGTTAGATGATAGTGTACTTAAAACAGTTAGAGAGGCCTTGAACACTGGGCAGTGGCCATCTAACTTAAGCCAGTCTGATCCTGACATAGGTTTGCTGAAACGTGAGAGTCAGAAACTGAAAATTGAAGATGGACTGTTGTACAGAATTACACATAAAGCTTCTGGAAAAGAAGTATATCAGTTGCTACTACCCAAGAAGTTCAGATTGCCTGCGATTCGTGCTTTGCATGATGATATGGGACACTTGGGGGTAGAGAGGACGGTAGACCTGGTAAGGGACAGGTTTTACTGGCCGAAAATGACTCAGACTGTTGAGAGATACGTTGGTAATTGTGGGAGGTGTGTAACGTGGAAGAGCCCTTGTTCCCGAGCTGCTCCGTTACATCAAATTACCTCTAGTGGACCCATGGAGCTGGTTTGTATAGATTTTTTGTCTCTGGAACCAGACTCAAGTGGATATGGTAGCATACTCGTCGTTACTGATCATTTCAGTCGCTATGCGCAAGCGTACCCGACTAAAGATCAAAGAGCAGTAACAGTGGCCAAAGTCTTGGTTGAAAGGTTCTTTGTGCATTATGGCCTCCCGGCTCGAATTCACTCGGACCAGGGCCGTGATTTTGAAAGCCGATTAATCCAAGAGCTTTTGAGGACTTTGGGGATCCGTAAGTCCAGAACGACTCCCTATCATCCCCAAGGGGACCCACAGCCCGAACGTTTTAACAGAACGCTGCTGTCAATGCTGGGGACCTTGAGAGACACACATAAGAGACAGTGGAGCCGTCATGTTAGTCAACTCGTGCATGCATACAATAGCACTAAGAGCGATGCCACAGGGTTTTCACCCTACTACATTATGTTCGGCAGGGAGGCTAGATTGCCTATTGATGTGTGTTTTGGCACCGATAAGCATGGATCTGTCAGTCATTCACGTTATGTGGAAGAACTGAAAAAGGACTTACAGAGCGCATATGAACTTGCTGCTAAGTCAGCTACACAAGTTCACTTGCGAAACAAAAGGAACTACGAAAAAGTAATGCGCAACCAAGTGTTAGCGAAGGGTGATCGTGTACTCTTGAAAAATTTGGGATTGAAAGGAAAGCATAAGTTACAGAGCCGTTGGAACTCTCTACCTTATGTGGTTGTGGAAAAGCTACCTGACTTGCCTGTGTACAGGGTAAAGCCTGAAAGTGGGATGGGGAAACCCAGAACCCTACACAGAGACAATATTTTGCCTATTGGTAATCTGGTCAGAATATCTGATGAGCCAGATGCTCCATTGCCAGTAACCAGACCTGTGACTAGGACTCAAAGAAAATCTGTGTCACATAAGAGTCCTAGTTTGAGACAACAAAACAGTCGCTTAGTTGATGAGGAAACTAGTGATTCTGAATATGAAATAAGACCAGTGTACCGATGGAGACCTGAATCTCAGGAGTCTAGGACTCATGTTTCTCAGAGAAGCCGTGAGAATGTTTTGCCAGTAGTGGACACTGCTGGTGAACTTGAGGACTCAGATCTTGACAAAAGTGATGTTGAGCCTGATTTGTTATCAGAGCCTGGAAATGTCCCTGATGATGATAACGTGAATACTGTTGATAATGCAGAAATGCCTGTTGAACAAAGAGGTAGTACTGTATCTGATAGAGATTCACAAGTGTCAGTCGATGAGGAAGTTGAACCTCCGAGAAATTCTCCTAAGCGAGAGAAGAGGTCAATTAAGCCTGTAATTAGATTAACATATGATGAGGCAGGAAGACCTAAAGACCAGCCTTTGACTATAGTTCATAGGGGTGTTGTCATAAAGATTGGTTAAAAAAATAATTTTTCATGTCTGAGTTAGGTCTCATGAGGGCATGAGGACGTTTAAGGGGGGGAGAGTGTAGCCCTGTGCTATATTTTCTTTTTATTTTCTTTTTGTCAAAATATGTTAATAAATGTTTAAAAATGTTTTGAAAGTACCATGCCAAAATATATTTTATTTTCCTATGGCCTGTATTTTAATTTTGTTTGAATATGTACTTTCCGTAACTTTATTGGTTAATATACCAATGTGACCTTTGAACCAGAGACTGTGGGAACGGAAGCTGGGAGGTTAGCGCGAGATCGGGAGAGGAGAGAGGTGATGGAAGAGTGAGGACGGCTAGTCTAAGCTCGCGGTGTATATGTGTTATAAATACATGTTAATGCTCTGTCTAGGATATCGGACTAGAGTTACGCTGTTTAAGTTGTCGGATAGATAACTGCGACATCAGTGACGTGTATTTAGACTCTTTACAGGGTTGTTACTAGGTGCGTGGTTTGCCACGTGACGATAGTTCGCCAGCGCCATCTTAGCTCATCGTGCTAGTCCGTTTGCCATCGTCCTGGGTGCACAAGGACTTTGGACCGAACTGCCGAGACGGATGAGGATCCTGCCGTTCGTCTGGACAAGACGGATGTCCTGAGGAGACCGACGCCAGCGCGAACCTGTCGACCGAGGACCGCGTTTTCCCGCTTGCTTCGCCACACACACACACAGGACTCTCTTTCACGAGGTAAAGTTTTTGCCATTTTTGTTTGCTCACGCGAGTGAAGCGGCCGTTCAGTTTATGGTCTCAACGAACCCAAGCACCGAAACAGGCCTGCAACGTGGGGGGTAATTTAGTTTATGCCGGCATAGGACATTTATAGTACTTTCACTGTTGATGCACACTGTATTCATTGGAGTTATCATTCATGCATGTGGTTGAATGTCATTTATGTGATCTTTGACCGTTCATTTGCCAAGGTGGTAATACTGTTTTTATTTGGAATATTTTAGTTGACTGTAATTTCATTTAATATTTGTACAGTAAACATTTTCTACTTTTATAAAAAGAAGAGTATTTGTGAGTTCATTGTATTTACTATAATAGTAATGAAAGGTTTTTAGACTACAAAACTTAACCTAAAATCATATAGATTACCACATGGTTAGTGTGGTCAGGTAGAAGGACTTAGGAAGTGCCCACTTAACGATTTAGTTAATTTCATTGTCATGCCCATAGCCAAGGCATGAGGGGCGCTACAGTAAGATCAGATAAAGTCCAGATCCGACAGGGAACGGGTCCTGGCATGATCAGATCATATAAGTCACATTAAAATGGTAAGTGTAACCAAGGGGACATAGACAAACAGACATAGAGCGACTGCGATGTTAACAAGAAAATGTAATTCCACGCAAATAATTACTTGCATAGGAATGCCCGTAATCATCGGGATAAAGTTAATGGAGGTGGGGCTTGAACCACCAACCCTCCGATTGTGGAATACACTCTAGTTGAATGCGAAGGCAAATAGCGGAGTCCAACTTACCAATGGAAAGCTTGTGGTGATCCTTGTGGTCTTTATTTGTCATTCCCATGTGACATGGGAATGAAATTCGTTCTCTGCATTTGGCCCATCCTATTGTACATAGGAGCAGTGGGCTGCTATGATCAGCGCCCGGGGAGCAAGTTGGGGTTCAGGGTTCAGTATCTTGCTCAAGGACACTTCGACATGTAGACAGTTTTGGAAGTGGGGATCACAGGGATCGAACCCCCAACCCTATGGTTAGTGGACGACCACTAACCACCCGCTCTACCCACTGAGTTACATGCCGCCCCAAATAGCTAGTTTTTATTGTTTTTGTCGCGGAAACAGAAATAAAAGTTTCGAGACGACAGGGAAGGCGTGCGGCAGAGGCAGGTCGCTCAAGAGTTTTTTTCAACCCGATTTGATCACAGCCTACATGTAGGCCTAATGTAGGGCTTAGGGGCTTAAATGTGGGCCATGGAAGAAATTAGGAAACCGATACACAACTTGAAGTAGGCTATAGGCCTAGAAGTGGACACGCCCAGAACCAGACCACGCAGGACTTGGTAAAACGTCCTTTTTAATTCAGTTAGAAATATCTGAAAACAGCTAAACTAAACCAACTATTTATTGCCCTTTGTGTGGACGGATTACATTTTTTTTGACAGCACCAGAGGCGCTGAAATCTCTGTCAGTGTTTAATATCATTATAGGATATCGGACATATTCAAGACATTTATTTGGATCCCATTCCAACAAATCGCCCACCTCTCAAATGTGGCACCATTAGGTCTACTATTGATGGAAATTAGAAGATATTCTGCTGGCCTATTTCTTGACAGACCGAAAGAAAAATGTTTGTTTAGTCTATCTGACTTGCAACCACAATTCCCCTATGGATGCTGGAGTGGAACTGGAGTGAAAGGTTGTCTCTAAAATATGCATGTTGCACTAGAGATTGTGGTGAGTGAGTGTGTGTATGTGCGTGTGCGTGTGCGTGTGCGCGTGTGCGTGCGTGCGTATGGAGAGTGGAGGAGAGCAGAGCTACGAGGTTTTCAGCAGAAAATCCTGAACGTATACCCAAAATCCCCTCGCATGATCAGTGGTGCAGTGGCAACCACCACAAATGCCATTGAGTTCAGAATTAGTAGGCAGTTGCGGTCCTACAGAGACACGTTACACTCCTGCCCATTGCTTTTATTGATTCGACTAATGCAGCGTCACATCCACTCCGAAAAACTCCATAAAAAAGTGATTTGTTTCATGCATATATTAGCATCGAGCCAAACAAGAAAACAGTAAACCAACTCAAACGTACAGATGGGAGTCTAAAAATCACACATATTTTAGTGGGATAGCATCATTTCTCTGTGCGCTGCCAGCCAGCCCTGTCTGCGGTTGCTATGGTGACAACACACTGGTTCCACTCTGGTTCAGGTTCAGAGTCTCATTTTGCAGTGCATGTCGGCCTATACGCTCGGGTTTGAGGACATCCTATATGGTCGACGAAATAAAGAAGATAATCCGATCAATCACAAGGAATTTCACTCGTTTTATTACGTTTGAGCCTATTCAGATTTAGTGTTATTCTGAATGCATAGATCTTCCCTTAAACTGAAAGCAAATGGTTGTTGATTTACGATGTGCGATTTGGACGAAACGTTTAAGGGCAACTGACTCGTCATTTATTTTGCTGTGAGATAATTTATCTTAAACGTCAGCTATGCAACATCCACATTACATCATTACATCATTAAATCACGCGGGGAGGCGGCCCACCAGCAGGGGGCAGTAGACCTCTGCTTTACCGTCATCATTCTTTGCTTATAGGCGCCTGCCTTTTATTTCCGCGATGCTCAACTCACCTCCGAGCATCTCTCATCTAGAGAGATCACCATGTCTCCCGGGCCCCACCGCAGCGTAGAACAGCAGGGGGTCTTCACTCGCCGTGACTTGACACAGTTTCATTCAAGGCAATATCCACCCTTAAAAAAAAAAAAAAAAAAACACACAAGACAGGTTCATAGAACAAAGTGACAGTAAGTGCCGGGGAATGTATTGTCCCGTCTGCTATCACCGGGGTGCCACATAATGCCCTCGCCGAGCCTGGAAACCCATGTAGGCTGTAAAACCTCATCTGGCTGTTGAGGATAATTTCCTGTGGTCATGGTTTGGTGAAACCAAAGGATGCTTGACAGGTCACGTATAGAGCAGACTGAGGGTTCCTTGTAACCTACCTTGTACCAAGAGCACAAAGGGCTAAGCTGAGGCCTGGTATAGCAATCACTTCCCATACGAGAAGATAGTATCCATGGAAACGGATTGAACTCCGGAAGGAGTTTAGTCCGATAGCGTATGCTCACAAGGGCCAATCAGGAGACGCTTCCCATTAAGGCGGAGAATCAAACTTAGACAAAATAAAACAATGCACACAATATTTCAAGCTCAGTGTTCACTCTCGAGACTGACCTCAGGTCTTATTTTACTTTGTAACTCTGTTGTTTAGTTTTCATGTCACCGATGGTCCGAGATTGTATCGACAGACTGTTATTTGTTATTATTGTTATTTCAACACAATTTGTAGGAGTTTTGATATCTCTGCAGCGGTAGTTTAGCAGGTGGGACCCAGAGGGGTTTTGGCTCAGTTCTAGGTCTGGGATCCAACCACAATGTAGCACGTTACATAAGCATACTGACCAGTAGACCAGTAGACTAGCAGGCGTACACACTGGCCTACTGGTATGGTGCTGCTGCCCATGGCATGTCTACAGGCCTTTGGTTCCACTGCCGGTCGCTTTGAATAAACAGGTCTCCTACAGCTCTCCACGGGATGGAAACTCTCCCAACAGTGTGAGAGAGAGAGAGACGATCACGTGCAGAGCCTCGTTTTTTCACCACCAGGGGCCACCCTGCCTTTGGTGATGTGGGACCTGCTGAGACGTTCCCTCCCTGCAGTTGCACCGTTTAGGAGGCTGCTGGGGGGGGGGGGGGGAAGGCGCGCCGCCCGGCACCGAGTTAATGGGCCGCTCCTTTCAGCTGACAGCCCGCAGCACAGCCCGGGCTGTGGCCACCTGTTCCACGTTGTGCGGGGTGGTGGCCGATCGCTCTCTGCGCCCCCCTGAAGAAACGTGGGGGTGCACGTAGCACTCCAGAGCTCCGTGGTGTCCTGGAAATGTTTTCAAACGGGCGCTCGATGGCTTCGGTGCCCCCAGCCGAAACAGATCAATAATCGGGGATTATTCAGCCAGGTGACTTTCGTCACGTGTGATTACGGACCGGTAACGCGAGGAGAGCATGAACAGAAAGGGCCGTTGCGGTCTTCCTCGACGCTTCCCCTGTTCAGCTAACACTTGCCTGAGAGCAGTGTGAGTGTGCGTGTGTGTGTGTGTGTGTGTGTGTGTGTGTGCGTGTGCGTGCGTGCGTGCGTGCGTGTGTGTGTGTGTGTGTGTGTGTGTGTGTGTGTGTGTGTGTGTGTGTGTGTGTGTGTGTGTGTGTGTGTGTGTGTGGGAGGGGAGATAGAAATACAGTATAGATTCCCTGCCTCCACACGCACACCCCAGCACTCTGAAACACATCACATGTTCACACTCTCTGTGCACTCTCCAATCTCGCACGGTCTCGTTCCTCTCTATTGTCGTGAGGTGATATCGCGCCGTATCTCCCAGACCCCTGCCTACTACGAGCTACACGGCCGTTTGTCCGGGACGCGCAGAGGAAGAATGGCTTTCTAATCTTCCTAATTATGATTCATCCATAATGAGAAACCAAGAGCTCAATTCAGCTGGCTATAAGCGTGAGACTCCCGTGCAATCATTCATACAAATAGACACGCACATATGCTAACACACGCCAGGCACACCCACACACACACACACACACACATATGCTAACACACGCAGGGACACCCACACACACACAAACACACATGCGCACACACACGCGCACACGCACACACGCACACACACACACGCAGTCGCGCACACACACACGCGCACACACACACATACACACACACACTAACACACACACACACACATGCACCCACACACACACACATACACTAACACACACGCACACACACACACACGCGCGCGCCAGCCCTGTCATCGCCATGTGTTTGGTGAGAGGAACCCACCGGGGGAGTGTAGACACCAGGGGCCCCCGAGCACACAGGCGAGACCCAATTACATATCAATAATACAACCGCAGCACACCGAGCTGCACCGAGCTGTCCTGCCTTCCAACCGCGCCGGCACATGAGAACCCTGCTGCTGTCAGGACGAGCAGGAGCACCTAACTATCTGCTCTCCCGGAGGCCGGATCTCCGCCATTGGACACTCTACTCGCACCCCGTGACCTCTCTCCTGATGGTCCCGATGCTACGGCGGCGGCGGCATTGCTCGTGTTGTTGTTGAGTGCAATTTGTTGGAAATTCCCCCGCAGCCGCTATAGTCAGCTATTAGCGAGTGAAGAGCGCCGTGAGGATATCCGTTGAGGCGTTGATCGTGGCCGACGCCGCGCGAGCCAATTTGTATGTTGTCGGACTCCGGCTCAATTCTGACCAATCAGGGCATATCTGTCCCGATTGGTTGGTGGAATCCATCATGGCTGTCGCTCACCGGCGTGTGAAACGCAACACTTCTCAGTGACAGAAACAAGGAGGGCTGGGGGGAGGGAGGGAGGGAGGGAGGGAGGGAGGGTGGCAGAGAGGGAGAGGAACATTTTTTGGGATGGCTTATTTTCTAAATACTGCTCCCTTTTCCTCTGCGGCTTCTTACCTCCAGCCCCATGCTGACGTATCTCCCTGCCTGAGGAGCCCTGCCATCTTAGATGGCACAATTGTGATTTCATTTAATGAGGGCGAGTAGGCAGTCATGGTAACCTCATTAAATACTCACACATACAGACCATAATTACAACACCTAATGAAGGAGTTTATCATGCGTCCGAGTCTTTGCGCGGCTGTTAAACGTACCAATTAAAACGGAATTGCGCAATTGAAATTACATTTTTGCTCAGGCAAAAGGCAAAAGGCAAAAGGCTGTGTTCAGCAGCGTAAAGACACACGCTGAGTGTACAACACAGGAGCGTTCGTTGGACATCATTACATGAGACAATGCAGCTCACGTGAATTCAGCTCATCAACGTTTTGACATGAATGATGTGGCGTCACTCCATTACAGTGGAGTCAAAACATCTGAGATGATAGCCCATCAGGGCGCTGCTGAAAGCCTCCTCACGACGTGATGTTTCTGAGCTACAGATCCTCTTTGAGCAGTAGAGTCCACCCTGGACCGCCGTTCTGCCATGCGTGTTTCCACATACACACACACACACACATACACACACGCACACACACGCACACACGCGCACACACACGCACACACACACACACACACACACACACACACACACACACACACGCACATACGCACACGATCTCATGGTATTTCTGTCTGCTCCTCCCCCTCCTCCTCCTCCTCCTCTCAGATCCATCTTGTTATCACACATTCCATCTTCCTCTTCCCACCTGCTCTCCCCTGCTCCGTTTCATTTCTCTCACTCTTTTTCTCCCCCCCTCCCCCTCCCTCCGTCTCTCCGTCTCTCTCTCTCTCTCTCTCTCGCTCTCTCTCGTCTCTCTCTCTCTCTCTCTCTCTCTCTCTCTCTCTCTCTCTCTCTCTCTCTCTCTCTCTCTCTCTCTCTCTCTCTCTCTCTCTCTCTCTCTCTCTCTCTCTCTCTCTCTCTCTCTCTCTCTCTCTCTCTCTCTCTCTCTCTCTCTCTCTCTCTCTCTCTCTCTCTCTCTCTCTCTCTCTCTCTCTCTCTCTCTCTCTCTCTCTCTCTCTCTCTCTCTCTCAGTCCTCCGGGCGCCCGGGCTTGTGCTTGGCTTATTTCATTACGGATGGAAAGACAATAAAGATGTGGTTTCTTTTGTGCTCCACTGCACCCCGGCCCACCACTCATCCTCCCGGTTTATCCCTATGGGGGAGGGGGTGGGTGGTGGTGGTGGTGGTGGTGGAGGTGGTGGTGAAAGCACAGCACTGAGTTTGCTGCTGGACAAAGCGTGCATCACGGCCGTTGCATGTGAGTGCTGAGCACACACTGCTCATCCTGACACAGTGAGGCTCATTTCCCTGCCTCCCCATCGCCTCGCCTGCCCGGCCCCCTCCATCTTTCAGCTGTCGCGGTGACGGTAGAGTCGTCATGACGCCGAAAGTAATCCAAATTACCGTTGCTCGGAATAATCAAAATCACATCACAAATCCATCAGTTTACCAAAAAACAACCCACTTGAGTCTCTCTCAATATGGCTCTCAATATGGCACACCCAGGGTACTCACAACAAACAATCTCATGATGCATTCTGATGTACAAACCATATATATATATATATATATATATATATATATATATATATATATATATACACCATCTGCAGGGAATAGACAAAGAAATAAGCTTTTAAAATATTTTAACAGCTCTGCCTAGCGATGTATTATGAATGTATCCTACCTGTTTCAGCCTGTGTGTGCTCCAGACTTCTCAAACTTATATGCATATGTATTTTCCTATGGGACTGTTTTATTTGATGGTGGTTGTCACATTGTTTCTTGTTTATTTTCGCCAGCAAACATCCAGGCTATAAAAAAAAGGCAATTCCTGCTCCGGGGTAGTTCTGCCATGCCTGTTGTTATCTGGGCCCCGGCACTGTGTGACATAAACCAGCATTATATTGGTTGTCCTCTCCTCTAAATATTTGAAAATCCGAAACTTTTTTTATTAAGGTTTATATATCAAAACGTTAAAAAAAAGTGACATCACAACAGCACGGGTCGTGTGGCGTGTGATGAAGTGTTTGGGAACACGAACAGCACAGTGTTGATTGTTACTAAGCAACAGAGACAGGTGTTCTCCTCCACACAGCCTCGCGGCAGAGAGCTAGCATCTCCGGTTCTGGGGTGGAGCTCCTCGCTGCGACCGCTGCCTCCAGCTAGAGACAGAGACAGTCAGGCCGGTCCACGGCCCCGAGAAGTCCAGCGGAGAGACCTTAAATCAGCACAGGTGAGCCGCAAAACATGAAAGCGAAGAATGGTGTGAGAGTCATCCATTCCCCACAGAGCAACAAGTGAGAGAGAAGCACAGAGAGGCTCCGATGTGTGCAAGCACAGCGGTGTCTCGTTGGATTATCGGTGCAACTTCCTCCAGGTGTCAGAAAGACGCCAGAAATGCAGTGGCCGAGCGATTTTAAAGGTTCCCCCGGCGTTGAGACGAAACAAACGGCTGAATGATTAAAAGTTCAACCCACGCTCTGTGTTTTGGATTCTCAGCTCTGCCTGTCACCGCATCGCCTTCCAATTACGCTGATTAACCGATAATCAGCCGTGTCAATCACGGCCCGAAAAGGTCTCCGCAGTGCTGAACTCTCGCTCCGCCGGTTTAGAAGGCAATGGAGGGTGAAGAGCCGGCGTGACCCGTTGTGACGTTTAAACTGTTTGTACGTCTGTAAACACTCACCGCGGTGCGGGGAACGCGCCTGGCGCCTCATCTCTTATTCAGCCCCCGCCTTCACTTCCGCTCAGAGGATGGCGTGTTGGCATCCCGGAGCCCCGAGGGCGTCTAAAGGAGACGGTCTCAGGGCGAGGTAGAGTTGTAGTACTCGAGACTTGTCCGGAGACCACTTTTACGTGGTCTTGATCTCGTCTCGGATTCGACTGTTTTTGGTCTCGGTCTTGCCTTGGTCTTGAACTTAAACACTAGTTTTTTGTTTTTTTTCCAGTCTCGACTTGGTCTCGATCTTGGTCTCGACTTGGTCTTGGTCTTGACTTGGTCGGTCTTGGTCTTGGTCTTGGTCTTGTCTTGGTCTCGATACCCTCAGGTCTTGGTAGTGTCTTGGTCTCGGTTTTGGCGGTCTTGACTACAACTCTAGGGTGAGGAGCCAGGCTCACGGTCCACCAGTTTGGAAGGCGACATTGTATCGTGCTTGAACATCGAGAAGTGACATTTGCCGTGTTAATGGCATTGTGTTCGTTATTATGTCGGCAGCCATGTTTTTTTGGGGTGTTTTGTAAGAACTCGTACATTATTTCCCATCATGGGGAGACGTTGGTGTGTTTGAAGCGGCCTCTGTGTTTCTCACGCGCTTCGTGGGCCAGTTCCTGTCTTCGTGAGCGTAGGTGATGGTGTATTTATGTATTCACCACACTGCAACTCTCTCGAGTCCTCCCAACATGGCGGAGTATCAACGAGAAAAATCCCCATGATGCATTCTGATTACGTGACATTGTATTCAGCATTTTTAGTCCAGCCCACGTCAGAAAACACAGCACATACATACCGTATAAACCCTATATTTTACATAGAAGCATTTTCAGCACAAACCCCATCGAAGGTGCGAATGTCCTGTAAAGAAACATCCGAGGCCGACCCATCATCTAGCTGTGCGGCTCAAGGACAATGAACTCCGCAGGTCGCAGAAAACTAATCACGGCGGTTCGATTTCATAATTGCTCCGGAGATTCATCGACAGCAGCAGCAGGAGGAGAGCGAGCGCATCAGACTCACGCAGGCGTCACGCGGCTCTTAATTGCTCTCGCTCTGGAGAGCCCATGGCTCACTTCCCCTCGCCGCTCATATCTTCATTACACTTCCATCACGCCACACAGAAGCCAACTCTGCGTCTGTATATTGGGCTCAAGCCTGGGCTCAAGCCTGGGCCTCAGACCCAGGCTTCCCCGACCCCTCTTAAGGGTGCTGATAGACTCGATGTTAGACCAAGCGTATGCGTATGTGACCTGCTGTGTCCTGTGTGCAGACTTGTTGCATAATTACGCGGCCAAAACGCATTATAGTGGAGGTCTCCACTTGGGGCAGACCACAGTAATATCAGATCGGAAATCGAACAAAAGCACGTGTATTGCGTGCTCATGTAAATACACAACAAACGTAACCAACGCGATCTGTCGCCAGCTGGTCTGACATGCATGCTTATCGCTATGCATATAAAGACTGTGATCATACAGGTGTGGGAAATTGCAGACAAGGTCCGGCAGTCTCTCCTTAAAAATTTCCGCCATGCTAATAATATCTTCCCTTACTCGGACGTCGAGGTCACTGTGTTTATTCACAGGATCGCCCCCCAAGTTTCTTGTCAGTGTTGCACCTTGCGGCGACGACGTGCGTGACCGACGCACCAAACGGTCGCAGAATATGCGTGGCAGCCATGATGCGTGCACGTACGCGTTGTCTGCAGCAAGTCAATTCCAGCCCTTAGGCAGCACGCTTAATGGGTGGGCGGGCCTAAACATATTGTTAGGCCCGCCTTCCAGTCAATGGTGATTGGCTCCGGGGCTCATTAACACCGCCCTGGGCTCAATGGCCTGTCAGGCCGCATCCCCCTGCCCATTTATCTGACTGCCAACCAATGTGTGTGTGTGTGTGTGTGTGTGTGTGTGTGTGTGTGTGTGTGTGTGTGTGTGTGTGTGTGTGTGTGTGTGTGTGTGTGTGTGTGTGTGTGTGTGTGTGTGTGTGTGTGTGTGTGTGTGTGTGTGTGTGTGTATGGGTGGGTGTCTTTGTTGTTAGTGTGTGTGACTTTGTGAACATGTGTGTGACTTTGTGAACATGTGTGTGTTTGTGAATGTGTGTGTCTGTCAGTATGTCTCTGCATGTGTGTGTGTGTGTGTGTCTCTGAATGTGTGTGTGTGCATGTGTGTAATGCTCCGCGTGCAAAACACACTTCGAATTCAAATTAATTTCCCCCAATCTCAGTGGTCTGCCGACAAGCCTGCTTTTCTAGACGTGCCACGGAAAAGCCTTTGTTTCGACCAACAAAAGAAAGAACCGGAATGGAAAAATAAGTACATGCTAAAAGCTTACGAAGCAGGCTGGGAGAACCAGCTCGCCTCTCTGAAGGAACGCGCCTCTGAAGAACACCACGTGGTCCGCGGTGGGCTTTGCAGACGGGCGACGGGAAGCCCTGCCTTCTGGGAAGGGTTTGGGAAAGCAAAGCAAAGCACAAAGACGGAGTCAATCCTGCACACAGCGGAGGCGACACGGCGGCTGACGGTGGCTACATCAAGGTCATTTATGCCCCCAGATAAATCGTCTTTCTCCCGCACAGCTGTCTGGGAGTCCTCGCACTTTCTTGCACTTCAAGACTCATTACAATTCCCGGCAGGCGTTGCCCAAGGATGACTGATCTTCAAGCGGGCCGGTCTGGGCCGTCTCTGAGCCTCGTCTCGCCGTTCACACGGCCCTGTGGAGTCGGCCAGGCTGAGACACAAGAGCGCAGCTCTTCATCATCGTCATCAACAAGAAAGAAGTTTCATCAGAGTCCGTTCATCAGAGTTCATTCGTCGGAGTTCATTCAGAAGCCAAATCTACTTCTCCTGTTTCAACACCACGTAGCATGTTTGCGTTTCTCTGGCGGTGTTTATGTTTACTAGCGAGTCATTCGAAGCCTCATTCTAAATTCAACCCCAGTGTGTCATCGTCATTTGAGGCCCAATATTAGTGTCATAATTATCTGCACTCTTATGTCTGTTGATTAGATCTGTTCTATTGTTCTATTGTTCTCTTGGTCATCATTAGTCCTGCAGAGAGAGAGGACAAATGAACACATGGACATTGTGTTCATTGTCTGAAATATGGGCCCATCAGAAAGCAACGTTTACTCGTTTAGGAAAATCGATTGATATATTTTTTCTGAAAGTGTTTGGCTGAGAAGGGATTCAAAAGGGGAAAAGTTGTTCCCTCATTTGGAAACTGCGGACACTCAATGATTGAACACAGACTGTCTGGATTGTCAGTCTCAGCCTGATCTCCAACCTGAACAAACTTTTCTGTCCTTCGGCCTGCTCAGATCACATGGCCGTGTCCACGCAAATGACAGCATTTGTGAGAAATTAATGTTTAAGTCAAATAGCAAAGTCTTTTTTTAAATTGTATTTAATAAGCGTATACATGAGTTGCATGGCCTGTATAAATCTCAGGCAGATTCATATTTCAGCAGGGATTAGGAGCTAATCAAATTAATCTGTTGTACTGTTGCTTTCCTGGTGTCATTTTAAAAAACTATAAGGGTTTTATAGACTGAATTTTCCATCACAGAGGGAATTAATATTTGCCTTTTTAAAGTAATTAGCATAGCGAATGATGAAGTGTTTCATTTGATCCCTTGTAATCCTGTTTTTATTCGTATCCATCTAGTTAATGTTGAGCAGATATGTGCTGTTAATGAAGAAGCCGTACTTTTGACATTCATATGGCATATCGATGCTGTAATTGCGTTCTGAGGCTGTTGAACCCTGACCACTCTCCAAGAGCGCCAGAGAATGTCTAATGATGCAGTCGTTCCTGTGTTGTTCCCCATTCCTGCCTGATGTTTCCATTGCTCCCACAGCTGTAATCACTTTATCCTTGCATCAGGTTACATCACTGATGATGTAACCTGATACACCCAAAGGGTTCTTCGTTAGTTAACTCAGGAGCTCCAACAATAAGCCCCTCCTTCCCTACCCCTCCCTCCCACCTCCAGGTGACCCTGTAGGGCTGATCAGGTCCCCGATTTGTCTCTCGGCGCCGTTGGCCGGCGGACCAAAGCCGGTGGTCGCCGCGCGGTCCAGATGGTGCTCATCCATCGGTGCCAGGCGGCAGGGAAGCCCGGCTACGGCTCGTCACCGCCCGTATACTGGCACACCCCCCGACACCTTCCAGCGCGTCTCACCTCCGCAGAGCCGTCATTTAGCGGTAGTGTTAGCACTATATTTAGCATTAGCATCAGCACTCTGTTTAGGGTTAAGCGGTAGGGTTAGCGCTATGTTTAGGATTAAACGGTTGGGCTAGCGCTATGTTTAGGGTTAAGAGGTAGGGTTAGCGCTATGTTTAGGGTTAAACGGTAGCGTTAGTGCTATGTTCAGCGTTAAGAGGTAGGGTTAGCACTATGTTTAGTGTTAAGCAGTTGGGTTAGGGCTATGTTTATCGTTAACAAGTAGGATTAGCGCTATGTTTAGGATTAAGCAGTAGCGTAGCGCTATGTTTAGCATTAAGTGGTAGGGTTAGCGCTATGTTTAGGGTTAAGCATTAGCGTTAGCGCTATCTTAAGCGTTAAGCGGTAGGGTTAGCGCTATGTTTAGCATTAAGCAGTAGGGTTAGCGCTATGTTAAGCATTAAGTGCTAGGGTTAGCGCTGTGTTTAGCGTTAAGCGGTAGGGTTAGCACTATGTTTAGCATTAGCGGTAGCGCTGTGTTCAGCTTTAAGCGGTAGGGTTAGCGCTTTTTTTTTAGCATTTAGCATTAGCATTAGCGCTGTGTTCAGCGTTAAGCGGAAGGGTCAAAGTGTCCACTCCCCACTCGCCTGCTTGGCAGGAGACAGGCTGGAGCATTCTCTCCTTTTACCCTGGGACTCCAATGCAATAACACAACCAAGCCAACCGCTGCGATAATTGTTGTCAAAAACAAATCGTTTTGTTAGCCTAAGTGATGAGGAAATGTGTTCCAATCATTTCATTCCCTTTTGTCAACTGCCAAATAAGGTTTCTATCATGCAGCGGCACCCCTCAACGACTCAATTCAACTCAGCTCAGCAACTCCAAACTAAACCGACTCAACGTAAAGAATACAAACACGGCTGGGTTAGTGTACAAAGACCAAACGGCAGCCTCAGTACCCCATAAAGTCTCAGCAGAGCCCTCCACAATACATCTGGAGGACACTAAGCCAGACGCTCCTCCTAACCACGCTCCAGGCTGAAAACAGCCGCGTCCCTTCAGCGTTTAGAGCAAATAAATGGCATAGGAGCTTCTTTCCATCACTAAGATAAGCTTTGCCGGGCAGGCTAAGATGTACTATTTCTTCTGTAATTGGCAAAACTTCCTCTGGTCCACTTTCTTCAAAAAAACAGAGGACCCTGCCACGACAACGGGCGGCCATTCCACAGGCCATCTCCCACAAGGGTTTTGTCATCAGAACAGAAGCTCTCAGGATCCCCGCGCCGCCGAGCCAACACGGAAAACTCGGCCACAACTTGCCGTGTCACGGCCGAGGTGATTTGTGCCTGCTTGGTGGAGTCTCTCCCGCGGTAATGAGTTCAAACACTCCACAGCCTCTCCCTGCTGCGGCTAAATATACACACTGGAAGATCTGCCTCCCGTAGATGTAGAAGTCTGTCCTGGATAAAAGCATTCTGTAATTTAAACTCTGGGTCAGCTCTGAAAAATAGCTGTGGATCACTTTGCGTTGTGGGCCCAGACACAGTGGCAATGGGGGGGGGATGTTTGTGTGTGTGTGTGTGTGTGTGTGTGTGTGTGTGTGTGTGTGTTTAAGCACTGACCCCTTCTCTCCCACCAGGCGGGTTGTGATCGTTATTTCTATTAGTCCAGTAACTATGAATGAAACGGGGGCCATGTCGGTACAATTAACTTCATGTTTGGTGCACAACACACAGCACAGCCTCATCTTTAACGAGTGCCATGCAGCATCAGCCGGCGTCAGAGGGGGTCAGAGGTCACGCCAGGTGGTCAGCATCCAAAAAAAAGACAAGCACCGAGGAATGACCGAAGAACGTACAGAATTGGTTGAGCACTAAGATACACCACCAATAACAAACAGACAGAGAAACCTCTGTGAAAGGAGAGAGAGAGAGAGAGAGAGAGAGAGAGAGAGAGAGAGAGAGAGAGAGAGAGAGAGAGAGAGAGAGAGAGAGAGAGAGAGAGAGAGGAGAGAGAGAGAGAGAGAGGAGAGAGAGAGAGAGAGAGAGAGAGAGAGAGAGAGAGAGAGAGAGAGAGAGAGAGAGAGAGAGAGAGAGAGAGAGAGAGAGAGAGAGAGAGAGAGAGAGAGAGAGAGAGAGAACAGTATCAGGGGACCAGCCACCCCTGACACAGGGTTACCGCTGAAGGAGATGGAGAGAGTTGATTGGACGGGTTCAGAGGAGAGGAGAAGCAGGTCTTGCAGTGATGGAGGTTGTTGATGGTGTAGAGAGGGTTTTTTAATAAAAAATAAAAAAAAGGCTTGACTCTTGCGGTCCGAATGCAGCCAGTGGATAGAAAGGACGGCTTGATTGATTTGGCAGGTGTGGGGATGCGAGGCCAGGTTGTCAGCGCAGATGGGTGGGGGTGTAGCGGTGGGTGGTGGGGCTCAAACGGGGCAGGTGGAGGCAGGGTCACAGCTGAGGTCAGACATTCAGGCAGATGAAAGTGCTGAGGGCGATGGATGCAGCGGTGGGTTCTGATGGTTCTGGAAAAGTATTGAAGGGCGCTGATTGGAATCAAACTCAGCTTATTGATCTGTTTAAGGTAAGATAAGATAAGACTTTATTGTCCCGAAGGAAATTTGTCTTGGACACATACAGTGCTGTTAAAAATACAAAAAATACCATGGTACATACATACAGTACATACACAGACGGTTCCAGTCCACACACACACACACACACACACACACACACACACACACAGACACACGCACACACGCACACACGCACACACACGCACACACGCACACACACACACACACACACACATACACACACACACACACACACACACACACACGGTATCTACAGTACATAGAGTCACACAGCACAGACTGCAAGAACCAACAGATTACAATTACAATACAATACAGCAACGTTACAGGGGGTTAGGCTCTGGCTAGCTTGCCATTTAAGGCTTTGACTGACGGGGGGACAAAGGAGTTCTTAAAGCAGTTGAGCCTGCACTGGGGGACTCTGAAGCGCCTACCTGAGGGAAGAAGCTGGTACTCAGCTTGGAGGACATGGGTGGGGGTCTGAGATAATCTTAATATAGTCTAGACAATAAGAAGTTTATCGGTACAGAGCAGAAGAATAGCCGAGGGCCGAGCTGTTTTCGAGACGGGCGGCCGGGCAGTGTGGAAACAACACAGAACATATTCAGGCTTTGTTTCTCTTATTATGCACGCGTCTGTGTGGGACGACTCAGGCGAACCTGAGAACACAGAGAGGAAGGTGTTTGTTTAACCACTCTCACTAACGGGGGGGCCCGTAAGACGAGGAGGAGCCATAAGAGACTCTCATGCTGGTCTGCAGTGTTTGCTGAGGATACAGAGAGCAGAGAGAGCCCACCATGGCAATGGAATGAATCCCACTTGTTCTCCATGCAGAATGGAAGCGGTTAAAACCTGGACGCCAGATGGCTTCGGTGCGGTTCGTCGGTCGTTGCAGCTGATTGTAATTCTGCCCTGGGAATGAAGTGACCAGGCTTGGTGTTACACAACAAGGTGTAATACTGAAACCACGGGATTAGAAGTGGCTAACGGCATATTTAAATGGGACATTTATTTGCAGCCAAATTGTCTCCAGTGTTCGTTTTTTTGTACACAGAAATAATGAGTTATTTGTTTTTAGTTTGTTCCTCAAGCTAGACTTGTAAAACACAGCCACGCATTGTGTATCAGATAGAGATTGTGTATCAGATATAGACTGTGTATCAGATGTAGACTGTGTATCAGAATTAGACTGTGTATCAGATGTAGGACTGTGTATCAGATATAGACTGTGTATCAGATGTAGACTGTGTATCAGATATAGACTGTGTATCAGATGTAGACTGTGTATCAGATATAGACTGCATCTCCAGCTATAAACTGTGTATCCAGATGTAGACTGTATCAGATCTAGACTGTCAAATGTAGACTGTGTCTCCAGATATAGACTGTGTATCAGATGTAGACTGTGTATCACTACAGACTGCATCTCCAGATATAGACCGTGTATCAGATGTAGACTGCGTCTCCAGATATAGACTGTCTCCAGATACGTTGTGCAAATCCTGTGAATCTGGGTTGGAGAGGATCCACCAGAACAAAGGAAACGCCCCCAAATCCTCCAAAGCGCTGGAAAACAAACAGAACAAATTAAGAACCATTGTCATTTACTCCACGGCAAATTAGAGCAGTGTTTAGAAAGATAACCACAATTAAATGGACGCATTGGACCACAGTTTGAGTCAAATGGCTTTGTTTCCTGAACCTCCACCAGCCCCCGTTCACCTCTGCTTATAATTATTAGGTCCAACAGACCTTATTAACCAGGATAATAGCATTCATTAAATGACAACACCAGAAGAAATTGGGAAAGGTCAAACCGTTTAGTCTTATTGTGCTTAAATGGAAGCTTTGGAAACCAGAACAGCATCAGCATCGATGGAACAGTGTTAGCATCAGCATGAGGACATTGAGAACTAAATCCCCAACAAATTATAAGACATTCATATTGATAAGTAGGCTAAGATATGTATAAAGCCCCCTTAAATCACAAAGGTGATTCAGAATGCTCTACAGGCAGGAAACACTTCTTGCATTTTACAGACTTTTAAAGGACAATCAATGCAAAGCAATCAACTAAAGAAGAAATCTAAAATTAAGAGAAGGGAAATGAATAAATATGCCAGTGCAGACATGCGTTTTAATAACAGCGTTATGTGTGTCTACACGCAGCCATCGATTCTGAACGTGGAGGGAGAGAACATTGTAGTGAGTGTGTGTGTGTGTGTGTGTGTGTGTGTGTGTGTTTCTGAGGAGGCTTGTGTCTCCCTGTGCGAGGGGAGCCAGCTCCATCCAGCCCCACTGAGGGGCTCCACAGCGCTAGGAGGCTGATGGTGGAGCATACACCACCCACACACCACCCACCACAGAGTCCCTGCACAAAACACATGCAGTGTTTGGACATCAATGGAGCACAAAGGTCACAGATGTATGTATGTTCTCGTGTATCTGCTTTGTTTATCTGTTCCGAGAATATTACATGAATACTTTCTTTTTTTTTTCTTTTTTTTAAGACAATCTACAATGTACTAACAGAAATCCACCGACAACGTTGCATATTCATGAAGGCAAAAATAAACTCTGAACACTGAAAACAGGTTGACGTCCTCCAGGTAAACACAATGAAATATTAAATCAGGGGACATTGTCAAACCACAGCTGTCTCATCTGTCAGCACGCCAAACCTGTGTGTCAACGGCAGCAGGGTGTGTAGGCTACACATCAGTCAGTAGGAGGCCTACTGGTAACGTGCTTAACGAGGAGAGAAGGGAGGGGTAACAGGACTGACCAGAGGGAGACAGGTCAGGTGAGGAGGGGGGGGGGGGGGATTGTATTCTGATCAACACAATCATAAAGTTCTAGTCAGAGTCTGAGGGGGTGAAGGGGGAAACGTCAGAAGGTCACAAACAGATCAGCAATCTAATCGATTCAAATGTGATCAATTAGACAAAGCAATTAGCAAAACAGCGATCAGCGAAAAACATGGCGAGCCTCGTTGTGTTGCCTGAAGGGAGTTTTAGTCATGTCTACCAAACCGCTGGTTTGCGTGTATTTCAGAACCGTGGTCTTAAACAGCTCCCGGTGCTTCGCACATGTCTGACCCCGGGCCCCTGAAAGCACACGCGTGAAAGGAACCGGGCCGGGCCGCAGCGGGCTGAAGGCCTCAGAATCCCAGACTCCTCACCTGAATCTCCGCTTCAACCAATAAGAACCTATTTTTACCCGCCTCTCTCGGTTGTGCGTTTTAAAGCTGGAGTTGAGCACTAGTTCATAGGAAAATACATTTTTCATGAGCTCTTCTGAGCCTCACAACGAGCAAAGGATGAGATTTATGATGCAACACCACAGCAGCTCAATGTTAAACCTGGAGTCTGAGATGCAGAATTTCGTTTTATTTCGGAAGTAAAACCAATTAAATACTTCCTGAAATACCAATGAAATGTTCAATACATTTCTGTATCCTTTGTCCAATATGTGATTAGATTAACAATATCAGGAATAATCACAGCTCTGAATCGCCATCTGCTCCTCGCAAAGCCTAAAATGTATTCCTTTGTCTCTCTTTTTTCTCTCTTTCCATCCCTCTCTCCAAATTCTCTCTGTTTGTCTGTCTGTCTTTCTCTCTCTGTCTATCTGTCTGTCTGTCTGTCTGTCTCTCTCTCTCTCTCTCTCTCTCTCCCTCAGTAGCGGCAATAGCGGTGATTTTAGCAGTCTCCGCTTCCGAGCACACACGGACTCGTCTGTGTTTGCGGCGGGGCTGAGGTGAACCATGACCGCCGGCGCCGACGCCGACGCTGCCTGGCTCATGGGCGGCTGCCGCCCGGAGCGGGAGCCACGGCGACGACGACCACGACGGTAGCAGCGACAAAGGAGGGCGAAAACAAAACAAAACAGGAAACATCATAAATGCAGCCCAGCCGTAATGCATGGGCGTGCACGCACACACGCACGTATACACACACTCACAGAGGCGCGTCTCACACACGCACACACACACACACACACACACATGCAAACACACACACAAACACACACGCACATACACATGCAAACACACACACGCAAGAACACACACACTTAATATCTCCTCGGAGGTGTCCCCGTTTCCATCTCTCTGGTGAGGGAGGAGGGGGAGGAGATGTGGGGGAGGAGGTGGAGGAAGAGGAGGAGATGTGGTGGGGGAGGAGGGGGAGGAGATGTGGGGGGGGGGGAGGGGGCAGAGGAGGAAGAGGAAGAGGAGAAGATATGGTGGGGAGGAGGAGGAAGAGGAAGAGGAGGAGATATGGCGGGGAGGAGGGGGAGGAGATGTGTGGGGGGGTGGTGGAGAGGGGGAGGAAGAGGAGGAGATGTGTTGGGGACGAGGGGGAGGAGGTACGGGGGAGGAGGAGGAGGAGGAGGAGGAGGAGGAGGAGGGGGGGAGGAGGATCTTGGTAAGCCCCGTCCCTGAGCAGCAGAGCGCACGCCGAAGTGGAAAGTGACCTAGATTCCGTCTCCTCGTTGCAGCCGTGCTCAGCGGCCCGGCCCCCCCGGGAAGCAGGAGAGAGAGAGAGAGAGGTGAGAGAGAGAGAGGAGAGAGAGAGAGAGAGAGAGAGAGAGAGAGAGAGAGAGAGAGAGACAGAGAGAGAGAGAGAGAGAGGAGAGCAAGAGAGAGAGAGAGGAGAGAGACACGACTTCGCCCTGAAATATCTCGCTGGGATCTTCCCGCCGACAGAGTCCCGGCACGAGCAGGAACGCCGTGGGTGAATGCGCTTGAGGAAAACGAGGGGGGTGGGGAGAGGGACCGTATGGCTCCCCCCGCGCCCTCGCCACCGAGCTCCAAGCTGCTCGCACCTTGCCCGGCTACCGGGGGGGGGGGGGGGGGGGGGGGGGGCCCAGTGGGAGGCCATGAACAGACGCCAGGACATAAGTGGGAGGCTGAGAACTCCGCAAACGTATGTATGGAGCGGCGTCGCAAAAAAAAAGCACACGCACTCTGTGAGGGTGAAGCGCCGGCTGCTGCGGCCGTGGTCTCCGCTCGGGCGCCGGCTGTCCGCGCTGCCTGACGCCCTTTGAGCGAGGTACCTGCTCACGAGCTTGTGTCTTGTATGTGTGATAATCGCGGCGTAAGAAGGAATTAAAGGGGAGCTGCCTGCACCCCGCCCGATGGTCACAGAAATGACCACAGATGACAGTGGCTCAGTGGGTGGACAGAGCGGGTGGACAGAGCAGGGCGTCCACTGACCGTAGGGTCGGTGGTTCGATCCCCTTGATCCCCCCCTCCTCCTCCTCCAAACTGTCCACATGTCGAACCCCACACATGTACTGATTGTAAGATCCCTTTGAACACAAAATCGTCTGCTAAATGGACCTGGGTGCTCCAGGTTCTGTCCACACGGCTCGGCTCTGATATTTGGCGGCTCTTCAGACACCAAACAGACCCAATCAGGAGGCGGAGGCGGCTTGTGTGTGTGTGTGTGGGTGGGAGGGGGGGGCGGGGACTAACGGGCCAGCGGCCATCACCACAATCAGCGTGTTTGCTTCGTCAGCTGCGGGGCAGAGCCGGGGGTCGCCGAGGGGGGTGGGGGGGAGGGGGAGTGGTCAGAGCCAGACAGAGGATGCCTCCTCCCCCCCCCCCCCCCCCCCCCCCAGAAGGGGGAGTCGGGGAGAGTGCTCCTGTGCTGAGGGTGACAAAAACAGGGACCACAACAAGGAAAACAAAGCAGATAACAGAAGCGGACCGGCGCCGATCGATGCTGAGGCGCGGGGCAGCCGGGGGGGGGGGGGCAAGCCCGCCCCCTCGCCCGTCTCAGCACGTGAAACACAGAAGCACACGCCTTCACGCCAAGATGGTCATAATTAAATAGTACAACGAAATCCATAACGGGGGGGGGGGGGGGTCCTCATTCACCATGAACCTGAGCATCAGAGCCGGGCCTGCAGCAGAACAGTGTGTGTTGGAGACATTGTGAGTGAAGGCCTCTCATGACCTCACAGGCTGGGGCTGATGTCCTGAAGGTAGTCTCCCAGATCAGACGTTACATTAGGTTGGCTTGCAACATCACAAATTATGTTAGAATCATCTTCCGGAGTCCTCCATCTCTCCACTTTTGACTTACTATCTCTTTGGAAGAACATCTCGCTAACAAAACAATCCCTTGCAATATTATTTATATCATGGTCACTTTAACATACAATATCCTCAAGTACTTGTTTTTTCACATTTTCTGTTGTTTCTTTGTTTGTTTGTTTGTTTTTGTTTATTGTGTAGGTTTTAAGATACTCTGTCTGATCGTTGTAGTGTTGTAGTGTTTTTTTCTTGAATTTCTGTAGTGTGTAGTACTACATTTTTCTGCTGCTGTGACAAGGAAATTTCCCCGCTGTGGGATGAATAAAGTATAATCTAATCTAATCTGATCTAATCTAATCACACCGCCTCTCGTACAGAAGTCGGGCTGCAGCAGAGTCAACCTTCTGGACCGGCGCTGGTCCCTCTCCTCCCTGGTTCTGTGGTTTCACACTCAGACAAAACATACAGTGGCTGCATCCGAATACTAAGTATATACTATTTCTGTTCAGTGTCTTGACCGTTAATGTAGTAACGTTCTACAGCTATGCATAGAACGCCTCCGAACGCTTCTGAACACCACCGAAAACGCCACCGGATGTTTGGCAGATGACGTATTTCTCCTCTGTGCGCAGCAGATCAGATACCGGCAAAATTAAAAAGTCACCTCCAATAATTTACCTCAAAGTTTTCTGTCTTGTCGACGTTGCTAGTGAATTAAAATGTCTCTTTCTGCTCGAATGGCTCTTGATATCGCTGTTGTTATTATTTTTTTTAATTTTCTCTGCGGCGTTCTTCTTCTGTTACACCAGACTCCCGCTGAATTGTGGTATAGCGTAGTGACCTACCGTTGTAAACTGTGCGGTAGTACACATTCGGAAACTTTTTGCCTACTACACAAAGCGTACTGAGCATTCGGACGCGCTGTATTTGTGACGTACTACAAAATGCCTATATAGCAGTCAAATATAAGTATTCGGATGCAGCCAGTGTGTCCGCGTCCACCCCTGTTCCCATGAGCCCACACGCAGTGGCGGTTCTACACGGGGTCCAGGGGGGGGCCCGTGCCCCTGTAAAAATGTCCCTGTACCCCCTTGGGCCCCCCCCCCCCCCCCCACTGACCAATTGAAAAAATATGAATTTATTATGACTTTTACACGCGAGCGCCA
>JAXIVH010000017.1:4809539-4829851 GCA_036785325.1 Urophycis tenuis
CTGTTATGTCATGTGGTAGAACACGTCTCAATAAATGGTGTTTTCAGGAGATATGGTAATAATTGGTCAGTAACAGAAGCGTTGTGTACTGAGCCATCTGACGGAGGTACAAAACCTTTTATAGACGCTGTGATATGATTGCTAAAAGACTCAGTAGGTGTATTATCACTCATTGAAGGCACACAACTAAAAGTCCCTTCATTTGTTTGGTTGATCATGTCTCCTTGAGTTTGATTTGCATTTGTGGGATTTGTATCACGTACAAACACACGCGTTTATACCTTAATAACCATTTGGTTCATACCGTTGTGTGCACAGTGGTATCTGTGATATCTGGGGCAGCAGTAGCTCAGCGGTTGTAGAGCGGGGTGGACAGAGCGGGTCGTCCACTAACCGTAGGGTCGCCGGTTCGATCCCCTTGATCCCCCTCCTCCTCCTCCAACTGTCCACATGTCGAACCCCACAAAATGTACTGATTGTAAGTCGCTTTGGACAAAAGCAGCTGCTAAAAAGTCACCTTCATCTTGGCTAGGACTCTTTTTATAACCCCTCCAGCGGAGCATATTCATTTTAAAACTTATTGTCACATCGCTGCGTCCTTCCCATCGGGAATCAACGTAGGAATGAGTGAAACATACTCACCTCAAAATACAATACAATTACCCAGCCGACAGTCTCATCTCTAAAACCGAGGCACGGCGTGAGTTATTCAGAGACGTGGACGGCGCTGCGGCTCCCGCATCAATCGCGCTGCAGTCACGACGTTTGCGTTCACAAATTGTTTCTCCGATTGCGTGATTACATTTTAATTAGCGCATTAGCGAACGTTATAAACGTGAACACGATTACATTTTAATTAGCGCATTAGCGAACGTTAAAACGTGAACACGAACGATCCTTTCGACTTCTTGATCGAGAGGCCAGACTCCCCGTGCCAGGCTGCCATGGCTGGGCTTCGTTCTCAGGGTTCTGGTGTTGGAACGTTTACATTTACATTCAGGGCATTTAGCAGACGCTTTTATCCAAAGCGCCTTACAAAGAGTACATCTGTCAGAAGAAAGTGAAACATTTCATTGCTGCTAATACAGTAAGAAAGTCACCAGAACAAGTTTCAAGCATTTCAATTGGTAGATTAACCATTGCTAGTATAGAACATCTCTGACTAAGTGCCGAGTTACAAAGAGTGATGAAAGTGCCAAGACGTACAACAAGTAAGAGCATGAGGGTAGGGTTATGCAGGGTTCAGGGTGAACTCTGAACAAGTGGGTCTTGAGTCTCTTCTGGAAGATGGGGAGTGACTCTGCAGACTGGATGTGACCACTGGTTCTCACTCTCAGAACAGCAAGGTTTCCTTTCCAGCAGAAGCGCTTGGTTTACTCGCGGTTCTCGCCTTCAGTGTCTGTTCGCGGCCGACGACAGCGGCCTTGTTCCTTCACAGAGGTCGTTGGTTCAGTGAAGGCTGCTCCCCTTCTGCCTGCTCGAATGATCATTAGCACTTTGGAGGAATGAAAATACGAAAACAAATCCAAAGTGGTGTTGCAGCTGCACCATTTGTTAAGATAAAACTGTCCAAGGTAGAAAATATAAGAACTACGTTGCTGAATAATACATTTTTAGCTTTGTTTTTGTTTCACTGCCTTCGGGGTCTGAAAGCTTAACCTTTTGTGTTTGAAGCCCAAATGGGATTTTCCAACTTTTTGTCAAATCCCATCAATTGCTGAAACAAAAGATTCCCAGGGAACGCATGGCGGGGGGTCCCGAGATCTTGAGTTTGGGGGCCAGATTGCGAAACCGGCTCCCAGGTATTCCGTGCCTGTCTCGGGGCCCTGAACCCTGGCATGCATCACGTCCGGGGGGGGGGATCGGTGGTCCTGGCTCGCTCCGAGGAGGGGGCCGGCTGCCCCCCCCCCCCCACCCCCGCCGCCGCTGGCCTGTCCTTGCCAGCGGCGGGTCGATGGCTGACTGCGTTATCGCAGCCACCGACTTTCATCGTGTTTACTGCTCGCCTTCTGTTTCCCGACCCACACGCGCTGACATGGATGCACGTGCACACACACACACACACACACACATGCCCCCTCCTCCATGTGCATCCTTAATCAATTTCCGCCATTTCCTGTCACCAATTTCCTGAAACAATCTGCACTGCAACACTCTCTCTCTCTCTCTCTCTCTCTCTCTCTCTCTCTCTCTCTCTCTCTCTCTCTCTCTCTCGCTCTCTCTCTCGCTGTCTGTCTCTCTCTCTCTCTCTCTCTCTCTCTCTCTCTCTCTCTCTCTCTCCCCCTGGTTCAGTTAGCGAGGGGGACACCCCCCACTGTTCTGAAGGGATGCCCCCCCACTGTTGGCCAAGCTGTGTTGTGACCCCTATGGGGAGGGGGAGAGCAGAGAGAGGGAGGGGGGAGGGGGGGTGCTGGAGGGAGGTGTCCTTTAATTAGCCGACGGCCGCCTCCCCCACGGCAGCGAGGGGGAGGGACGGGAGATCTGAAGGACATCTGAGCGTCACCGTAACATGTCACCTGCAGGGACATGTGATGAGATGTGATGCAGCATATGGAGATGTGGTTCATGCTGTTGGTTTCAGTTGGGTTCCTCTTTGGTCTTCTGGAGTCTGCGGGGTCTTCCTTCAGAAGTGGACACGTGGTGTTCTGAGAGAGTGTGTGTTACTGGTCCTGCTGGTGTGTGTGTGTGTGTGTGTGTTACTGGTCCTGCTGGTGTGTGTGTGTGTGTGTGTTACTGGTCCTGCTGGTATGTGTGTGTTTGTGTGTTACTGGTCCTGCTGGTGTGTGTGTGTGTGTGTGTGTTACTGGTCCTGCTGGTATGTGTGTGTTTGTGTGTTACTGGTCCTGCTGGTGTGTATGTGTGTGTGTGTGTGTGTGTGTGTTACTGGTCCTGCTGGTGTGTGTGTGTTTGTGTGTTACTGGTCCTGCTGGTGTGTGTGTGTGTGTGTGTGTGTGTGTGTGTGTGTGTGTGTGTGTGTTACTGGTCCTGCTGGTGTGTGTGTGTTTGTGTGTGTTACTTGTCCTGCTGGTGTGTGTGTGTGTGTGCGTGTCTGTGCGTGTTACTGGTCCTGCTGGTGTGTGCGTGTTTGTGTGTGTTACTGGTCCTGCTGGTGTGTGTGTGTGTGTGTGTGTGTGTGTGTGTGTATGTTACTGGTCCTGCTGGTGTTTGTGTGTTACTGGTCCTGCTGGTGTGTATGTGTGTGTGTGTGTGTGTGTGTGTGTGTGTGTGTGTGTGTGTTACTGGTCCTGCTGGTGTGTATGTGTGTGTGTGTGTGTGCGTGTGTGTTACTGGTCCTGCTGGTGTGTGTGCGTGTGTGTTACTGGTCCTGGTGGTGGTCCTGTATGTGTGTGTGTGCGTGTGTGTGTGGTCCTGTTGGTGGTCCTGTGTGGGTGTTACTGGTCCTGGTAGTGTGTATGTGTGTGTGTGTGTGTGCGTGTGTGTTACTGGTCCTGCTGGTGTGTGTGCGTGTGTGTTACTGGTCCCGGTGGTGGTCCTGTATGTGTGTGTGTGCGTGTGTGTGTGCGTGCGTGCGTGCGTGTGTGTGTGTGTGTCTGGTCCCGGCGGTGGTCCTGAACACTGTGACTGTGCAGTACCCGTGGTGGTGTCTATTCTAAAAGCCCGACACGGGGCCCTAAACGCGTCTATTTATCAGCCGCTTGTGACGGTGGAGATATTTTGAGCGGCGCAGCGGTACAGAATGAGGCCATCCGCAGACAGCAGCCGTTTAGAGCAGATCCAGAGTGTGGGCTCGGCCCACGCGTTCAGCACCACTGTACTGCCAGACCATAGGAGCTGCCTGCAGACGACCATTTACATTCACATTTACATTGAGGAGCGTTTAGCAGACACCTTTTATCCAAAGCGACTTACAAAGAGTACATTTGTCATAAGAAGGTGAAACATTTCATCGCTGCTAATAAGTAAGTGAGTCACCAGAACAAGTTTCAAGCATTTCAATTGCTAGGTTAATCATTGCTAGTATACAACATCTCTGACTAAGTGCCATGTTACAAAGCGCGATTAAAGTGCCAAGTTACAAAGAGTGATTACCGGTAATGTGCCAAGACGTACAGCAGCAAATAAGAGCATGAGGGTAGGGTTATGCAGGGTTAAGATGGACTCTGAACAAGTGGGTCTTGAGTCTCTTCCGGAAGATGGGGAGTGACTGCAGTCCTGACATTTGGCGGGGAGCTCGTTCCACCACTGCGGTGCCAAAACGGAGAAGAGTTGAGATTTCGCCATCCGACCTTTTCCTCCTTTTAGTGATGGAGGTACCAGTCGACCAGCTAGAGGTAGTTGAGCGGAGTGCTGGAGCAAGGGGCGTGGTGTGTCACCAATGTTTGGAGGTAGGTAGGGGGCAATTCCATTAACGGCAGAACCACTATAGAGGAGACCTTCCTCCACACACACCCCCTATACTGTGTTTATGAGCGTGAAACCAGTGCCTGGAGGAGACCTGTCTGAATCACATTACACATTACAAGTATACTAATCAGGCAAACGACACAAAGAGCTTTTTTTTTTCACAAATGCAAAGACAGGAATGACAGAAGCCCTTTCCCGTCACCATGGCTGTGACTCTGGTGGCGGCATGTCCAGATCAACACATCAGCGGGCGGGGTCGGCACGCCTCTGAAAGCAATCACCTGGGTGAGAGCTGACGGCCAGCAGCCATTCACCATGCACACCGGCACAATGCCGCGTATGGAAATCAGAGGAAAGAACCATTCATTTCCTGTCCCTTTGTGCCTCCGTCTCTCTCACTCTCTCTCTCTCTCTCTCTCTCGTTCGTCGTCACCCCCCCTTCCATCGGCAAACAGGGGAATCTGAGACATTTTCATCCCATCGTCTCAACACGCATGACCAGTGGCTGCGGTATGCAAATGTGTTCCAGTGTGAGGGGATTATCGGAATCGCGCGTTCCCTAATGAGAGCGAGGGCTTCGCTGCCACTGTACGTGCTGACAAAAGGCCGCGCCAACTGTAGATTTACATAGAGACAGCCTCGTTAACAGGTCTTGTCACTCTGCCGGATCTTTTTTTTGAAAACCATTCTGCAGGATAACAATTACGAAGCAAAAAAAAAAAGCGTGATTGTAGCTGCCGCTGTTCGGTCCGTTCAGCGGAGGAATCTGCAAAGGATTTCTTCATCGCTCGAGACAAGATGGAGTGCCAGCCGAGTCTAGATGAGAATTTATTGGACAGGATAGAAAATGTTTAAGTTAATGTTGGCGGAGACGAAATGGGCCCCGTGCACTGTTCTGCATATGGAAAATGTATGCATTAGGGGCAGTGGTATAAATGGAAGTTATCACATAAACCCCATACAGATAGAATTGGAAATTAAATGTTAGGAAAGGGTGAGACATATGCACTCATCTTCACCAATGAAAAAAGGGAAAGCATTGTTCAGGCCAGCACGGGGTCATTGAAATGTTTAGTATTCTGGCCGACCAAATGAAACGCAGAAGGCGGAAATAAATTGCTCCAGCAGCAGCAACACACACACACACACACACACACGCACACGCACACACAGATACACACACACACACACACACACACACGCATACACACACACAGATACACACACACACACACACACAGTCACACACACACACACACACACACACACACACACACACACACACACACACACACACACACACACACACACGCACATGCACGGTTCCCAGAATAGTGAGCAAAGGCAAAGTCATCCTTCTGAACGAAACACTTTACAAGTCAATACTCTGCATGGCTGTTACCGCGGCCCAACAAACTTAAGCTGTAGTGAAAACGGAGAATTGTTTTGTGAAATGACACGGTGACACTGGAATAACAAGTCCTTCTGTTATCTGCAGTTCATTCCTCTGTGTGTTCTTACTGTTATATTTGAGGCTGGTGATACTGGGGCCGGAACCATCTCCATTTGCATTATTCATATGCAATTATGTCTCAGATCGTAACTGAATATACGTTTTTGTTTGAAGTGCAATTATTTACACATTGCATCACCCCGTCGCATTGATTCTTATTTTTATGTTTTCGAAAAGGACAGGGGACGTAAAATGTTGTGTATTTTTGTGGTCTAAATAAATCCAACAGCATGTTTTATTACAATAATAATAATACATAACATTATTTATAGACGTACGTCCATTTGTCTAGGTCTACATTGTATTGGTAGAAGAAAATCATTTGCCTGCGTTTCCTCGCTCTCCTCCTGAGGCATCTGGTAGAACGTGGAACCTGAGGGGAACCACATGAGCATGTCTTCACCAGCCTTCACTGCTCCCACAGCTCGCTAGAACATCCTTATTACCCACCATGGTCCATAAAGACAAGCCTTTTTATATCAGCTGTGTCTGCTGCAGTGCATCTGTCTGTACTGTATGTGTGTACCTATGGATTCATGTTTGCTTTTGTGTGTCTTCTACAGACTGTATGGATGTAGGGACGTTTGTATACATGTATTTGTGTTATTTATAACCCATAAGGTGTCCCGCCACGGCTTGTATTGTACATATGGCCTCACCACCAGGTCCTCCAGGCATCCGAGAGCCAACTGTCTCCAGGGGAATTACCTCTACACACCGCAGTCACACACACACACACACACACACACACACACACACACACACACACACCCTTACCCATGCACACACACACACCCCTAAAGCCTCCATCATACCTTTGCTGTGAGCGGAGGATGAAAAAGCTTTTGCAGCACCAACACTCACTCCCTCCATCTCCCACCTTACCGTCTCCCCCCCCCCCTCCCTCTCTCCATCTTCCACCTTACCGTCTCCCCCCCCCCCCCCTCTCTCCATCTCCCACCTTACCGTCTCCCTCCCCCCCCACCCTCCCTCCCTCCATCTCCCACCTTACCGTCTCCCCCTCCCCCTCCCCCTCCCCCTCCTCCCTCTCGGACGCGGAGAGGAAATGTGAAAATGAAATGGGACCAACAAATCAGATTGGATGGCTGACCTCCTCCCGTCGCCACGGCGCCCGGGTTCCACCCCCTTCAGGAGGGGCGGAGCCTCGCCGTGCCGCCTCCGGTGTGGGGGCTCCATCTTCTTCTGGACGCGTGGAGGGTGGGGAGGGCGGCCATTATTCATGACTCTGGGACAGAATGCATGAGGTCATTAGCATTGGGGGGAACTAGTGGGTAGGGGGGGTGGGTGATGGAGTTGTGTGCCTGGAGGGGGGGTGGGGGTGGGGGTGGTGGTGGTGGTGGTGCCGGGGGTGGTGCCGGGGGTGGTGGCGGCAGGGTGGTGTGAAAACAACAACAGGAGATGGATGATGTTCCAGTGTGCAGCGGAAGGTGGAACATAATTTATGTGTCGCACTTTTACTCTTTATAACATTTGTTTTGTTTTTGTGTAGATAAATATGTGTGTATGCAAATGTGTGTGCGTGGGTTTTAATATGTGCCTGTGTCTGTGTGTGTGTGTGTGTGTGTGTGCTAAGTTGTGCCTGTGTGTGTGTGTGTTTGCTTAGTCGTGTCTGTGTCTGTGTGTGTCTGTGTGTGTGTGTGTGAGAGCGCGCGCGCCTGTGTGTGCCTGTGTATGCGCGCTCGCCAGTGCGTTCATGTATACGTTCAACACAGAGCTTTTTGAGGCGTACATGAAGCAACGTAAAGCCGATTGTCTTCCCCGACGGCCCCCCCCCCCTCCCCCCCCCCCCCCACCACCACCACCACCACCACCACCACCTCCTATAGGAGCCTCCCCACAGTGGAGCTGATGCCACCGCTGCTCTGACAGCTCTCAGATGGATGGCCCCATCCCAGCTCGGGATTGGCCCACTGTAGCCTGTGGTTTGTGATTTGGCCGGTGCCCCCCCCCCCCCCCCCCCCCCACCCCCTCGCCTCGCCTTGCCTCGCAGGGTCTTTAGAACGCTCGGCTTCACGTTCCTTTGATGCGAAAAACAAAATGGCCACTCTTACACTTGCGGAATCCGAGGAGTAATGGTTTCGGGCTACCGAAGCAGGAATTCTGCTTGAGTCCATGTTTCTTCGGCAGAACATCACAAGGCATACATTACCGTCAACATGCGCCCTCTATGCAAATTGAGTGCGGTTCGACGTGATGTAATGTATTTTAATGTATGCCCGGCTGGACGCTTTCATCCGAATCATATATTTTATTCCATTCGAAAGCCTGGCGCCTAACACCACGATGCACACATTTCCTCAGCAGGAATCAAACTCCCGGCCCCGCGTTCCTGTTAGCGCCAGGCACTGCCGGCGGAGCAAGACAGGACGACATGTTAGGGGGGGGGGGGGGGGAAGCAGCAGACCGGCAGCATGTCCTCCTCTCCCTCTAGAACCAGTTTGCAGTGATGGGCCGGTGTGTTAACACCCAGCGCGGTGTTCAGCGCCGCACCAGAACCGATGTTTCAGCGATGTCTCCCTCAGCACAGTGCTGATGCTTCATCACACAGCCTCGATGTTTTGTTGTGTTGTTCCGCCAGCCCCGGTTGTTTTCACAGAGCCAGGGCCTTCCCTTCTGAAGCGATGTGACTGGACTTTGAACGAGCCCGCGATTACATCCGCCTCGAAAGACTCGAACATCGCCACTCGACTACTTAGCGTCTTAATCTGGAAAATTAGAATGAAACTCAAAGCGTTTCCTCGGAGAATTGTGCTCTCCCCGCACAGAAGGTCAAGTTCCCACGAAGATGATGTCATTAGACGTGGCATATGCTTAATAACGTTCAAAAGTTCAATCAGTTCGTTTGGTTTTTAGATTAGAGGTGCGCGTGTCTGGTCTGTGAACACATAACGTCATCTCGCTCACCATCAGAAACGAGTCAGAACCACCGACCCCAGCCTACCGCCTCCCCCCCGGCCGGTCTCATCTGGGTCTGGCTCAGGCAGCCGCTCAGGACCGGCGGGCCGGTGCCGTCGCTCAGGTCCAGTTAAACTGGGCTCTTTGTTCTAGTCCCGATGGGTCCCCGGTGGCGGCACGCTCCAAGTGCAGGGCAGCCGAGAAGTTTTTCTCAATCAGTACTGGACTCATCATCTTGGGAAGCCATTAAAATACGCGGGGCTGGACGGAGGCCGCATGCGCCGGCTATGACAGCCGATTGCCACATGATAATCTTTAACAATAATCTTTATCTATATATCATTAGCGAGAGGTTATTGCATAACACTCTGTTCCCTGGGTGGACTTAAGGGCTGTTAGGGCTTAAAGAGCCCCGGGTAATGCTGGCAGGGGCGGCTGCTCACTCTGTCTGAAGCTCTCTCTCTCTCTCGCTCTCTACCTCTCGTTCTCTCAAGAATTCACTCTGTCTGAAGCTCTCTCTCTCTCTCTCTCTCTCTCTCTCTCTACCTCTACCTCTCGTTCTCTCAAGAATTCACTCTGTCTGATGCTCTCTCTCTCTCTCTCTCTCTCTCTCTCTCTCTCTCTCTACCTCTCGGTCTCTCAAGAATTCACTCTGCCAGGGTGTGTTTCGACTGGTTGCGAGACGTGGTTAGTTTTGCCGCAGGCCATGCCCACTCCCCCCAAACATTTGGTAGACATGGTTGTCGACGGTCTCAGTGCGGCGAATCAGAACCTCGCAAACCATGAAAAAAATTGAATACACTGGAGACTCTCGGTCTGATGGCGGGATCCTCTCATCAGGACCAGGATCCATCAGACTCCAGCCTTTTAAACAGCTGCACGTCCCTCATACTCACGGCGGGTCCCGGTCCCTCGTTAGCGTCTCATCATGACTCGGTCTGGACCGGGCCACTCCTGAACGACCCTGCTGGAGGCACGGCCCCGCCCCGACCATGAAACACATGTGTAACCCCCCTCCCCCCCTGGATCTGACATGGACCGGCACAAAGCAGGCCCAGGGCCCCCTACTGTGAAGACACCACAGGACTCTGAAGCCTCCAGCCGAAGTCACCGTTCATGACGTGGCGTGGGGGGGAGACACGTGGGAGACGCGGGGAGTCGCAGGGGGGGAGCCACTATACTCGACACACTATACACTCGATACTATACACTATACTCGGTGCGATGAGCGCGTGTGTACGTTGACGTGGACGTAAATAAAGAGTAACGATGCGCCGGTAGGGCAGATTGCAGAGGAACGTTTGGATCCCAACTGAAATGTAATTTATGCGCCGATGCTAAGCTAAGTGAATTGGCGCCGGGGCACTGAGCCAGGCTCGCGGTGCTGCGGGCCGCTGCCAGCGTAATTGACATGTTTTCGCAGCTAAAAGTTGTTTTTTTTTCTGCTCGACGGCGGTGGCCACCAGCGACAGTCGGGAGAGTAAGCAACACCCCGCAAGAGATGGCAACTCAACAACTCTTTAGCAGCCGGCGTCTCGTCTGAGGAGTGTCTGAGCCGCAGCAGACACAATTGTTGGTGTAGAAATCGGTTGGAATTGTTGTGTAGAAATGTGACGGCGAAAGAGAATCCAACCATTAATTAAAGATGAACATAGTTGGTTTTCATCATAAAACCATTGCATCATTTCACATACGTACATTAATTAGCCATGAATTCACATTAGCATTATTCACGTTGTCACTATCAGTTGATTAATAACTAGTTAGTATTAGTTAACTAATGTTATAGTAATCATTCACTAATGGTGTTCATGTTAAGGTATTCAGTTATACATTAGTTAATAGGGTTAAGCTAATGTTTATCCTAACTCTTATCTTATGATAATGCTATTAGCGCATGCACCATTAACTACCCTGAATTAATGGTCAGTTAATATACCGTTATTCTAAAGTGTTGCATCTCATCACGTGTGTATTGAATTTCTCTTGAGAGCCTCCGCAGACTCCAGCCCCTCTCCTATCGATACGGTGAAAATACTTTTGATGGACTTAAATGTTAACATGTTAAAGGTCTTTTACTGTTATTCTCAAGAGCGGGGAGAAATTTTTCTCTCTCACTTTCCATTCTCGGAAGGGAAATGTGCAAAGGTTGTCCTTTTTCCTCTCCCTCGCTCTCTCCTTCCACCCTTCGCTCTCTCTCTCCTTCTCTCTCTCTCTCTCTCTCTCTCTCTCTCTCTCTCTCTCTCTCTCTCTGCCCTCTCTCCTCCCTCTTGGGTTTAATTTATTCAAACTGATAGAGTTAATTCTTATTCTTCATCGCTGCTCAGTCTTCCACTGCATTACCAAGACAAATTACGTTAGCCTCCGTCCGATCTGTGCACAAGGGTGAAATAAATATTCCCAATATATTCCTTTATCTACACGCCACTTAGGACGAGTATCTCAGTTCAGATTGGAGTCATCTCAGAGCGCTGTTCTTCAGAGCCTTCAGAGTCTTCATCAGTGGAGTCTCAGCATCACCAGCAGACAGACATGAATCTCTCTTACTGCTTCAATCCACCTTGAAGACACACACTCCAGTACTCCCCCTCAGAACAAACCTAAAACCCTGCTGTTTCTTCAGCTTGTTTAGCAAGCCGAAGAAACAGCAGGGTTTTAAATCGAAGCCATGTAAAAAAAAATATAACCGTGTATTGATCCAACCCTAATGTGGGAATATTGTATTGACTTGTTTTTTTTTGTTGGATAGAAGTTTGGTATTTTTCCCCTCAAACGCCTCGACGCGAGCGAGTCTTTTAGTGAAACGTCTCGAGCAGCCGTCGGAAAAAAAACAACAGCCTCTTGGACGCGACCCAAGTAATCCTGGAGAAGAAGATGGTGTTTTGTTTCTATCACTTTTGCTCTGAAGGTTATCGGCAAAACGAGCCGGCGGTGGCTTCCTGTGAAAGCCGCACATTGTTTGGTTTGTTGTTCGTTGTGCGAGCGCTGTGAGACCAGAAGGACTCCTCACCTCCTGTGAGTATGTATTGGTCCTCTCAGGGGGGGCTTACTGCGCATCATGGCAGCGTGTACACAACCCTCTGAGGTGACCTTCAGTCTCCTTCAGCCACTCTGAACATATTCCTCCAGATGATAGTTGAATGGGACCAAAACACAAACGAAATGTCCCCGGTCCTGACTCAAGTCAAAATGGAGAACAGGAGCTCAGATCTTCACGAGTGTGTGAGGAAATTACACACTGATAAGAGTTTGTGATGTGTATTTCATGAATTCTTAAAGCGGTATTGACCTTTCCTCCAAACAGAAATTCTAATTGGGTAGATCGTTTCTAATGCTGCGTCTGAGTATTGTCAGGGCTGCGTGTCGAGCCTGATAATACTCCGTCCTTTGAACAACGGCCTTTTAAAGTGAAGTTCCGACATCCTCAACTGAGAGTACTCCAACCATTTCATCAGTAAACACAATCCCTTTCATGACGAGGCATCCTGATAGGACCAGCTTGCAACGCAACGCAATTCGCCGGCCTATGATTAATGGAGCGTTTTGATTGACACGACTGATGTCCAATCCCATTCCGCGGCTCCAGACATGGCTGGAACGCTGGCTCTCTCAATATCTAATTAGCCTCCTGTAATTGCCCTTCTGCGCCTTCCCCCCCGAAAAAGAGACGGGCTATTTCTGGACCAAAACAAGTTGGGGAGGGGAGGAGTTTTGATATTCTCCTCCTTAGTTATTGAATAATTTACAGGGCCTGCGTATTCATTAGAGAGCCTCTGTGGACAGGAGGGGCGGGAAGATGTCAAAGGGATGGGAGGCAAGAGCACGGACAGCTGAGGAACGTGAACACAATGGACGCTCACAACACAAGGAGGAGGAGGAGGAGGAGACTGAGGAGGAAGAGGAGTAGGAGGAGGAGGAGGAGGAGGAGGAGACTGAGGAGGAGGAGGAGGAGGAGGAGGAGAAGACTGAGGAGGAGTGCCGGCCCGTCCGGAGTGCGTCTGGCGTGTCACAGTCCCGATGAAGAGCTTCCCAACGGCGGTGGTGATGAAGGAGCAGTCCTCCCTCTGAAGCTGTCTTGGGGGGGGCCGTCCTCTCTGAACCGCCGCGGGGGGGCTTCAGACTGGAGCGACCGCCAGCGAAGGGGAGATGGCCTGCCTTTGAACTAGCAGGGTCCCGCACAACTGTCAGGGGGGAGAGGGGGGGGGGGGGGGGGGCAGCACGATGATGAGGAAGATGAGGAAGAGTGCAGCAGAAAGTGGGAGGAATGCGGCGATCACACTGCCGACTAAAACACAGCCCTGCAGGGCTGCAGGGGCGGCGGGGCGGTCGAATCACACTTTTGTCTTAAAGCGGCGTCGTTGGTGAAGGGCAAAGCGAGAACAACGCGAGGCAGGCGGGCTCGTCAGGTAGGCCGCCACCAGCTGGAAAGAGGGGTGGACAGATGGACGGACAGGTGCAGAACAATGGATAGACGGACAGATAGATGATTTGACGGACAGATAGGTGGACAGGATTGACAGGATATAAATAGTACGGACGTACGGACCGGCGACGGAGAGGGAGCCGGCCGGGGTGGATATTAAGAGAACATCTGTGATGCTGCAGTGGGACGACAGAGCGCGGGGCTGCTGGAGAGGAGGAGGAGGAGGAGGAGGAGGAGGAGGAGGAGGAGAGAAAGCTTTTAGTGGAGGATCATGATGCTGGTTCCCCTGGTAATCCCCCCGCCCCAGTCCGCCACACTCCACGCTCCGTCGCAGAAGAAATGAAGAATAAAGGATATTGGACCAGAGATGAGGCAGGGGACCGTTAAAGCAACAGGACGGGCCGCTGTCAGACGCTGTCGGGTCGCGCCTTTTTTCTGAACCGCACGTTATTCTTTAAGCAACCCCTCGCGCCCGTCCCACCGACGCGTCCTTTCTCTGCGGCCACGCCACCTCGGTCTAACACGCTATCATCATCATCATCCACAGAATGCGCCGAATAAACACATGGAAAGAAAGACATACCTAGCCAAAGAAAATCAATTCAATCACACTCTCTCCCGGGTGGTCTTTTATTTCTCGTTCTGCTGTTTCAGCTCTGCGGCGTCGGGGCTGTGAAATATGTCTCGCTGGCGATATTGGAATTGGATTTTTCTTCCACATCGTCGTCCCCCCCCCCCTTCCCCTCCTACCCCTCGATCCCCAGGACCCCACCCTCTCCCCTCACACATCCGCCCCCTCCCTCCCCTGCACTCCCTCCCCTGCGCTCCCATCAACGCGCGCCGCGTACCTCGGCCCGGGCGCGCGAGGCGGAGAGACCCCAGGGCCTCGGGCGCCGCCGCCCCGCCACTGAATATTTAATGAGCGCCCCGCGGAGCAGATGTCGCCGTCCCGCACAGCGCGCATCAATATTTGATTCGATTCGTCCCGCTCTCTTTCATTACGGCCGCGACGGCGTCCGCGCCGTGCAAACGTTTACCGTCTCCTCGCCGACGCCGTCGTCGTCCTCCTCTGGGCGCCGCCCGAGACGCCATCGTCCTCCAGGTCGTTGGCGCGAAGCGGCGAGGAGCGACGGCGCCGCCGCGGTGGCGAACAGGTGGCTAATTAGCCCGCGTGTCGCGCTGTTGCTCACTTGGTTCTGCGCGGCGCTCGCTGAATGACATGTTGTTAATGGCGTCATCACTGCGCTTAGCGTATCCAGAAGCTCTGGTTGACGCGGGCAAATAACGAGATGATGGCTGTGCCGGCGCGATGGATCAACGCTGCGTTAGTCACACAAACACTGCCGCCCGGGCCCGGCTGGCGCCTGGCGTGAAGACGGCCAGATGGAGAGAGAGAGACACGCTGGCAGATTACAGAGGGAACGGAGATGGGGTTAAAGATTAGGTGGTGTCATATATTGTGCGCATGGGAAGCCCTTTGAGAATAACTGGGATTTAGAGCCGAACAAATATATTTGACGAGATGGATGCATGGGAAATAAATGCATTCCTCAAGACCCACATTTATTCATTCGTTATCGAAAGACAATGCAATATAATCTGGATTATCAGAAGCTTTACAGCTTGCGGATATGGTAAATCCCTAGAGAGGCCAAGGCCTAGCTGGGACAGGCGTGCGCCACGTGTGATCAGGTGGGGCCTTGCACCATTAGAGATCAATCAGGGCCCTGCACCATTAGTGATCAGGTAGGGCCCTGTACCATTAGTGATCAGGTAGGGCCCTGCACCATTAGTGATCAGGTAGGGCCCTGCACCATTAGTGATCAGGCAGGGCCCTGCACCGTTAGTAATCAGGTAGGGCCCTGTACCATTAGTGATCAGGTAGGGCCCTGCACCATTAGTAATCAGGTGGGGCCCTGCACCATTACTGTAGTGATCAGAAAGGGTCCTGCACCATTAGTGATCAATTAGGGCCCTGCACCATTACTGTAGTGATCAGGCAGGGCTCTGCACCATTAGTGATCAGGCGGGGCCCTGCACCATTATGCTTAAGTTATACTTCCGCGTTGACGCAACGCTAGGGGGCTTACGGACCCATTACGTCCTTGCGGACCCCCCCCCCCTGCGTCCACCGCAAGGGCCTGATGTGCACCTCCCAAAAATCCTAGACGTGCGTTGAGGTGACGCAACACCAACGCAGCAGCTTTGGTGGTGATTGGTCCACTAACTACATCCGCTGGAGACCGCTTTTCCGGTTTCCACACATAAACACCGCCATGGTGTGATAAATGCTTCGACTGATTGGCAACAACATTTATATAACTTTTGCCTTCATGTTTGTAAAAATTTTTTTACTCGCTAGTAATCCGTATGTAATGAGCAGAATGGTCATTCTGGTCGCCCTCTACCGGTGTGGCATTGAATTGCATTTTGACACGTAAACCCCACGCAGAACCATCACGAGCTCATGGCTGAGCCCAAACAACTGCATGGCCATTGTTTGCGTGATCACTATGCGGAACTGACGCTTTAGTGATCAGGTACCTGTACCAATAGTGATCAATCAGGGCCCTGCACATTTAGTGATCAGGCAGAGTCCTGAGCTGTTAGTGATCAAGCAGGGCCCTGCAGCATTAGTGATCAATTCAGGCCCTGCACCATTAGTGATCAAGCGGGGCCCTGCAGCGTTAGTGAGTAAATCAGGCCCTGACGTTGCCGTTGTCTTACTATATCTCCGGCGTGTTTTGGCTCCGGTTCTCCTGTTAATTGAATTGTTGTGAAACACACAGCAGCGGTGCGGGGGGTTTGAAGCCGACGAGCCAGCATTTTTCCTTGAGCAGGTGCACTCTGGGACTCTGGTAACAGCCCTTTTACATTTGGCTGTGAAAAACACAACACAGTGTTCCACTGAGCTGCGGTGGTGGTTTCTACTCAGGCCGCCCCCCTCCCCCCCCCCACCACCCCCCGCCCCCCCCCACCCCCCCCGGGGACAGGCTGCTGCTCAGGCACCGTTTCATTTTTTTTTTTTTTCGCCTATCCCACAGCAATTTCAGCAAACCGACAGTAAATGTCAAATCAAACGGTTGTCTGTGTGTTTCCGCGCGCGCGGCGCCGCCATTACCCAGAACTGCCCCGGTGTCCGCCCGCCCCGCTTCATCACAATATCACCACATCACTTGGCGGACGTCTCGTCTGTCCCCCGATCCTGATGGACCTGTTGGCCCTGATGGACCTGTTGCTGACTCCATGCCTGTGCCCTGAGATGGAGATGGAAACACATCCTGGTGGGATGTGAAGTGAGAGTTGCAACCTTCTTTGCCATAAAGCTTCTTCCACTCATCTCTCTCTCTCTCTCTCTCTACGGCGTCGAGATACAGCCAGCCGTCCTGCAGGATTGTTTTTTAAACGCAGTTTTTTTTTTTTTTTTTTTAAAGTGCAACGCGACGTGGGCGAGATCACAAATCATTCCCCGTGTATTTTGTAGAATGTATTGTGTTGTGTTTTTTATTGAGTTATGTGGTCTCACGTAATGCGGTGACAAGACACACACAATAACAAACCGGAGTAACAAAGTGCTCAACAGTGCTACAGTAAATTGACTGAAGTGCCTTAAAAGGCTACAAAAAAATATGCAAGGTTTTGCTGCCCACCATGAATTGGTGGACTGGGTCTGAACCGCAGGACATGTCTCACCAGAGATTGTGAGACGGTGCCATGTCTCTCTTGCGTCTCTGCTTCTAACGATCGTCTTCAGATGATCTTCTTGACCGCAGCGACTGGTGGATGATTACATCGCTGCCCATGTCTCTTCTGGATTTAGCTAGGCTAGCCTCTAAATACAGGCACCACACCATGTCCACCTCGAGAGCTGGACATCCAGAAGCCTCTGACTCCGAAGCCTCTGACTCCCGAAGCCTCTGACTCCTGTAACCTCTGACTCCCGAAGCCTCTGACTCCTGTAACCTCTGACTCCCGAAGCCTCTGACTCCTGTAACCTCTGACTCCCGAAGCCTCTGACTCCTGTAACCTCTGACTCCCGAAGCCTCTGACTCCTGTAACCTCTGACTCCCGAAGCCTCTGACTCCTGTAACCTCTGACTCCCGAAGCCTCTGACTCCTGTAACCTCTGACTCCCGAAGCCTCTGACTCCTGTAACCTCTGACTCCCGAAGCCTCTGACTCCTGTAACCTCTGACTCCCGAAGCCTCTGACTCCTGTAACCTCTGACTCCCGAAGCCTCTGACTCCTGTAACCTCTGACTCCCGAAGCCTCTGACTCCTGTAACCTCTGACTCCCGAAGCCTCTGACTCCTGTAACCTCTGACTCCCGAAGCCTCTGACTCCTGTAACCTCTGACTCCCGAAGCCTCTGACTCCTGTAACCTCTGACTCCCATCACCCCTGGTCCCGTGGTACTATGAAGAGTCATCCCTCATCGCTGGTACTCACCCACAAGGCGCAGTACTTCAACATGCCACATCTCTCCATCCATCATCTGCATCACAAGCCAGGCTTCAGCTCTGACACGTTGACTCTAAACTCCAACCTCTCTGATCTAAACTGTGACAGTTTTTCTTCCTGGCTACCGAAATAGCGACATCTATATTTCTGTGAGACAGACATTGTGTCTGTCTAACTCGCGTACGAGTTGTATAACACGCGAGTATTCGCGAGAAAGTGTTCTTGTTTAGGAGGCTGTAGTGGGACACTCTGATGTAGTCTACAGTGGATTCCACTCCGAAAGCTAAAGTTGTTATCCGGCTTTGGATAAAGTCATTCTACATAAAGTCTTTTAAGATTCATTTGAGTACATCGGGACGCTGCTCTGGGTGTCAAACATTTGTTTCTCCACATCTGCGAACCTCCCTTAATGATTCACCTGCGACTTCCGGAAGATATGTGTCATGAGGTACCAAGTGTTCTCCGCGTGAAGACGCCGCTGTGTGCGTATTTAGCTAAACTGCTGGGGGTTTGGGGCTTCGGTTTTGCCGACATCTGCGCACAGATGAGCATGAGTCACGAACGGAGCCGATCCATAGAATGTACAATGACAAATATATATATATCCTCACTTTCTTTTTGACCTGCACTTTCCACACACAATGGAGATGGATTGTGCCTGTGGTGTTGTGGTGGTGCAGCTGCAGGAGAGGTCACGGGACAAACACACAGCCTCGCGGAGACACGGGAGACGCTGTGTCCTTGCTGCTAAACTCCCCAGGGACGCGGCACAGCAGGGGGAGACGACACAAAGCAATCCCCCAGAAATGGGCCGAGTCTTGGTTTTGAACACTAGCTAGGGGGTGGGAGGGGGGGGGGGGGGGGGGGGGGGGGCGGGGGGTGGGGGGGGGGGAGATGAACTGAGATGGAACCAAGATGGCCTCCAGAAGGCCCACAGGTTGGTAAACCCAGAAGTGATGCCAAGGTCACATTCACGTTGATGTTTCCAGCAAGGTTTCTTGATGGGGGAGAACTTTAAAACAGTAATGTTCATGGCAGGATTACTATAAGCCTGCGATGGTTCTTAAGCTTTCAGTCCTACTAGTGAGGCTTGTTCGTTATTTATGGCTATGTTTCTGTATAACAGTTTTGTTCATTACGATTCCCAGCCATCCAAATGTGAAAAACTCCACGATTATCCACAGACTTTTGTGATATTCTTCTTTATTCTTCTTCTTGTGTCCAAGTGAGTCCAGCATTGCCTTGTTGTGTTGTGTTGTTGTTGTGTGGCTCTCCCTCCATCTCTAACAATCCACTTACACTCCCTTTTCAATTTGAAACTCTGTGTTCTCTGGGACCAGGACAGATGTTTCACAGATTGAAGCTGTCTCCTCATGACGCCGGCGCCAGACCCGACGGGACCCGTCCTTTCCTCAAAGTCCAAACACACCACGGGCCTGGCCGTGAGTTCTGTTGTCTCGATCCCTCAGAGTGGAGGGGGGGCGGTGCGGTGGTGGTCAGGGTGTCGGAGCGTTACTGGTTCGAATCCACCAATGTCAAACGGCGGGCCGTCCTTGAGCGAGACGCACAGCCTTCTGCTTCCTGACCCGGTATCTGACTAGAACGTTTCTGGATCAGGACCTCTGCTGTGTTAGCTAAGCGCTACACACAGGAGTGCTCCGCGTGGTTTGGACCCTCGTTTGGGCCCTCCGGGTGTCCCTCCCCCCAGATGTGCAGGCCCAGGGACCTGCGTGAGGCGGAGGGCTCTGGGTTCTGAGCGCGAGGAGGAGGAGGAGGGGGGAGGAGGAGGAGGAGGAGGAGGATGAAGGAGGAAGAAGGGGGATGAAGGATCCTGGTTCAGCAGGGCTCGGCAGCCACTGGGTGCCTGCCTGACTGGCACCTAAAGTGGCACTAATTGGCACCAGCTCCGACAGCTCTGACTCCCCCACCTCCCCCCTCCCTCCCTCCCCTCCCTCCCCCCCCACCCCCCGTGCTTCTAATGGCGTGGCTCGTCGATCCCTCGCAGTGTTCCTCACAGCCTCTCTCCCCCGTTCTCACCCTCCGAAAAAACTGTGGAGGAGAAAAATATATAATACGTTTTTTGAGGCGGAAAAAAAAAAAACATGAATGTGTTCAAACTGTGGACTGCCCTAGTTTTAATATGCTCATTTTTAAGTGTTTTTTTCTTCCTTTTACACACAGGCACGCACGCACACACGCACGCACGCACGCACGCACACACGCACACACACACACACACACACACACACACACACACACACACACACACTAATTTTGAGCATGGGCACTCCGCTGTGCTGAGCCTGTGGTGCAATATAAGTCATATTTTATTTCCCAAACTTTTAGTGTAGATAAAAGTATACAGCAATATGTGCTAAAAATAGAACCCTCTTGAAACGTAATTCAGCCCATGAATATTTTCTCTGTTCGCCGTTTCTCTGTTCAGCTGAACCTAATCAATTTGAGTCATTTTGAAGCCCTAATCCATTTATTAATGATTCTCAATCTGGGTTGCTGTACTGTGGACGAAAACACACACACAAGCACACGCGCACACGCACACGCACACACACACACATAAACACACACACACACACACACACACACACACACACACACACACACACACGCACACTCA
>JAXIVH010000017.1:4830051-4840051 GCA_036785325.1 Urophycis tenuis
ATGTGGACCAAACTCATGCCTTATTCACCAGCCACTCCGACCGGGGGAAACGCTCGCCAGCTGTGTGGTGTGGATTTACACATCAAACATGTTCCCCCGCCTCCCCCAAACCCTGCTCACCCGGCCATCATTCCTCCCATCAGCGGTGATTCGGCTCACCAGGCTGTCATCTCCATCTTGTATTCCTCTATTTGCTTTATTTAATTTGTTGGGGCACTGTCACAATTATCCAAAAGCAAGCAATGTATGAAATGGCATTACAATCAATCACCATGTTGTTGTTCTTGATTGGCAGTCAATACATTACTCTTAAAATATAGATTTTTTTTATTTTATTTTTTTTGGGGGGGGGGGGGTTTGGGGTGGCAGGCACACTTAATATTATTGACTGCAGAACGTCAATATAGAGAGAGATGAAAAAGGCAATTGCTGACCGTGGTGAGTTACAGGCACAGCGTGCGGCACATGGTGTGTGTGTGTGTGTGTGTGTGTGTGGTATGCTCTTGTCATAATGACAAGAGCAAACTGATGTTCTAATAGTCAGCCTGCTCTCTCCTCCCACCGGGGGACACATGGCTCTGGATGTCCTGACATGACACCAGAGCACTTACTCCATTTCCCCGCCCTGCTTATCTGATCCGCGCGTAAGTGGGTCAGTAGGCCCCCCTGCACTGCATGCACAGTGTACAGGCGACCTGTTGCCCCCCGGCTCCCGTGGAAAGGAGGCGTTTAGACGTCAACGCCAACATGTCCCGACGCCGCATTTTTGCTTAAATCCTAAACGCAGGTGCTACCCACGTTAGCTTAGCATTGACGGGTAGCACAACCTGGTGGCATTACGGGGGGGGGTGGGGGGGGGGGGGGCGGTTTGTGAGTTAAGGGGTCTGAAGAGTATCTGTATCGGTGAGTCCCTGAACAGACGTCGTTGTTCTCCTGAAGAACTACCCCACCTCCTCCGTCACTCGCTTTGGACGCCGGAGCGTTTAGAGGCGGTTCAGTCTGCCCGGTAACCGAGGCCTCCATCAGTCTGAAAGCCGTGCCGCTGTTACGCAATCATCTCATCTCACAGGCAAACATTCCCCCCTGTCTCTGTCTCTGTCTTGCTCGAAATGCGAGAGATAATAGTAATAACAACGAGTCGTTTGGTCAGACGGAAAAATGTCCACCCGTCTCTGCCAAACCAGCAGCTTTCTTCCTGTATTCCTGGAATACTCGCTAGATTAAGATGGATTTTGTTGGATTAGAGATCTACCCAAAAGAGAGAAAAGGAGACACATTAAAACCAAGCACTCAAACAAACATAATTTACAGTTCAAAGTGTACTTTGAGTGAGAGTTATTAAGGTAGCGGTAGAACATCTGTAGCCTCATGTCTACCGTTGTGTTCACATCTTTCTGTCCTCAGTAAGAAAGGGTCATAAATCAAACTAAATTCATGAAACGCATTCCATCAAAAAAAATAAAGAAAGAAAAGTGCTAAAAGGAGTAGAAGTGAATAGATGTGTTGTTTTTGGGGGGATGAATACTCCTGGATGGAGCCAAACAAACTGCTGATGACATTTCAAAGGAGAGGAGCCACATCATTCATCGTTCGACTCATTCACACGTTTTCCTCCACACGCCAGCCTGTGCTCGAATCGTGTCCGTTAATACAGACGACGTCCCCGGGAAACATCGCACGAGAGAGAGAAGAGAGACGACAGAGCACAGCGAGGACACAGGGTCTCAGAGTCACGCGTGAGGGGGGGGGGGGGGGGGCGACACTGGACCAAAGACCGCCATGGCGCCCGCGTCCGGCGTCGGGGAATGAAAACAGAGCTGCTTACCTGCAGAACCCTGCGAGGCTCCACGTCTCTCCTCTGGCCACACTATGTGCTACAGTCCAAAGCCCTAAACACAGGCAGCCCACAGGTGGTCAACATAAAATCAGCCCCTTGCTTTCACTGGATTCTCGACAATAGCACTCGGTGGAACGTAGTTATAGGTCAAATAAATCCCAGCTCATGAATATGCTAAAATTTGAATCGTTAAAGCTGTAATAAGGCAATTAAAAAAACCTAGGGACAATAAAATGTGTCTTTTCCGTGCGCATGTAAGGAGTGGGCCTCTTACACGTACACTATGGTGTCATTTAACATTTATTATTTATTTTAAATAATACAATAAATATACTACAAATGAACATCGGTGCTTGCAGAGAGTTACAATATCACCATTCTCTCCGCGACACAATTCATCGCAATGAGAAACGCTGGTTTTCTGACTAAGAAAACCCTGGGATGTAGATCATGTCACACTAATACATATATACATATACATATATATGTATATATATGTACATGTATATATTTAACAACAACAAGAGAAAAAAACTTTACAATTTCATGCATACAGATAGGTTTTAATGCTTCAAAAGACATACAAGAGTGGAAGGCCACAGTAAACTTGAATTTATTGATATTAAAAACCAATATATCTTCTATCCTCTTTTCCTTTACACAGGTTTGACAAAACTGTGAAAAAACAAACAAACAGTCATCAACAGACAAACAAAAAAAAAAAGGTAAAGAAATGACAGACACAACGTGGCAGCACGGTCGCTGGTTTTCGGAAAATGTACAAAATCTGTCGGTTCCTTTATCAACAGAACTGCTTTAGAACTATCTAGACTTTGGCGTATTGCATCAAAAATGAAAAGAAATGGTCTACAAGGGTATTGAGTCATCTTAACAGAAATGGTTCAAGTCACATATGTTAAGGTATGAAAAAAACAAAAAAAAACAAGGCAACAAATCAAATGCAAAGGACACATAAAGCTGTTAAGAGCCGCGGTGGGAGCTAGTGGTCAAAAGCGATACAGAGTGCATGTTTTAAAAGGACTAAAACCAGGACCAGGGCAGAACAAAGTAGACCAACAGAATGCAGCAAGAGAAGAGCAGAAACTAGCCTTTTGTCGGGCGACTCGGGATACCGTTTTTACGTGACGAACACACAATAAGGGGCCTTGCAGAGGGATGGCTAGGAATCATAAAGACACCCCCCCCCCCCCCCCCCCCCCCTCCCCAAGTTGCTTCCTAAACAACCTGGCTGTCGACTAAAGCTTTCGTTACAAAAAAAAACAAGAAACAACCCGCGAAAAAAACAAAAAAACAACAAATCTTTGGTGGGAGGAGTCGAGGGGTCTGTCAACGTGCGTTACCGTGGCGACGTGCCCTGGACAACTCAAACGACAACACGGGGGGTTACTGCTCGGCCGGCGTGGTTCTCCACAGCGCCGCCGAGTGGCAGAACAAAGGGAACGTTCCCTCGCCTCCCCGGAGGGACCGCAAGAGTTCGCCGCTTCAGAAGATGTCCCGGGTGTTTTCTCGTTAAGGCGCGTGGTCCCCGCCGCGGACAATGGTGGACTAACGAGGAGGCCGTGGCGAGGGCGAGCCCCCCCCCCCCCCGAACATAAATACGGACGCGGCGAGCTTCCCGTGCCACAAGGTCAAAGGTCACGGGGCGATAGCGGAGGCAAACCACTGTTTCACACAAACAGAAGAACACGTAGCACCACAGAGTAGAGGAAATAGCACCTAAGGTTTTGATTTCTTTGTGTTTCTGTTAAAATGTGACATTGTTTCCCATTGCATAGCTGGAAAGTTAAGGATACGAGGAGGTAAAAATAAAACTACAAAGTGTTAACTTAATAGAGATCTCTTTTTTGCCGTGCTTGGTTTGTTAAAGAGCCCGCAAGAGGAATGTTTCTTTCTATGCAGATGAACTGAAGCCGTCACATAATATCACAAAGCTTGGTTTTCGTCTTTTATTTTCCATTCTGCTCTTAAATTACAACAAGGCGTGCTCCACATCTGCAATAATACACCATTTTCCATCTCAGTTTTCAACTTACAAGTCGAATATCTTTTGTGTCAATTTATTTTCAGAAATTTAGACGTGTCCCAATAGCCATCTCCCTGAAGCTCTGGACAGAGACGGTCACATGCATGTTTTGAACCCAGAACCAATGAACATCAACAGGAAGGGAAAAAAAATATACAGAATGTACTTACAACATAAAAATTATTTTATATATATTTATATATTTATATATAAGCTCCATTCGTGAGAATGGGAAGACAAGTATGCACAAACAAAAGCTCCCAAAGTGAATGATGAGACAATCCAAACAAAAGGCAGAGAAAGAGACAGAACAGAATGAGGGTAAAAACACCAAAGTTCAAAAAATAAAATCAAGAAAGTGGAGCCAAATTTAGAGTCCATCTCAAGACGCCGTGGCTGACTGAGCGGGTCTCAGGGCCACGGTTACCTTCGGGTGGCAGGGAGTGGGCTCGGTTTGGGTGTGATGCCACGGTGGTGGGTGATACTCATCCAGTTTCAAAACTTGCATGTGATGGAGAAGGAAGGCACCGAGAGAGGTTTCAATGGGTCGATCTCTTATGAAAGATCTCCTCCTACAAAGATCTGTGGTCATCCTCGGGGTCAATTTGTTGCACTCGCGTTTGGGGGGGAAAAAAAAAGTTTTTGTTTTTTTTTATTTCGTTTTTTTTTTTTTTTACAAATAGAAATTGTCCGGTTACTTTCAATGATTTGGTTTCTGAGAAAACAAAAATATGTTTGTTTTTTTTTTTCCCTCCTCCACTTGTTCAGTAAAGTCTCAGCCCATGAAACAGACCGGGCCCACCTCGAAGCCAAACTTCTGCGCTGCCCCACCAAAGTCGTTGAACATGATGTCCACAAACGGAACCTGTTCCACCTTCGGGGTGTTGATCTCAAGTATTGTCTTTTCGTAGCCCTTTTTCAGCTGTGGGGAGAGAGAGGGTGGGCATAGGTTACACAGGGCGGGGGCACGTCCACACAGCCAATAAGCACTCAGGGCCCACCACCGCGAGGGCCGTCAAACAGACAGAACGATTCAAGCACTGGGATTTAAATATGACAAGCCGAGTCAAATGCTTATTCTGTATTTTTGGATTATAAGTGGGACATTTCTATCCCGCTAACAATCCAAAACTTGTTTTTTTACGTTTTGTCGTAAAGGGGTATTCAGCAAATGCTTTTGTCCAAAGCGACTTACAATCAGTACATTTGTGGGGTTCGACATGTGGACAGTTGGAGGATCAAGGGGATCGAACCGCCGACCCTACGGTTAGCGGACGACCCGCTCTCTCCACCCGCTCTACCCACTGAGCTACTGCCGCCCCACCGGCAGTAGCTGTGTGTCGTCATGCACGAAGACACAATCCATCGCAACTGTAACAGAACCAAACCCCGAACCCGCACCCGAACCCGCGCTCCACTCACCGCACAGCCGTCCACCACGGCCCGGATGTAGGGGTTGTTGTCGTAGGACATCTCCTCGTCGTTGGAGCCCAGGAAGCGGATGGCCTTGTCGTGGTTGTCCAGGCTCTGGTCGTGCCAGGCCACCGACTGGAAGCAGTTGTACGTCATGTTCTGGCGCGCGGCCGCGCTCAGCAGCCGCAGGAAGGTCATCTGGACCACGCCCACGGGGTTGCCCTCCGCGTCCACATAGGACAGCTGGGGAGACAGACCGAGACGGGGACGCCATGAACCCTGGACCCTGGGTGAACCCCCCTCGACAGGGGGGCCAGGTGGTTGCCAAACTTATTTTTTGGTCCAAAAATTAAATTATATCATCACATTTGGTTAATTAGTTCTCAGACAATAATCGGAGGTAATTCAGAACTAATTAGCGAAATGCGATTCAGATGAGTCTGTAAACTGGGAAGCTAACAGAACAATCTCTGGTGATCCGACGGTCAACAGATAAATCCCAACAGAGCCCCGGACACAACAGTCCGAGGCTCTGTTGTCTCCGGAGACGAGGAACGCCAGATTCAGCGGTTCAGTTGTTTTTGAGGGGCCGCAATTCACACCGCGAGGGGAACGCTGGGGGGGGGGGAAACGTGAGGACGCCGTGGTTCTACCGAACATCTCACGCGCGTAGCGCCAGGTGTTTCGGTAGAACCTCCTCTGGTAGAACCAATAGAAGTCCCGATGTGTTTGTTCGGACCGTGACCCGATGTCAGCAGCAGTTGGAGGGAGTCCAAAGAGCGTTTGGTTGGGGATGGTGAGACACGTAGACACACCGCCACCACGATCCCGGAACGGGACGCGACCCGGGACCGCGCCGCAGAACTCCAGAACCCCGCGGAGCGCGTTCGATCCGATACCAACCAGGAGGGATCCGCTGCTGGTCCATCTTCTTCTTGGAGACGCGCAGGTAGGACTTACCAGCAGCCGTGGACATGCAAAGCCTCCATGCCATGCAGCAGAGACCCCCCGGGGGGGGAGGGGGTCCGGTCTGTACCCCCGGGGGGGGGTGGAGCCGTTCTGTTCCACCGGGGCGGGACCTCCATCCCCTGGTTCCACCGCCCCGGACACATGCACCCACACCCGCATGCACCCCACTCAAACTGAGGCATTTGAGCTCGGCGAACCTGCCCGATTATTTTGGCCACAAAGATTTGTACCCACGCGTGGCGGGTTGGCGATGCCAATTCATTGTCCTTCACGATGACCCACTTACATTCTGAGTGACCAGAACCTTACAGAACCTGGATGGGAGCCTGCCAGGATGGCTAGAGGATTTGGTCGTCACCAGAACCAGCCCGTCGCCATGGTAACGTTACCTCTTGATCGTCAGGGCGTGGACGAAGTGCCTGACCTCCCTGCCCTTGAGCCCACCCCCACAGAGGATGTGAGGGGTCTGTGATGTGTGTGTGATGTGTGTGTGTGTGGGGGGTCTGTGGTGTGATGTGTGTGTGTGAGGGGTCTGTGATGTCTGTGTGTGATGTTTATGTGTATGTGGTGCGTGTGTGTGTGTGTGTGTGTGTGTGTGGGGGGGGGGGGGGTCTGTGATGTGTGTGTGTGTGTGGGGGGTCTGTGATGTGTGTGTGTGTGTAGTGTGATGTGTGTGTGTGTGTGTAGTGTGATATGTATGTGATGTGTGATGTGTGTGAATTGTGTGTGTGTGTGGCACTATGTGACAGATCAGAGCGTCTGATCCCCACCAATTTGGGAATACATTGTTCAAATGGGCTTTTAACCACAGACCAGCTGACCTGCTGCCTGCTGACCGCTGGCGTCCCGTCTGGAGAACGGCGACCAGGGAGAAGTCAGGCGCACTCCGCCACATCCAGGCAATGCTCTCAGGACGCTCGGGAGGAGGACGACTTGACGCTCAGAGGACACACCTACCCCTTTTTGAAGCCAACGTTTCAAAGATGTCAAGCCGGGGGGACAACACCTCGACGTTTTCCCTCCGAGCTTCCCGTGAAGGAGAGCATTCCCCTGCCGGCTCCAGGGCCGGCCGGCGTGCTCGGCTCAGGCAGCATGCAAGGTGCCCCCCCCCACCACACACACGCACATACTCACGCAAACCCCACCCCCGTGGCGTTCCATCATCCGACAAGACACCCAGTCCATGCAGAGCCTCCGGCCCCGGGGGACCCGGCCTGGGTCGGCCGGACCTCCAGGGCCCGGGGGGGGGGGGGGGGGGCGGGGGCGGGGCGGGGTGGGCCGCAGGCCACTTACCATAGAACCACGCTTGTAGCGACTAAACCAAGTGCCCGGCGAGTCTTTGGGCCATTTTGCCATTTTGCTCTGTAACAAACACGACGACAGGGTCAGGGCAGAGGACAGGGGGCGCTCCGGCTTACCAGCTTCCCTCGTTTGTATTCACTGAACCAGGACCCAGACACCTCCTTGGCCCAGGATGTGAGCCTCGCCTGAGCCCAGGACGCGACGGGGCGGGGAGGAAGGGCACAGAACAGCAGCGTTAACAGGGGGAGGGTGGGGGGGGGGGGGGAGTCACGCAGAGGCACGCACACACACACACGCCTGCATGCACATAGACACACATAGACATAGACACACACACACACACACACACACCTGCACCTACACACACACCCACACACACACACACTCACTCACTCAGCCAACACCTGCACCTACACACCTACACACACACACACTCCTCGGTCCTCTTGAGGGTGTGAATGTGGCGCTGGGTGTGTGTGAGGCCGGACCCCAGAAGGTCATCACGGTGGTACTGTATTGGTACTGGATAAACATGAGACTGAGGAGGACTAGCGGCTAAAAGATGCACGAGTGCAGAGTGACAAAAGAGCGTTTTTGCGTCCTGATCTTAATAACCGTTCTGGGCTCTGCCACTCTGCTCTCTTTGTTCCCTGCAATGGGGGAGAAGATGCAGGGAGGTTGTTCCGCACACCCTCACAGGACTGCGGCGAAATTCCCGTGAGGGAAATGGAAACGGGAAACGGGGGAGCCAGGGGACGGGAGCGTGAGACGCGTGCCGCTGTCTGGAGGTTACCGCGGCGTACCCAGGATGCAACACTCCGGGAGACATTAGGGAGGCGTGATCTGCCTCCTTAATGCACTCCTAGTGAAGAGAGCCACACTGACGAGGAGCGAAATACAGAAACGTATTGCATAAATATATGTGTGTGTGTGCACATACAGTATATGTGTGTGTGCGCATGTGTGTGCATATGTGTGTGTGTGTGTGTGTGTGCATATGTGTGTGTGTGCATATATGTGTGTGTGTGTGTGTGTGTATGTGTGTGTGTGCATACGTGTGTGTGCATATGTGTGTGTGCAATGGTGTTTATTTTCGCTCTCTGCAGCGCATTAAAAATGGATGGCGTGAATGCGAGCGCCCGGGCGCCAGGCGACAGGCAGCTCGCGCGTCGATTCTCTCTCTGTCTCTCTCCGAGCGCGGTGGGCCACTTTACCGCCGTCTTTGAGCCTTTTCTGCTGTGGCGGGCTTTCATCTCGCCGCCCCGCGCCTTTCAAAACGAACCCTCAACCCCGCCCACTGCCTATCCGGGTCCCTAACGAGCCGGCCCCTCCCCCCCCCGCTCCCCTGAGCCTGGTGGTGGGGAACGACGGCAGGGGGGAGGAGCCTGCCGCCATCGTCACGTGACCGCGCCCGGACGCCTGCCCCGCGGCAGCCCCGCGGCGGCTGGCGGCTTTGAAAGGCGGGCCCAAATCCAGGCGCCACCCACCTGTACGCCGGCAGAAGACCTCGCGTGGGAGGAGCCGGATGTCTCCTGCGGAGGTTATCCTGTGCGTGTGCGCGCGTGCGTGTGTTGAGCATGAGCCTAATGGGACTTTAAATACACAACGGGGCTCGGTGTGTGTTCGCTAAGTGACAGGGCCACTCGAGACGGCGCCGCACACTCCCGGGGGCAATTCAAGAGCTCCTCGAATCATCTCCTCACTCCTCCTCCTCCTCCTCACTCCTCGTCCTCCACAGCACGGTAATAACTGGACACCGCATCACTTCACCGGGGCTAATTATGTGGCTGCATGAGGAGCGGCGGCTGAGAGCTGCCGGCGTCAGCAGCATTGTCCTCCTCGAGATTCAGAGCCGCTGCTGTGCTCCCGGGGCCCCCGGCAGGTGATCCAGGCCGAAGGAGGAGGAGGAGGAGGCCGCTGCCCCGCCCTCCCTGTCTGTCTGCTTATCCGCAGACAGAGGCTCTGTCAGTGCCACGCGGCTACCACAGGAGGCTCTGCGCGGTCATCCCTCCAGCTGGGCGCGGGTTCGGGGTGGGCGGGTCCCCTGGAAGGATGCTGAGGGGGTGGGGGGGGGGGAGGGCGTGACTTACCCCTTCGGACTTCTTATCGGGGAAGATGCAGCTCTCGCCCCCCGAGGTGAAGTTGCAGTAGACCTTGAAGGAGTCCCGAGAGCATCCCTGGTTGGGGTCGATCCAGTACTCGCCTGTTGTGGGGAGACGGGGAGGAAAGACAGGGCGAGAGAGAGATGGGGAGAGAGAGAGATAGGGAGATGGGGAGAGAGAGAGATAAGGAGATAGAGAGAGAGAGGAGAGAGATGGGGAAAGAGAGAGAGAGAGGGGGGGGTGAGAAAGGGAGAGAAAGCCATAACATCAGAACGCGCGAGTGAGGGTTTGAACTGTGCCCCGCCTTAGCAGAACCCGGTTCCCTCGGCGGCA
>JAXIVH010000017.1:4845051-4867551 GCA_036785325.1 Urophycis tenuis
AATACGGAATGTAAAACAAAATTTGCATCACTCACCGGTGGGCCGACTTCGCCCTGAAGACCCGGCTCTCCTGTCTCCCCAGAGTCTCCCTGTGAGGACACACACACGGCACACCTGAAGAACACGGAGCACCTGAAGAACACGAGGAACCTGAAGGACCTGAAGGACCTGAAGGACTCGAGGGACCTGAAGGACATGAGGAACCTGAAGAACCCGAGGGACCTGAAGAACACGAGGAACCTGAATGGCCCAAAGGGTCCTGAAGAACACTAGGGACCTGAAGAACACAAGGAACCTAAAGAACACGAGGGACCTGAAGGACACGAGGGACCTGAAGAACACGAGGGACCTGAAGAACACGAGGAACCTGAAGAACACGAGGAACCTGAAGGACATGAGGGACCTGAAGGACACGAGGGGCCTGAAGGACACAAGGAACTTGAAGAACACGAGGAACCTGAAGAACATGAGGAACCTGATAAACACGAGGAACCTGAAGGACTTGAGGGACCTGAAGGACACGAGGTACCTGAAGAACACAAGCAACCTAAAGAACACGAGGGACCTGAAGGACATGAGGGACCTGAAGAACACAAGGGACCTGAAGAACATGAGGGACCTGAAGGACATGAGGGACCTGAAGGACTTGAGGGACCTGAAGGACATGAGGAACCTGAAGGACTCGAGGGACCTGAAGAACATGAGGAACCTGAAGAACATGAGGAACCTGAAGAACACGAGGAACCTGAAGAACACGAGGAACCTGAAGGACACGAGGGACCTGAAGAACACGAGGGGCCTGAAGAACACGAGGAACCTGAAGGACATGAGGGACCTGAAGCACATGAGGGACCTGAAGAACACGAGGAACCTGAAGGACATGAGGAACCTGAAGAATACGAGGAACCTGAAGGACTTGAGGGACCTGAAGGAAATGAGGGACCTGAAGCACACGAGGAACCTGAAGGACATGAGGGACCTGAAGAACACGAGGGACCTAAAGGACAGGAAGCACTGCCGCAGAGCGTTTCCCACTCTAGAGGAGGACAAACCCTCCGGAGGGACGCCACCTCCCTGTCACGCAATCGAGACGAAACACAAAGGCCAGAGGCATCACTCCCTCAGCGGTACCAGGACCAGCCGACCAGGAGCAGACCTTTCCTTGCGCGTGGTCGTTCAAGGGTCAGATGAGGACAGGTCGGCCCCCGCTGCTGAGGGCATTGAGGCGCGTTGCCGGAGGGGCGACGTGTCCACCGCATCCCAAACACGTCTCCATCCGGCCAGACCCGGCTTAGCGCGCTCAGCTTTGATCACAATCTAGAGGCTCTGTGATCTCCACGTTTAACGGCAGCCTCTCGGCGCGTCCGGCCTTCCTCCTGACGCGCCGTTGTTTTCCTCACGCCACTCGAGACTGGAGTGGGTGGGCCGGGCTCCCGGCGCCAGTAATCCGCCTGCATTAAGGGATCTTGAGACGGCTTGTTAAGGGTGTGTTGTCCCTCCAGGAAGACGCGCCGCGGATCTGTCCGGGCGCTCGCTCGGCACCAAGGAAAGACTAGGCCGGACCACGGTTGTTAAGACGCAGGGCACGCGTGGAGGAGGTCACACGGGCGGCGCTCTGACCGAGAACAGCCTAAGGCGTCCGTAAACTGCGTGCGTTCTCGCCTGAGCGCGCGGCTGCAGCCCACCTCCGGAGAGGTTGTGCAGGAACCAAAGGAGGGCTCCGTGGAGGCGCGCAAGTGAAACACCGAAAGCGCTATCACAGCGCTGTCACATCGGACACGGCGAGCAGGCGAATGTCTGAACACGCACGGCGAGTGCCGCCGCCGCGTGATGAAACGCCCCGAGAACGACACAGCCCCCCCCCCCCCCCCCCCCCCCCACCCTGTCCTCAATAATGGATCGGCCCGGCGTCTCTGTCGACGGGCCTCTGAGTGTTCCTTCATTGAGTCACACAAGCCGCAGACTCGCACCGCATCCCGACAGCATTCTGCTCCCGCGCGGCAGGCGCTGCAGCCTGACAGCCCAGCATCTGTCACCGGGCGCTCCCCCCCCCCCCCCAGACGCCATCCCGTCCCGTTTAAAAGCGGGGAATCACACGGGTTAACCCATCAAATATTAACGCCTTCAAAATCCGGGAAGAATTGAGACCGAGCCAGTCAGTCTCGATTGCTCCGCCGATCGTTGACGTGAGCTGACAATTAAAAGGAGGACTCACCCACGTTGCAGTCAAAACTGGGTTTTTTTTTTGGTTTTTTTTACTGACAGCGGTGGCATCTGCTCAATTGAAGACCTCTAAAAACGGACTAATTTCACACATTTGCATATGGATCTGCGGGAGGACACTTTCGACGAGCGCAGCTTAGGAGTCCGCAGTCTGAACAGAAGGGGCTTAACTTCAGCAGACGTTTATCCAGCATGACGGCTGATTGTAGCAAATTAAATCAGGGGGGCGTTGCGTGTCCGTACCTTCTCTCCCACAGCACCAGGGTTTCCGATGCCACCAGGGGGTCCCTGGGGTCCGTCAGCTCCCGGGGGTCCTGAAGGACCTCTGGGGCCAGGAGGTCCTGGGGGTCCCTACGAGACAGAACAAAAAACAAACAAACACAAAGTGACTTCTTTGTGTGAACGCTGTCGGAGGCTACTCATCGAACAAGATGGCGTCTCAAACACACACACTTCGAATTAGGAGATGAATGGCTACATTCACGGGATCAATAACTGTTCTCGGCTCTCATTCATCTCATTCGGCTCTCATAACGTTCTTCAGCTGTCATGATGTTCTTCGGCTGTTCATCGGGTTCTCACCATTTGTCCGACATCTCCGGTTTCTCCTTTCTCGCCAGGGGGTCCGGGCAAGCCCTGAAACAAAGAAAGGTTTTAAGGGACCGCTGAGCAAAACGCCACCGCCATCACATCACCGCTCACAGCTGGGTACGCGGCGCTGTTCCGTTCCGCGTCCTGACCTGCAGTCCGACTGGGCCTGGGGGTCCGGGGAACCCTCTGGACCCCTCGTCTCCCTTCTGTCCGAAGAGACCCTGCTGGCCTCTGGGTCCTGGCTCTCCGTCCCCGCCCTGCGCAGCAACAGGGAACACGGTGAGAGAGGGACGACCCTCCCGACACTTCCGACAATACCAAAAAACCCGAGACACCAGCGATGTCCCGATGACACGGGACCGGCACTCACAGCAGGCCCGGGTGCTCCGACGGGTCCTTGAGGTCCGGTTGGGCCCGGTGGACCCTGAAATCCACCAAGAGAAGACACACGTCACATCAACTCAACCAGCGACGGGATCGGCTGATTGCATGGAAGAGACTCACGCGGGGGGGGGGGGGGACGGGACGCGGGCTGTACTTACGTGCTCCCCTTTGTCTCCCTTGCCTCCCTTCTGGCCCGGTTCTCCGAGCTCACCCTGAGAAAACCAGACAAAAAACCGCAACAATAGTCACACGGACGCACTGCCACTCACGGGCCCCTGCCGGCTGACAGCCCCGCCGTGACTCACACTTCCTGTCGCGCTGCCTTACAGAATGGGCTCGGCCCCCTCCGGGCCGCGGAGCCCGATAATGCAAGTGTCGCCAGGCCCGGTTCTTTTGTGGCGGCGGCGGCGGCGGCAAAGCGCGGCGAAGTGTGTATGTGACATCTGTCAGCCGCATCATTTGAATCCTCCCGAAACGGTGACGGACGGGATGTAATTTTAGCGCTCGCCGCCTTGTTTTGTCACCGCCTCGCTACGCGCTTATGACAATCCTGCATCCTCGCTCATCCCTCTAAAGCCCCCAACCGACGGACGGAATCACCGCAGAGCGCGGCCTGAATGTGTGCAGCCAGGCTGAACCCGGAGGAAGACGTGGCGGAGGAGGAGGAGGAGGAAGAGCAGGAGGTGTGCAGTAGGTACTTGTTAGGCAGACACGCTAATAAAAGCCAGTTAACGGAGGCTGCGGAGGTGGGAAGCCGCGCGTGTGTGTGTGTGTGTGGACATGACTGGGAATGAGAGTGCATGTGTAGAACGCTCCCGTTTCAGACTCGGACATATTTCTCAGGGAAAACAGGGTTTTTCTGTAGCCCCCCCGTGGCTGCGGGGATACCGAGCGCGGTGAGGAAATGGGGTATGACACCAGGGCGATATAGTTTGAGTTGTCCATCTCCTTATTAAAGTTGATCTCCCTGAAAATGTGCAGGGAAATAAGGTGTTGTTTTCATGCTCCTGGATAATCCCTTTTATCATAGACTACATCTGCGGCCCACACATCACCCAGGAGGGGGTTCTGATCCACGTTGGTCTTAACGGACACACAAAAGCATTTACTGCTGAATAATTCACCAATCAGGGCACTCTCTCTCTCTCTTGAAGCCTCTCAGAGCAGATACATAAGAATCAGATACTAGACTAGGGATAGAGTTAAGTACGGCATCCTTCATGCTAAGTGTATCTTTGACGTGCTACATTCGGTAGGCCAGCTGCGCGAGGCGGGAACTAGTTAGCCAGCGCCTAGAACCAAGATCCATGGCCTCGGTCGACTTACCTTATCTCCATCCTCGCCTGGGGGTCCGGGTGGTCCTCCGGGGCCTGGCAGACCCACGGGTCCCTGAATACCATCTCTACCAGCAGGTCCTTGGGGTCCTTTCTCTCCCTGAAACAGCGGGCCGTCGTGTCAGTCACAGAGTAGCTACACACCCAACCCGACCCGACCCAACCCAACGGTTCTGAAGTAACTGAATCCGTACCGGTCCACCCTTCTCTCCGGCGGGCCCTGGGGGTCCCTGATGTCCGGGGCGGCCGGTGGGGCCCGGGGGTCCAGCGGGTCCGGCAGCACCGCGCTCACCAGGAGAACCCTAAAGGAGGACGGGCATCAATGTAATGTTATGTCAGGTGGATGTGATGCAATGTAATGCCAAGCCGACGGGGATGTGTGTGGTTTGACGTGATGCAACGTGACAATGTGGCGCAGTGTCATGTGATATGATGCGATGCAACATGGCGTGACGTGGTGCGAAGTAATGCGATGTGATGCAACGCAGTCAAAGGTTATCCAAGGTAATAATCACTTCAGAGGGTCTCGTCATGCCCGGCGAATGCACGGACCTCAACGGATCCAGCCGGCGTTATGTAAGCTCAGTGTGCACATTACCATGTTATGTAACAACATGGTGGTGGTGTAGGTGGCGGTGGTGTAGGTGGTGGTGGGAAACATGCCGGGTACAGCAGTCGTGGGAAGGCAACGTGAGGTGAGAACAGGAGTGAGAAGATGAGACTGAAGAGACTGAGAGGAGAGAGCGAGAGAGAGAGAGAGAGAGAGAGAGAAAGAGAGAGAGAGAGAGAGAGAGAGACTGAGAGGAGAGAGAGAGAGAGAGAGCGAGGAGAGGTTTGGTTCTGGATTGATGGAGGTGCAGTGGGTGGTACTCACAGCAGGGCCAGGTGGTCCAGGTGGTCCTTCACTGCCTTTCAAGCCATGAGCGCCCTGCAGAGAGAGAGACACACAGAGAGAGACAGACAGACAGAGAGAGAGAGGCAGAGAGAGAGAGACAGAGACAGGGAGACAGACAGAGAGTTCGGAAGAGAGGGAGAAAAAAAAAGAAGAAAAAAAGGCATTACACACTGGCAACTTGGGAACAAGATGACAGCTTTGTTGTTACTACGATCACTAATACGTGTAGATACGTACATACATTACACGTGTCAGTTGTATTGTGTTGTGAGCCCAACTGTACGTTGACGTCTAATGAAATGGCACGTTTTATAGAAGTGGAATATTGGACTACTTCAAATCCATTCCACTCGTTCGTTTTGCTGACAGGAAGACGGGAGGCTTCCAGACCCGACAGGACATGACTTGAGGGGACATTCATGTGTGAGCAGGGGGGGGGGGGGGGGTTCCAGTCCTTGCAGCTTTGAGTAGATCAAAGAGTGGACTCTGTAAATGTTAATGACTGTGGGGGCGTGTGGGGGGAGGGGGGGGTCATGTCAGCGACTGAAGAAATTAGCCGTGGGATCAGTACTGTGAAGTCCGGCCAAGGCGGACCTGGTTCTGTCGCTACGCGCCGGTTAGCATAAACGCCTGCGCCGCCCAAACCATCATCTGAGCGGTCTGGGCGTGCTGCGTCCTGAGGCGGGGCTCCTCAGCGGCATCCCCAGCAGCCGTGTGTCAGTGTAAACCCTCCTTGTTCACGTCTGGCGTCCGGCGGAGCTCGGCCTTGTCTCTGGCGTGTCAGCGCAGCTGAGCCGCGGCCTCTTTGGGCGCGGCTAGCGGGCGCCGCACTGAAGTCAAACGTCGAGCAGAGACAGTAGGAGTACTCACCACTGGACCGGGTAAACCTCTGTCGCCGGAGAACCCTCGGAGACCCGGAGGACCGTCTTTACCGGCGGGACCGGCAGGACCCGGATCCCCCTGTGGAACACAACAGCGCCACCGTCAACGCCGATGCTGATGCTAATTCGCCGTGATGATAAACATTATTTGCGTCGCTCCGCGAGAGCCAGATCTGAGCGCTCCACCCTCATCGGGTGGAGGTGGCGTTTCACGCACCTTGGCTCCTTCTTTGCCGGCGGCGCCGGGCAGACCCTGCTCACCGGGTGGGCCTGGGGGTCCTGGGTGGCCGCGGTCTCCCATCGGTCCGGTCTCACCTGTCGGGCCCTAAGGAGAGACAAGTGTACCGGTTCAACAACAAACGCACACAAACAAGCTAATTCTTAACCGCAAACAAAAACGAAACTAAAGAATCGTTGATAATAAATACCAATAATCACAATAACATATCGTCACGCGGCGAGGGTGAAGCAGGGTGTGTGTGTGTGTCGATGGTGGAGCGCAACAACATGATGAAATACACGGGAAACATTACACCACACCGTGAACGAATGCCTCAATATTATACAGCAGAGCAAGCAGTAGGCTAGGTGTTGGTGTGTGTGTGTGTGTGTGTGCGTGTGTGTGTGTGCGTGGGAGGCCAGCTAGTCATGCTGGCTGCGTACAGCCGCGTCTCACCGCCAATGTTCTCGATTAACCATTAGCAAAGTGCCAATGGTTAGCAAAGCGCTAATGGCACAAATGGGAGAAATAGCGAGCGCATTCATAATAGATGAACGCACCCTTGAAAATATCAGAGAGAAACCGAACCACCAAACACTTTACAAGTCAGGCCACGGGGGGTGGGGGGGACCGGTGGTAAATATAAACACACACACTTAGCATCGGGGCAACCACATATACCGCAATCTAACGGTTAGCCGCGTTAGCGGCGCCTTCTGCATGCAAACATCACCGCAATTTAACGTGCGAAGACATTGTGTTCCCCGGCAGCTCTCACACTGATCATCGGGGGGGGAATACAAATGAGTGTTTATTCAGCCGGCCCGGTTCTACAAGCCCACGCCGCGAAACGACGATTAAACATCAACGGTTCGCCGTTCTGCGGTGGGCTCGGCCGGGCGCGGTGGAGAACTGGCCACGACGCGGCCGAGTCCAGTGCATTGTGGGTCACGGAGCCGGGAAGCGAACGGCGCCATCGTCGGAACTCAGACAGCACAACAGAGCTCTGGCGACTGAAGGAGGGGTTTAGATGACTGGTTTGGTTCGTTACCTGGGGTCCGACCACACCGGGGGGCCCTGGGGGTCCGGTCTTGCCTTGGAAACCCTGTGGACGAAACGCACGGAGGAGTGAGACGAGGGGACGAGGCTTTGCACCGTTTCAAACGGAGTCGTGTTACATAAACACACTGTGAAGGGGAAAGTCAGACAGATACTTGGACTCACAGTCTCTCCTCTCTGGCCGGGGTGACCGGGCAGTCCGTCCTTTCCAGCTGGACCCTGGCAAAGGAAAAACACTCACTGTCAGAATAAAGTGGATGTTGTGTCACAGGTGACACACACACACACAGGTGTGTACGCTGGACAGACAGACAGACAGACAGACAGGCAGACAGACAGAGACAGTTCAAAACAACACAGGACAGCCTGTGACATGGAAGCTATTCTCACAGGGGGGCCCTTTGGTCCTGGGAAGCCAGTTGGTCCTTGAGGTCCTGGGAGACCCTGGAATAATGAACACATGACATGATGAATTAGCGTTTGCATGGCTTATTAATAATGCAGCACCCTTGCTGGTGTGGTTGTGATGGGTACTACTATCAATACATCACAAGGTACTCTAACAGGAGTGCACTACGGTGAGGAGAGGAAGAAATTAATCAACTGAGGTATAAAACGACGACAATATAACAACAATGTGCTCACCCTCTCTCCAAGGGGTCCTGGAGGTCCGTCACTTCCAGAGTTTCCCTGAAGAGAAGAACCAAACCAGAACCATCAATGAACCGAAGTCCCACACATCATGGGTTCAAGTGATGTGTGTGATGTGTAGGACGCGGACACGACACCCTACCTTGGGTCCGGCTTTCCCGGTGGGTCCTCTGGGTCCGCGCTCGCCACGCGGCCCCTAGGCGGGGGAAAAAAACAAAACAAAATGGAGGAGCAGAAATGAGTTCTGATGCTCGGATGCTGCGTTGCCATAGAAACCTGGATGAGGAGGTGCGGGGCGGTGGGGAGGTTACTCACGGTGGGGCCTCGCTGTCCTCTCGGGCCAGACTTCCCCGCGGTTCCCTGCGGACGACGACAACAACATACACACTCGAATCAACGAGCGCGAGGCCCAAACACAGCGAAAAAACAAAACCCTCAAGAGGGAACAAGGACGGCCCTCGCAGCTGCAGTGCAGAATAAACACGCTAATGGGCGTTCGAAACACACCATCAATCCTTTGTGTCCGTCTGGCGTCTGGCTGGATGGCACTTTTGTTGCTTTGTTTTGTCAATAAGAATACCAAGGCCCTGCTTCGCTCTAATCCTTTTGTGTTTTAAAAGCAGTTTAAACATCCGCTTTCATTACTCGACATACCACCCATTGATCAGGATGAGACGGCTTGTTTGGCCTTTGAAGTCAAAGCAGTCCAATGAAATAGATGCGACCCCTATAATCCTTTGTTGGTGGGTGGCGTGGTTGTAACCGTACAAGCTAATAAAACGGGATTCCTCAGATGCCTCAAACAGAAAGCGGGTCTCTACGGCCAGCCATCTTTGAAGGATGGAGCTTCCGGAGGACGGTTACAACACAGGGAACAATGCAGACGGGCTCTCCGACGTACCCTGGTTCCCTTCTCTCCGTTGGCTCCGGGGAACCCTTGGAAACCCTGAGACCCCTGTTGGACACAAACAGACAAACCAGTCATGCCCTCCATCTTGTTTCCAGCACGTGAGGTCACGGGAGTGGTGCACTGTGGGATACGTAGTAGCAGCTCGCGGTAATTGTGAGACGCTAAGAGGCTAGAAGGCTAACGTCGTACATTAATCTTCGAGACTAAGACGCTGCCAACCACCTGAGTTGGACAATACTAAACAAAGATGAAACTAAATGGTGCTTGAAGCGAAAAGGAACCAAACATCCACATCCACACAATCTCTCTAGAACAGTGTTGCTGTAGCAGTCTGGCTCGCACAGCAGATCCTGTTTAATTACATTGTGCGATACATCACAGCAGAAATGATATTTACCTTTGGACCTTGTCTGCCTGGATAGCCTGGAAGACCAGGTACACCGAGCTTACCCTGCAGAGCAAACACAACATTTCATTATCACCGCGGCCTCATCCATCACGGGCTCTCTCTCTCGCCGCAGGTCCGCCGTCTCCAGCTGATGCGCGACCATCGGCCAATATTTCATTGTAATTGGGTCGCTGGTACAATTTATAAGGCGCTGGTTATGTCGTCTGTGATACATTAATCACATGTCCGGCTGACTTTAGAAGCCACCGCTGACAGAAGGGTTTACATGTTATGCTCGCTAAGTTCAGCTGCATTAAAGTAAAGCATGTCACGTCACATCCATAACCCTACAACATGAGGGTTATTGATGTGACGCACAGGTCACTGGGGCTTGATCAGAATGCATCATGGGATTTGATGTTTTTTATGGCGATAACGAGATAACTCAGAGAGAGTTGCAGCACTGCGAGATCCTAAATCAAGAAACCCCTTCACGATGAATCACCGAACAATAACACGAGACCACCACCTCCGGTACGGCCCCCCCCCCCGCCCCCCGTGCGCTGAGCGCCGGGACCCCCCCACTGTGCGCGGCGTGGCGCCCGTGCTAACAAGCCCGCCCCGTACCTTTTCACCGTTGGGTCCCAGGGGACCGGAGTCTCCGGGAAGACCCGAGCGGCCCTTGGGCCCCTCAGGGCCGTCTTCACCACGGGGTCCGGCCGGGCCCAGCTCTCCCTGTAGGTGGGGGGGGGAACAGGGAGATGTGGAGTGAGGGTCTGCACACCGAGAACACCCTGATAACACCTCTAATAATGCATGCGGCCAGAGGGAGGCGGGGCTGGTGAACCGTCAGCCATCACGCGGCGGGGGCAGCCGGCTTCACAACGCCGCGATGCATGAGGGTTCAGGTCAAGGGCCTGTTCCCCGCTGCAGCCAAGTACACACTAATGAATAAAGATGAGGGCATATCTTATTCATACGCTAGATGCAGTGCGCGCGGCTTTGTGTTTTTTAATCTTTGCATAACATTCATACCGGTCATTTGGCAATGTATGGATTTGCAAATGAGGTGTTTTTCACGCCTGTCGCAGACAACAGCCCTCGGACTGGCTGTGCAGCCCCCCCCCCCATACAAGATACACCGTAGACACACACACACTGCATATGAAGTGACTGAAACGACAGAATACAAACTTATGCTGACACTCAGTCAATGTAATGGAGACTCGGCGACGTGTGAAAGCTATTCACACGCGCACGCACACGCACACACATGCGCGCGCACACAGACACGCGTGCGTTGTATCCTTAAGTACACATAAAAGCGCATCAGACAAACTGTACTTGACTCTGTGGAGCGGGCGCCGCAGCCCACGTGCGCGCCCCTCGCGAGCGTGTACGCTGCCGCCAAACACCGCATTTCTAATTCTGCTCGGCGCAGAGTCTCTCCTCTGGGAGCTCAGGAGGACGCCTCAAATCTCTGGCTTTCATCAGGGAACGCCGAGGCCTCCGGGGGAGCCAGCGCACTGCACAGATGTCTCTGTGCAGCGTTCCCCGAGATTCAAACCCCCAACTCATCAACACACCGCGGCGTGGCGCAGGGTGGGGCAGGGTGGGGGGGGGGGGGGGATTTCACCGTCAAAAAGATGTATCGGCTTGTTTTTTGGCTTTGTTCCTGCTGCCGGGTTCTCACGGTGATGTGTTGGGTTCTCGCGGTGATGTGTTGGGTTCTCACGGTGATGTGTTGGGTTCTCAGGGTGATGTGTTGGGTTCTCAGGGTGATGTGTTGGGTTCTCAGGGTGATGTGTTGGGTTCTCACGGTGATTTGTTGGGTTCTCACGGTGATGTGTTGGGTTCTCACGGTGATGTGTTGGGTTCTCGGGTGATGTGTTGAGTTCTCAGGGTGATGTGTTGAGTTCTCAGGGTGATGTGTTGGGTTCTCATGGTGATGTGATGGGTTCTCACAGTGATGTGTTGGGTTCTCAGGGTGATGTGTTGGGTTCTCACGGTGATTTGTTGGGTTCTCACGGTGATGTGTTGGGTTCTCACGGTGATGTGTTGGGTTCTCACGGTGATGTGTTGGGTTCTCCTGGTGATGTGTTGGGTTCTCACGGTGATGTGTTGGGTTCTCACAGTGATGTGTTGGGTTCTCACGGTGATGTGTTGGGTTCTCACGGTGATCTGTTGGGTTCTCACAGTGATGTGTTGGGTTCTCATGGTGATGTGATGGGTTCTCACGGTGATGTGTTGGGTTCTCACTGTGATGTGTTGGGTTCTCACGGCGATGTGTTGGGTTCTCACGGTGATGTGTTGGGTTCTCACAGTGATTTGTTGGGTTCTCACGGCGATGTGTTGGGTTCTCACGGTGATGTGTGAGTTCTCACGGTGATGTGTTGGGTTCTCACGGTGATGTGTCGGGTTCTCAGGGTGATGTGTTGGGTTCTCACGGTGATGTGTTGGGTTCTCGCGGTGATGTGTTGGGTTCTCACGGTGATGTGTTGAGTTCTCACGGTGATGTGTTGGGTTCTCAGGGTGATGTGTTGGGTTCTCACGGTGATGTGTTGGGTTCTCACGGTGATGTGTTGAGTTCTCACGGTGATGTGTCGGGTTCTCAGGGTGATGTGTTGGGTTCTCACGGTGATGTGTTGGGTTCTCACGGTGATGTGTCGGGTTCTCAAAGGTGATGTGTCGGGTTCTCACGGTGATGTGTTGGGTTCTGGTGATGTGTTGGGTTCTCACGGTGATGTGTTGGGTTCTCAGGGTGATGTATTGGGTTCTCAGGGCTGTGGACAGTGGAGTGGAGCCCATGGGAGGAGACAATGTGACGGCGATGTGTTGTTGTTGTTGTTGTTGGGGATGTGCGGTCATTGCTTTCAATTAAAAAGCCTCGAATGTGTTCGGATTCGGATTCCGTTACGTGTCGATTCAACGGAATCGAGTGTGCCATCGCTGAGTTTTCCCCCGCTGAGATCTGTTGCTCCTGTGATTTGATCAGTGAACCCCCCCCCCCCCTCCCCCCCGCCAAAGATGGCCGCCCCCGCGTTTCACCCTCCATTTCCCGGCACACGGCAGCTGCCGAAAACACTAACGGGGTCTCACCCTGTCACCCTTGATTCCCATGTCTCCCTTGAAGCCCGGGAAGCCGTCCTCGCCCTGCGAACCAGATGGGGGAGACGAGAAGAGACGAGAGGGGAGAGACAAGAGGGGGGAGAGGGGGAGAAAAGATGCGATGAAGTGGAACAAAATGAGAGCCCGAAGATGTTCAAAAATGATCCATCTCGTGAGTGTTTCACACACGCGCGCACACACACACACACACACACACACACACACACACACAGACACACACAGACACAAACACACACAGACACACACACACACAGACACACACACACACAGACACACACACAGACACGAAGGATATGATGTGTCTCAAGATTTCCTGTTGCCAAGCAACCCTTGATCTCCCGTCTCCCGACCAGCATCAATCAAGGCTGTCAGGGGCCCCAACAATGGCAGCCCATCACGACATCATCATCATCATCATCATCATCTCCATCATCCCGAACACGCTTCAGGACCGCCGCCGCCGTCTTCATCGTCTCCGCGGTTAATTAGCGGCCGTGTAATCCATCGTCTGCCCTTCTACAGGCGGGAGAGGAAAAAAAACTTCCCAAACGCAAATCATCACTCATCACTTCGGCTCACCTTCTCTCCCTTTCCTCCCTTCAGACCACGGACGCCGTCAGCCCCCTGTGAGGAAAACACACACACACACAAAGACGTGACTCACACTGCGTGAGGCGCATGATTCATGTGCTGCGCTGAGCATCCGAAGGTAGTCGAGTCTTTCCTGGACAACGCGTCCCTATAAACCTTCAAAAGCTTCCCCGTCCCGCTCTCCTGCACGGGAGGACCGGAGAGTCCTCACACTTCCCCCCGGGGCCCTGGCATCTGCCGCCATGACCTTCCCAGAGTTTTACCGTCCGGCTGCGGGTTGCGGGTTTAAATCTGATCCTACTCTAGTCAGGGGCTTTCTGTTGACGGACTGCGCCGTTGCACTGGGAGCTTGAACTGACCTTCACGCCGCGGGGTCCAGGATAACCAATGGGCCCTTGAGGGCCAGAGGGCCCCTAGAGTAGAGAGAGAGAGAGAGAGAGATGTGGAGTGAGGGACAAGTGACACACAAAGACCTGACACAGAGACATGGCCGCTGCGTCTCCACATTCAGACGTCATCGTTCCAGAGATGGCGCACAGGCCACAGCGACTCACCAGGTGTCCTTTCTCTCCGTTCGGGCCCTCTTTCCCAGGGTGACCCTATGAATTATGAAGAGGAACATAATCACATACCATAATTACAACCATAAACAGCGCTCCGCACGCTCGCCGTCACACCACGGGGCCCATCGGCCCAGTAAAACACGAGGATGATGTATCAAATGGGGGGGGGGGGGGGGGGGGGGGGGGTCGGAACAAGAGCCTAATAAGAAGAGCCTTTTACGGTTCCATCTCATTTAGGCATTGTGTCATTAACAGTAACACAATTATGAGGACCCTGCAAGCTATTTGTGGGCTGTTAAAAGAGAGAGAGAGAGAGAGAGAGAGAGAGAGAGAGAGAGAGAGAGAGAGAGAGAGAATTCACTTTCTTTCTCCCCCCTTTGCTCCTCCCCCCCCCTCCTCAGAGGGTGGGTAGGGAGAGAATTTAAGGGGGAAAAATAGATCACTGCATTCATGACTGATGAAGAGTGACTATAATGTGACTATAATGTGACTATAATGTTGATAACCATACAGAGGAAGAGGGGGGGGGGGAATGGGAAGAGAGGGTTAACATTTTTCAACTTTGTCTCTTGACGGAATACAAAAGCAGTGCGTATCTACGCGGAATACACAAGCAACGAGATTTCAATAGAATTCATTACAGCTCCCAAAACGATGTGCCATTCACAGCTCTCGGCTTCAGGTTCGTCTTTCACAGCCTGTCTCACATCCTGTCTGACATCCTGGCAACCGTCTGCCTTCTAAGGCTGTCGTCAGTGTGTGTGTGTGTGTGTGTGTGTGAGTGTTGCGTGTCCTCAGAGGGTCAAACCCACCGGGGGTCCATCAGCTCCGGGCATTCCTGGCAGTCCTGGTTTCCCCAAAGGACCCTGGGACAGACAGAGAGGACAAAGTTTTATAGAAAACCTTTCCTTTGTATGGAAAAATTGCAATACAAAAATACTGACTCCGCATTTCAAATACATGGCCACGCGTGCATAAGGTGCACAAAGATGTCTACTTAGACATTTAGAAAGCCAATCGATCGGGATTCGACGGCGAGTTCATCATCGCATCCATCATGTGATCTCATCGTCACGGCGACCGTAACCCTCCCCACCTCCCCCCGCCCATGCTTCGTTCTCGGCCGAGGGGGCCGTTTTTGATATTCCGCCCCCTCGAAACACTCACCTTCTCTCCCGGGGGTCCGATGGCTCCCTGGGGCCCTGCGAGTCCCTGTAGGTGCAGGACGACAGTGACAGGCCGACTGATTAATCCCGGCAGTGGACTGAAGGGTTTATCAATTGCAACAAACAAACAAAAACGATCTGGGGGCCCCCCTGCGCACCCGGGTCAGCGTGGCCCGGCGCAGGGACTGTGCGGTTTAATACGAACCTGAGCACCGGGGTTGCCTTGCTGTCCGGGCGGGCCGGGCTCTCCTTGAGGTCCCTGGTGAGAAGAGAAACACGGTGTTAGACCCGCGCTCGGTCGCTCTGCTCCGGCAGCCGTTAACCCCATTAAACGCGCAGAGCGAGAAGGTTCTCAGCAGTACGACACACGCCCGCCGCGTGTCTGACTGCGTCGAGGGATTTCCTCTCTGTAAATAAAACCTAAACCTCAGTGCAAATCTCAGACATGAAACAGCTGTGACTAGTGACCCCGCCACTGGAGCTTGCGAATGGGAAGCCGTACATAATGCAGATTTCATACTATAATGGTTGTTAGTAGAAGGTGGTATCAGTGATAGTAAAGGGGAATAATTGTATGTAATGTAATGTATTAATGGATGTCAGTGTGGTTGATCTCTCCAGATATCAGGGCGAAATTAGTCTGTCATGGCCAAGGTCAAAGTTCATTCTGAGTTAAAGGCCAGCCGTCACTCTGGCAACAGGACAGGTAGGGCCTTACAGCAAATGTTGTGACAAACTGACTGACTGGAGGCACAGAGTGTGTAAACCCACGTGCACACACACACACACACACACGGATGCATGCAAACGCACACACAAACACACACACACACACACACAGGGATGCATGCACACGCACACACACAGGGATCCATGCACACACACACACACACACATGGGGATGCATGCACACACACACACACACATGGGGATGCATGCACACACACATACACACAGGGATGCATGCATGCACACACACACACAGACACACATGCATGCACACGTGCACACACAGACACACAATGCGTGCACATGTGCACACACAGACACACAATGCATGCACACGTGCACACACAGACAAACAAGGATGCACGCACACACACACTTGCACGCACACACACACGTGCCCGCCCCCACCCCGACCGTCCCGCTGCCCTAATGAAGGAAACTGCTGAAGCCTGCGCTCCCGACGCCTCTCTCTCTCTCATAATTGACAATCAATTACGCGTCCTGCCGCTGTGAGCGGCGCGGTGTGGACGCGGAGCCGCCGCTGGCCGCGTGCGTCTCTTCTCCTCCGCGGCCTTCCCAGCAGACGCGTCTCCACTCCGGCTCGCTGTGCCTTCATTACGGGCCGGACACTCCCGCAGATGGACTGGGGGAGTGTGCGGCGCCAAGGCCGTTTGGAGCGGCAGACTCCCGAGATGGGTCTCAGGGCGGCCATTTTGTTCTTCATCAGACCCAGTGTCCCCCCTCTAAGTACACGTGCTGTGTGTGTGTGTGTGTGTGTGTGAGGAAGAGTAAGTGAGAGCATACGAGGTAATGGTGCACACTAAATGCCGAAGCAGAGAAGAGAAGGTGTGAGTGTGTGCGTGCGTGATTCTGTGTGTGTGCGTGTGTGTTTGTGTGCGTGTAAGTGGGTGTGTAAGTGAGTGTGTGTATGCCTGTGGGTGTGTGTGTGTGCGTGTGCGTGTGTGTGTGTGTGTAAGTGAGTGTGTGTATGCCTGTGGGTGTGTGTGTGTGCGTGTGCGTGTGCGTGTGTGTGTGTGTGTGTGTGTGTGTGGTGGATTGCGGTGGGGGTTGCTGTTTATCTGTTTTTATCTCGGGCCGCAGTGCGAGAGATGTGCGGTTTTGTGGGCATTACAACACTTTGAAAAGTCATTTCCAAACTCCACTCACAATGTTTCCTTTGGGTCCGGGGTGGCCATCCATACCGGTGACACCCTGCAAAGCGGAGACACAAACAAGCACGCCGTGAGAAAACGCACACACACACACACACAAGAGAGCACGGGGCGGATTTACGAATGAACCGGAATGGAGTTAGATCTCACTGGTGCGTGACCGCTGAGTGCAGTCCTTTGTGTCGGAACACGGCGTGCCGAGAGAGAGTGGGAGAGAGAGAGAGAGAGAGAGAGAGAGAGAGAGAGAGAGAGAGAGAGAGAGAGAGATTCTCGCGCGGCGTAACGACGTTAGCCGGAGGTAATTGGCGGTTCACGTGATAGATAGCCTCGCTGTCCCCCGGAGCCGTTAGCGTCTCCGCCGCGCAGCCTCGCTAGCCGAGCGACGATTGGCAAACGAGACACCAGATGGTGTGTGCAAACAAAGCCTTGATTGGATGATTGAGTTATTATTGCCTTCTCTGTCGTGTCTTCCCGGCGCGGACGCCAGGTAGACGTTTAAGATACATGGCACGACGGCTGCGGCAAATTGATCAGCGATTGATCGAGAGCAAACACACAGGAGGGCATTTCCATACGTCCGCGGCTGAAGGCAGCAGCGAGCGTTACTGTGTGGACCTTCAGTGCTTATGGTTCAATTTACAAACCCCCCCCCCCCCCCTGTGGAGCTTTGTGCTGATTTCCAAAGCTCCATTAGCGGTGGTTAGGAGACCACACGTTTGTTTTCTCCTGATTCCAAACAGTAATGAATGAGTGAAACAGCGCGTGTGTGTGTGAGATTAAAACAAGATTGGACGGGGACTCACAGGGGGTCCGGGCGGGCCCTGGGGGCCCTTGGGTCCCAGCAAACCGCGGGGTCCCTGTGTAAAAGAGGGGGAAAAAAACACCAGGTTGGAATCTGCTGTAAAAGGGGCAAAAAAAATACATCCTGCAAAAACCAAGTGTGAAAAGCGTGGGCCTACGGCTGGGGTCCTGCCAGACGAGCCTACGCTGTGTGTGTGTGTGTTCTGGCTGAAGGACTCAGTCGTCAGGGAAGCCGCCTCTACTTATGAGACGCTTATCGGAAAACAACACACTCCTGAATCCCCGTCGCTCGGGGGGGCCTCGATCCCGCACAGCACCGCCTGCTGGCCAGAGGACGCCACTGCGTCCAGAATTCCGCCTGCAGGGGATGGTTGATTTGTGTCTGGAGGTGCGAAGCCATTACCGCGCCGTCAGCACTGAAACACAACTGTCTTCGCCCATCCTCCTCCGGCTCCGCTGTGCTGCCATGCAGGAAGCGTCAGCCGCCTCCGTTCATCTCGCCGTCGGAGCGAGACACCTCTCGGCTGACATCGTACCCCCCGCGTACGACCCAGCGAATAGTCGACATTTTGACGCGGGCATTGTGGTTAAGTATACCAATATATGGACTCCTTGGGATGCTCGTTGACACTTGGCCTTCGCGGTCATCTACACTTTGTGTCCCTTGCCACACACAACGGATGGATAAGGTCACTCACGGAGTCACCGGGGAGTCCCCTGGGCCCGATCTCTCCGTCGTCGCCCTGGGAAACAGAGAGGGCAGAACATCCTCAGTTGTCAGATTGTGTGTGTGTGTGGGGGGGGGGGGGGGGGCAGAAACCAGGAAGTGGACGACAACAGATTTGCGAGGGAAGGACGGGGATGCAGGAACTAAAAGGGTCACGGTTTCTACTATGACATGCAGGCCTAGCCCTCACCCTACGCTGTCAATCTACGTCACACTCATGGTGCTAAAGGCACCATGTAGCACACTACATGGAGGGATGGGGGGGGGGGGGGGGGGGGGGGATGGGATCAAAACCAAAACTACAAAACGACACAAAAACACGTCCACAGCACGCGCGGTGTCCGGAAGGAGCTTCTGTTTACTCACTCGTTCTCCATCTTCACCCGGTCCACCAGGAGGCCCTGAGGGTCCCACTTCACCCTAAAAACCAAACCAGGGGACGACATCACACGGTCAGACACTCGTGGCGCACTCGTTTGAGGGAGTCACGCAGAAAGCACCCCCCCCCCCTCCCCGTCCATCAGGCGGTACGTACCCGGTGGCCTTTCTCGCCCGGAAGCCCGGCCAGCCCGTCAAAGCCGCGGTCTCCCTGGTGGGCAGAAGGAGAACACACACATGGATTCACCTCCTCAAACACTAGAGAGCGAGCGAGCGCCACGTGGGGTCAAAGGGAACGCGCTGCTCAGCGCGGGCTCGGCACACCTTGTGGTGGCCGGCCCGCCGGGTTCAGGGTGAAACGGTACCTTGGTTCCGGTCTGTCCGGGCATCCCTCTGGCTCCGTCCGCTCCGGACCGGCCCTGTCCGGACAAGCAACATCCACAGGGTGGTTATACTGGGTCTCTCTGAGCTGGTCTCACCGCTCGGACCGGGATGACCGACGTGTGTCTAAAGTCTGTCTGGGGTCTGTCTGATGTCTGTCTGACGTGTGTCTAAAGTCTTTCTGCGGTCTGTCTGTCTGATGTCTGTCTGACGTCTGTCTAAAGTCTTTCAGGCGTCTGTCTAAAGTCTGTCTGGGGTCTGTCTGATGTCTGTCTAAAGTCTGTCTGGGGTCTGTCTAAAGTCTGTCTGGGGTCTGTCTAAAGTCTGTCTGTAGTCTGCCTAAAGTCTGTCTAAAGTCTGTCTGGGGTCTGCCTAAAGTCTGTCTGACGTCTGTCTAAAGTCTGTCTTGGGTCTGTCTAAAGTCTGTCTGTGGTCTGCCTAAAGTCTGTCTAAAGTCTGTCAGGGGTCTGGCTAAAGTCTGTCTAAAGTCTGTCTAAGGTCTGCCTAAAGTCTGTCAAAAGTCTGACAGGGGTCTGGCTAAAGTCTGTCTAAGGTCTGTCTAAAGTCTGTCAAGGGTCTGGCTAAAGTCTGTCTAAAGACTGTCTAAAGTCTGTCTGGGGTCTGCCTAAAGTCTGGGCTTGTCTGACGGCACACTGGTGAAACCAGAAGCTTCACTTTATTTTGCTTCCTATTTGTTTCCGACCAATCGCGTTGCTGGAGGCAAAAATAGACGACCGGCAATATTAGACTGTAAAAGGTGTCTGCAAAGGTCTCATATCAGCGCTGTTATACTTATTAAAATCCCCTTCTGGATTCCCCTTCCACCGGCGTGAATGAGTCTTCAGAAGGAGGAGATCAGAACCAGGAAACGGAAAAACAAGGCACAACTTCTGCAGATTGCATTTCCCTTTGCTTGTTCTGACCCGGGCTCTGTGCCATCCCCCCCCCCCCCCCAGGAGTTCTGCTGTAACACAGCAGGACTCCTGGCTCCCTGATTAGCCCCCCCCCCTTATTTAGCCTCAACGCCTGCCATGTGCATGACATCATCCGCCGTCTTACCCGCCTGCCAGGCTTCCCAGAGGGTCCAGAAGAACCTCCGGGTCCACGCGGGCCCTGGAAGGAGACAACAACAACAACAGCGGCATCAAGATCAAGATCAGGCCCGTGTGGAGCGAGGCCGTGGCGTGACGCGGAGACGTCACTGCAGTGGTGGAGGACAATGGACGGGGGGCCGCCGGCGGTGTTTAATTACCTGAGGACCAGCTTCTCCTAGTTCTCCCTTCAGACCCGACACACCGGGGGGGCCCTGGGGGGACAAATCACACCCGCGCTGATACTCGTGGACACCACACACGACCCTGACATGCATACAAAGCACTGTGTGTGCGTGTGCATGTGTGCATGTGTGTGTGTGTGTGTGTGTGTAGATAATCAATAAAAGTGCGGTTCATACAAGAGGTCCAGATCTTCCAGTCAAGCCCATCGGTCCCGACGGACCGCGCATGGCCAGCTGTGAGGGAAGCAAACAGAGGACAACGTGACCCAAAGCCGTGTGGCGGAACATCACACGGGGGGGACGTACACAACATGTGGACGGGCCGGAGAGAGGGGGGGGGGGGGCTTGTTTACAGTGCGGCGTCCGCAGGCTGGCGGACCACCATAAATCTGCCATCTACAGTGGTTTTTTTGCGTGTGAGCAAAAGGGAGGTGCAGATGTTTACGTGGGAGATGGTTTACGGGTGTGTGAGACGTCCTACCCGAGCCTGCTGCATGATGGCTTGCATCTGAGACTCCTGGGCTGACATGGCCGGTCCCTTCTGGCCAGAATCTCCCCCAGAGCTGAAACGGAACTGCAGGGGGGAGAAAAGGGGGGAAACCGGTGAGCACGCGTCCGGATGACGGTCCGCCCGTTTGGTTTGGCGCGTTGATGGCGGCGGGGGTGACATAACCTTCCTGGTCGTACGATCAATGGCTTTTTTTTTTAATGAAGCGTCACACATCCTTGCGAGCACATTCGAGCTCCGTTAAAATATGGACGCTGTTAACCGTCACGCGTTGTTATACGTTGCAGTGGCATCTAGTGGTGGATGTCGGGTACTGCACGTGTAAAAGACAGTACACGGATTACTCATGGGATTACTACCAGACTTTCGGTCACATTTCAGAACGCCGGGAGGGTTGTCATGTCAACAGCACAATAAACCATTGGAAGAAATATTATTGTTGTGAAGCAAAGTGTTTTGGTCCACACATCACAAACCAGAGACCGCATGCATTCATCAAATCGACCAGTTCACGATGCTGTCATCAATTCTGGTGCACTGTCACCAATTTCTCTTTCTTTGCCATTTTGCCAACATGCCTGTCTGTGTCGGGATACATTCTTCTCAGATATGTCTCCATCACTCCCTCTCCGTATGTATCGCTCTCTCTCTATGCTTCTGATTACTCACGTCTCTCATCATGATGTACTGACACACCACTGGCTGCTGAAGGGCTGCAGCTACAGAGAGATTAGCCACTCCGTCCCGCGTTCCCTCACACCCTACCCAGACCCCACCGCCGTGACGTACGTTCAAACAATCAGACCAGTGGACACGGGGGACATTCATTATGAAACAAATGTCATGACGTTCCTGACGTTCCTGACACAAAACACAGCGTGTGGCCCTTCGATCGCACCTCCGATCGCACCTCCGATCGCAAGTCCGACAACACGTGTGCGTTCTGCCAGTGGTACAACAACATCACATCGCCCAGGGCCCAATGGGAGCCTTCCAGGACCATGAGCAGACCCAGACGTGAGAGCGGGTTCCCCAGCCAGGACTCTGTGCTCGAACGTGGCGTTCCTAGACAGCTCTGTGGAGCCCCCGAAACCACAGCCACAGCACATCTGCCCGGCCCATCAGCCAATCGGAGAGCGCGGGGCAGATGGCCGACCCGCCCCGCCCCTGTCCGTGGCACCAGAGACCAGAGAGGACCCCTGTGGTTCACCACTAATCACGCCAAGGGGGCAGTGCTCTCTCCCAGACGTCTTCAGGGGGCGTGGCCTCTAACTCGGCTGGACCAGTTAGAGGCCACGCACCCCCTCCCCCCCCCCCAAACTAGGGCCTAGCGTACCGCTGTTTCCACGGGGAGTTGCGGTAACCAACCCAGTAGTCGCTAGTGATGTTCACAGCCATGCTAGTGACCGTCTGCCTCGCCGTCGGGATTCAATCACCAAACTACGAGGACGGCTTCTGCAGAGCTTAGAGCCTGGGGGACGCCGCCATGAACAGGCTGACCCAAGGAAGCCACCGTGATGGTGAAGGACCGCCACTCAGAGCC
>JAXIVH010000017.1:4872551-4875279 GCA_036785325.1 Urophycis tenuis
GTCTCACCTCTCCGTAGTCGTCCCCGATCTTGGCGGGCAGCAGCTTGCCGCCGTCGCTGTCGCTGTAGTCCAGGTCTCCGTACGCGTCCTCCAGCTCCTTGTCGTACTCCGAGTAGTCCCCGATGTTCTCCTCCTTGAACCCGCCCAGGTCGCCGTAGTCGCCGTCCCCTCCCGCGCCCGCGCCGCCCCCGGCCCCGCCTCCTCCGATAGCCCCGCCCCCGATGTCGATGGTGCTGGAACTGCTGCTGGAGCCTCCGCCTCCACCCAGGCTGATGGTGCCACTGCTGCTAGAGCCTCCACCTCCGCCTCCGCCTCCGCCCAGGCTGATGGTGCCACTGCTGCTAGAGCCTCCACCTCCACCTCCGCCCAGGCTGATGGTGCCACTGCTGCTAGAGCCTGCACCTCCACCTCCACCTCCACCCAGGCTGATTGTGCCTCCACCTCCACCAAGGTCGATGGTGCTGCTGCTGGAAGAACCTCCACCTCCACCTCCGCCCAGGCTGATGGAGCCTCCACCTCCACCAAGGTCGATAGTGCTGCTGCTGGAAGAACCTCCACCTCCTCCGAGATGGATGGTGCCGCCGGTGCCTGCCTCCTCCACCGAGATTGTAGTTGCTGTTTTCATAATCGTAGCCATCCTCGTAGCCGATCTCATAGGCCCCGCCCACCTGGGAACAAACAAGGCACATTGAGAGGTAGGCAGAGTAGGAGGAGGCCATCAAGCCAGTAAGGCGCAGTAACGCCACGGTGCGGTGGGGGGGTGACGGTGGCACCGCCCCGGTCACCTGACTCACCGTGGTCTTGTTGGTCGTCACCACGGTCGTGGCTCCCGCGGTCCCGGCGCCGGCCGAGATGACCCGGCTCTCCACGCCGGCTCCCGTGCCCGGGTGGAGGTCAGCTCCGCCGCCCAGGTCCAGGCCTCCGCCCGTGCTGCTGCCGCCGGAGACGGTGACCCTGCGGGAGGCGTCCGGGGGCATGGAGGGCGTGGTGTCGTCGTAGTAGGTCTCGTAGTTGGGGTAGGCGTCGTAGGAGTCATACGGGGCGTTCTCCTCGCCGTAGCCGTCGCCGCCCGGCCGCCGCCCCTGCTCCCGCCGCCGTCCCCGCTGCCGCCGCGCCGCTGTTGGGCGAGCTGCTGGCGGAGGAAGAGGCGGAGCTGGAGGACGCCTGGCTGGAGCCTGTGCCCGTCGACCCGGAGACCACGCGGGCCCCCGGCACCGCCTGAGAGACCGGCCAGCCGGGAGGAACCGCACAGTGTTAACACAGACAAGGAGAGGAACTTCTGTCAACAAGACATGGAAGATTCACAACGGGAAGCACGGTACTCATATTTGGGGCGGGGGGGGGGGGGGGATGTAGAGTGCGTGAGTGCAAAAACCCCGCCTACCGTTTCTTCGGCTTCAGCGGTGGATTCCGCGTTCTTCCCGCCCAGGTCATCGTAGTAGGGGTACTCGTAGTAGTAGCTGTCATCTTCTGGGTTCTGCAACGCACGGAACGGAAAGCAAACACGCAGGCCGGTCATGTGATGCATCACGGAGTCAGTCAGTCATTCAGCAGACGCTTCGCCTCCACGAGGACGTCCGGGTGACAGTGACGGGTCAGGAATTTGCCCGAGGGCGTGTTACTTTTTTGAACAAATCATTTCAGCCATGACTTCTGCAGTCATATCCTTCGCGGCGTGAACGCAGCGCCTGGAAGCGCTGCAAGGTTACAGCCCTCTCTGCTCCTGACGTCTCCTGCCCCCCCACCGCCCCCCCCCCACCCCCCCCCCCCCACACACACAACCCACCCCCTCCAGACGGACTGACTGACAGATCAGCCCTCGGGCCGCCGACAGAGTTCAGCGAAAAAGGAAAGGACGCTTTTGAAATGAAAGGCGGCGGCGGCTTCCTCGAGGAACTTCTCCCCCGAAGAGCGTCAGGAGAGGCACCTCGGCCGCTTCGCTCGTTAAACACCGCTCCTCACGACTTCAAGGGCAGGCGGAAGCTCGAACCGTTGGCTTGGCGTGGATTTAACCACGGTGACTGATTTTTTTTCTGTTCCTCGTCAATGCGTACGTCGGTAGGTACGACGCCTTTCTGTTTTTCGCACCTTTGCAGGTCGGCAGGCGCTATCGGCGCGGGTGTTCTCGTGGAGCAGACCGGGAGGAAACAAACGGAGCAGCGGAGGGATGCAGGCCCGGGCAGGCGAAGCGCCATTCCTGCATGTGATTACCACACTGGGTAACGTGAGGAACACTTTCTGTTCACTCAGCACGTTTCCCCTGGCAAGGAGCAGCTCTCTGCAGCGCTGAAAACGCTTTTTTTTTTTCCCTCTCCATCTTCTGCTCTTTATTATGAATACCTGATTACAGAGACCCTCGTTGGATTCTGAAAATGAGGACTGGAATGTTTGAGCAGGTTTTCTCTACTTGATTGAAGGTTACTTTTCCCTCGACCACCAACTTAAAGTATAAAGTGGTCTGTCTCAATATTAAATAAAAAAACTCATTTGTGAGTGATTTGTAGCACCAGCACGTCATTAAGCCAACGCTTGAATCCAATGCCACAAAAACAGTGGAGTTGATCGGCTCACAGGTAATGAGCAGGTACTTTTTTTATTCAGTCTTTATTGGTCATTCTCAGTATTTTCCAGGTATGGGAATGACATTTGTTCTCTGCATCTGACCCATCCTGTGGTACATAGGAGCAGTGGGGCTGCTATGTTCAGCAGCCCGGTGGAGCAAGGTGGG
>JAXIVH010000017.1:4875479-4915046 GCA_036785325.1 Urophycis tenuis
GCACGTATGTGTGTGTATGTGTGTGTGTGTGTGTGTGTGCGTTGGCCACATGTTCTCCCTTGAACTCCACAAAAAAAAAAAAAAAAACGCGCGACACCACACACTACACGTCTCTATCGACCCAGAACATTCAATCACGGCGTTCCAGCAGCCGCCAGGAATTCGCCCCGATTTCAAACGACTGACTCCAAACTTTCTTTGTTTCTCTCAGCGATCCTGAAACATCCCAGAATGTGTTCGTTCGGCGATGTGAACCAGCGGCGCCGGCCTGCTTTTAATTACACCGCGTTGCCAAGGAGACTGAAACACCCCCCCCCCTTAGAACACTGAGTGTGCGATACTGGACCACGCGTTCCTTTGGATTTGTCGCCGGTTGTCGATTCCCCGGGAGATTTGTATTGGCACTGGGGGGGAGAATACTGAGTTCCCTGAATACTGAATACTGAGTTCCCTGTGAGATTAGGAGTTCTGCTCAGATTGGAGTTCTGCTCACTGCCACGGTCTCACAGACCGTGCCCGTAAAAATCCTCTCTCTCCTCCGTGGCTGCTGAAGCTGGTTCAACCAGGGAGAGCTCTCAGCCTCAGCCCCCCCCCCCCCCCCCCCTCCCCCTCGCACGGCGTCCTCGCTTTGTCTTGTCGTGTGGCAGGCCGCTGTTTCGGCGCTTGAAACGGCGACGCGAGGCGACGTAAATATAACGCGGAGAGCGCGGCGGCACTCTCGGAGCGCGGAGAGTCTCAGACATTCCTTTCACGCGTGTCAAGAGTTGAAGGAGGAGGCATGTTTCGAAGCCAGAGAGAGAGAGAGAGATATTCTGTCAACCTCCCTTCCCCGAGTAATATAGAAATCAGTCGGTGTCAAGGCGTCAGGGACTCGACACACTGTTGAGTCACAGCACCTTTCATCCACGCCTACTCTGGGCTTGTTGTTGGCTCCACACGACTGTCAGCGCGTGACTGCGCCTCAGCCGGGTTTGGACCTTATAGGAGAGACCAGTCTCAATTCACTGGCAGAGAAGAAAGGCTTCTGCCGGCTCGTGGAGCGAGCCGCCATGGCTTTTACTGGGATCTGTGTCACGGATGTAAGCACACGAAATAAACACGTACGTCTGCACCCCCCCCCCCCCCCCCCCCATACACACACGTGTAGATCAAAGCCACCGCGAGGACAGAGCGATGGTGGGGGGGGGGAATGTACAAAGTGTGAGGCGTGAGCTGACAACAACCGGATGCGGACCGTGAAGTGCAAATGACACAGGCGCCTGGCGGCCATTTTGGATCCTTTTGCTGGGTCAACCTTCTTAGAGTATTTGGAAACCATTGACGACTGAACGCGTAACTGTCTGTTGTTCTGCTTCCCGTTTCCTTCGCCCGGGCAGAATTCAGGAAACATGTTCCTCGAGTTGTCATGGTTTCCCAAAAAGTTCAAGGTTTTCCCCCCAACTGACCAACACTGTGCATAAGGGGTCCTCAGAGAAAGAGAATGACACGAAGGCTGTGATTGGCTGTTGGTCTGCCGTTGCAGTGACCCACAGCCAATCGGTGCTCATTTCATTGCAGTGATCCATCTGCACACAGCTGTGTCCTGTGCTCTCTAAACACTGCGATCGCACTGGATCCAAAACCAAGCGGTGCATTGTGAAGAAAACCGACTATTTGACTCTGATTCTTTTGAGACAGTTACACTATACTATGACAACACGCTAATGAACTACACTCTGATCTGTAGACATCTATACTGAGGAGACTCCGATTCAGAGCATTCCTGACAAACATACTTCTTGTAAGTCGCTTTGGACAAAAGCTGTCTGTCTGAATGCCCTAAATGTATGTCAATGTAAGTCATTCCCATTGCATGACATGAGCCACCAGCAAAGATACACCACTGCAGAGTGGAACCAGCATTCGTTCCATACTCCTTGAGATGATCCCTCTGCTGTTCCACGTGGTAGTGCATGCATCATCATCTCTGCTTATTCAGCAGTCCTTTCCAAACGTACAGTCATGTACTGTATATATATATATGATGAGAGCACAATGACTGAACAAACACTGGAGACGCAACAGGCCCACCACCTGTAGATTGACAGTTGGGTTTCATAAGGGAGGGGCATGGCTAACCTCATCTCCACAGCCATGATGGTTATAGGGTGCGAGAGGGCGGAGACTTGTTTATCTTACATGTCGGGGCCACAACTATACGTTCTGTGCATTCCTGCGTGCACGAATGCAAGCCCTGCAATCTAACCCCCCTGTGGCTTTAAATGCACATATATACGCACACACACAAAAAAACATAAAGGAGAAAAAAATAAAAAAAATGTCAACCCTAAAAACTTGATCCAGCAAACCACACCCAGGCACCAACACCCTCCCGCAGCCACGATAAGACAGGAGTGATTACACAAGCAATTATGCCCTCGCAGATTCAGATCCAGATTTCGGAAGGGAGAGGCTCTGGTTTGTTTTTCATCTTTCTCTCTCTCTCCCACATACAGTCAATTAAAAGGACGCCTCAGGCTGGAGAGTGTTCAGACAATGGCTGCCTTGCTGCTGCTGCTGCTGCTGCTGCTGCTTCTGTCAGGAGCTGTTGGCCCCTGCTCGCTAATGCCTGTCTGTGGACCGCGGCCAGGCTGTCCCAGTATGGTGCTGCTGGCTGGTGGGAAACCAGAACCGGTGCCGAGCCGCACTCTGCATGTGCATCCTGCAAGACTCTGAGGGACGGGGGGGGGGGGGGGGGGGGGGTGGTGGTGCCCATGCCTGTCTGTGCATGCGTGGATGCGTGTGTGTGTGTGTGTGTGTGCTTGTGCGTGAGTACGTGTGTGTGCGCGTGTGTGCGCGTGCGGTGTGTGTGCGCGTGTGTGAATAAGACAGATGGGACTTCCATGCGTGTGAGACACGTCACCTGAACAGAAATCTCTCATTTGAAAGTAAATAAACGCCGGCGAACCCCTCCACTTTTGCGTGAGGTGGTGCGACTGCCGGGCTCGGCGAGGGCAGGACGCGGTGGTTCCGGACGCTTCCAGCAGGGGGCAGGACCGAGCGCCGGCGAGTCGGGCCCGGCCGCCGTCTCCTGCGTCCGTTAATAAAAAAGTACCCCCCCCCAAAAAAAGTACAAAGTTTTTTTTTGTACTTTTGAAGGGAAAGGGGTTCACGGGGGCCGCTGATTCGAAGCGCATTGTGCGCGATGAACAGAAGACAATGGCGGTGGTTTCACCGGCTCTTCATTCGAACCACGCACACGCACGCACACACACGCCCCGGATGGACGCTTGTTAAAAGCACCGGGGGGAACATGTGCTCTGGCGTGCTGAAAACGCACACTCGGCCCGTTTGTAGTGCACCGGGGAACGCGTAGATATACGAGACCTGATGCAAGACCCCGTGACACACGTCGGACATAGAACCGCAGCAACACGGGCGTACACGAAATGACCGCAGACTCACTAACTGGTTCTGTACAGACACAAAAACTGAGTCACTCATGTACACAGACAGACAGACAGACAGAGAGAGAGAGAAGAGAGAGAGAGAGAGAGAGAGAGAGAGAGAGAGCAAGAGAGAGAGTGAGAGAGCAAGAGAGAGAGAGTAAGAGAGAGTGAGAGAGAGTGTGAGAGAGAGAGAGAGAGAGAGAGAGAGAGAGAGAGAGAGAGAGAGAGAGAGAGCGAGAGAGAGAGAGTGAGAGAGAGAGCGGAGAGAGAGAGGTTTAAGAAGTCAACTCTTCTACATGTTTTCGTACCGTCTTCTCCTGCCTTTTAGCCTAAATGTCTTTCTAGAATGTCTTTCCGATGGGATGTCGTTAAGAGACTGAGAAGCGCCACACAAAAATAAGTGCAGTGTAATTATTGTCATTATTCCCCATGTATTGCTCATTACTCCCCACTCCTCGGATGTCAATGGGGAGGCGTGTGGGGGGGGCCCCCAGGCTGTGGGAGGTCCCACCCCCCCCCCCCCCCCCCCCAGGGCACTAGATTCTCAGGGGGCCCTCGCCACGTGTTTACACAGTCACCTGGAGCTCTGTGTGCCCCCCCCCCCCCCCCACCGTGCCAGCAGACTGCTCACCAGCAGCCCTGCAGGCCCATCCAGAAGTCCTGGAAGAGGGCCTGGACGTTCTCCAGGTGGACCGCAGAACCCAAACAACGCGCTGCAGAGGTCAGCACTCTGCGGCCGGGCCGAGGAACCCCACCGGTGTGTGTGTGCACGCACGCACGCACGCACGCACACACACACACACACATACACACACGGAAACCAACACAGACACACACACACACATACATACACGGAAACCAACACAGACACACACACACGAAAACCAACACAGACACACACACGCACACACACACATACTTTCAGACACACACACACACACATACATGCAATGCATATACACATGCATGCATATACACAAACACACACACACACACACATGTACAATGACACACATGCACAGACGGCAGATACACACACCCACTCACACACATACTGTATGTAGAGGCATCAATGCAGACGTGCACATACACAAAGAAATATACACCAACCCACCCACGCACACACAGCCATGCACAGACACACACACACACACACACACACACACACATTCCTTCCAGGAGGCCACTTCATTCGGGGGGGTCTCAGCAGGCTCCCCGCAGCTCTGTCCTGCTGGGGTGCCCCGTCCCACCTGACAAGTCCGACGGACGGACGGACGGGGAACGTTTTCCTTGGCGAGTCACAGAGAACCGTGCTGGGGGGGAAGCAAGAACAGCAGAGAGTGCTGAGGGCCACACTTTGATGCCTGCTGACACAGTGGCGACATAGCTGAGTGTAGGGTGGGGGGGGTAGGGGTTGGGGGGGGGGTGGGGGGGGGGGGGGGGGGGGGGGGGGGGCCGCTGGAGACATCTGACACCAGTTATGGAGTCGGCGTATCCATCCAAACTTTATCTTCCTGCAGGTTTTTCCGCTCGCCATCACAGGGCTCGCCGCGGTGGCGCGCTCCTGATGGAATACAAAGCAGCTCACGCGCGCTTCGAGATTTCTCGCCTCGGTCCGTGACAAGTCTGACCCCCTTTTCCCAAGAGCGCGCCTCTTTAATATTTGAAAGTCCTCTCGCTTTTCATCTCCCCCCCCCCCAACCCCCCCCCCCCCCGAGATCTCCCGGGGTGGAAGGTCGCGTTGCGGCGCACGCAACGTACATAACTGATGGAGCCCCGGACAAAGTCAGGAAAACATTCTTGAGACTTATGCTGGTGTATTATTATGAGTTTACGGGATCCAGCAGACTTTTATAGAGCGGTGCTCGTGGGTTCTCCAGAAGCCCCTTCGTGTGTTTTCGACGAGGGGTCTTGCCATTGAGGGTTTAGCCTGGTATGATGTTTTTCCAGGCATTATTGCGGTGTTCATGACTGGCGGCTTCAGTCGTGACAAGGGGCCAAAAAACTGTAAACTAATAAATAAATGTCCACATAGGAAAATAAGGCCGTTCATGTCAACGTGAAAAATGAGACTATCACTGTTTTCATCAATGCATTTACTTCTTATCACACTGTTTTTTTCCCCCCGGCTGGAATTTGGTAGTTTGGAATTTGCAGATTTGGCTGAATCCACGCTGAAGGGAACACAGGATCAAGGCCAGCCCTCAGTGACAGACGAGTCAGGCTGGAGCTCCAGAGAGGGGGGAGGAGCTACCAGCGTGTTCTGATCAGGACAGACAGAGACCCGAGAACTCCGAACTCAGGGAAGTATGACTTTGAGGTTGGAAATATTCCACATCCTTTCTTTAAAAAAAAAAAAAAAAAAAAAAAAGGGACAGCAGTTGGAAATAAAAGTCCCTGGCAAACAGGAGGAAACAAGGAGAGGCATGTCAAGCTTGGCTCTGGGATATCAAAGCTGCAGAGATGCACTCAAGGGGCTTCGGCTTTGTCTTCTGTTGGTTTTTTTTTTTTTTTTTTTTTTTTTTTAGTACCGCTTCTGGGTGTGTTAAACACCTTCACACACACACACACGCACACACCCTCCTCACACGCTTCCTACCGCGTCTCCCTCACTCTCTTGCTCATCACAGCCCCCCCAGCCTCCACACACATCTCTACAACTTATCCTTGTCTCAACTTCGCCCTCCGACCGCTTCAGTGAGGCCACGCCCCCCCTGCCGCAGCTGGGCCCCGCCCTCGGCCGACGGGGGACGGCCTATCAGCCGGGACCACGGAAACCTCTGTGCGGTGAGCTCATGCAGAGTACAGCTTCTGGTGTGAGGGATGATGACATCACCCCTTTGGGGGGTGAGGAGATTGGGGGGGGGGGGGGGAGGAGGGGGGGAGGAGGGGAGTGGAGGAAAGGAGAGAGAGTGGAGGAGAGAGAGGGAGAAGTAGATAGAGTGGGGAGGGAGAGACTGAGAGAGAGAGAGACAGAGAGAGAGAGAGAGAGAGAGAGATGAGAGAGAGGAGAGAGAGAGAGAGAGAGAGGGAGCAAGAGAGAGAGAGACAGAGACAGAGGAAAGAGACAGAGGGAGCGAGAGAGAGAGACAGAGAGAGGAGACAGAAACAGAGAGACAGAGCGAGAGAGAGAGAGAGAGAGAGAGAGAGAGAGAGAGAGAGACTGAGGAGAGAGAGAGAGAGAGAGACAGAGAGAGAGGAGAGTCAGAGAGACTGGGGGAGACTGGGCATGTGTCCGAAACGATTCTACCTGCGAGTTAAGCTCCCCGTTCACTTCCTGTGTGCTCCTGGAGCGCGAGTACAGAGCAGCCAAATCCAACCGCGCAATTGTGCAATTCACCCAAAATAACTTCATAATCCTAATGACCGTAATAACCCCATAGCCTTCATAACCCCACAGTCCTCATAACCCCATAGCCCCCATAACCCCATAGCCCTCATAACCCCATAGCCCTCAGAGCCTCAGAGCCCTCAGAGCCTCAGAGCCAGGCGGTAAACTGTAGCAGCGGCTCTGAAGACAGACCCTCCACACACACACACACACAGCGATTCATACGCAGCTATATTTAGCCCCATAAACTCATCAGAGGCAGTATGGCGTCGTCACGGCGTTGTTCCCCGTCTCACGGCCCCCTGTGGACCCCCCCCCCCCCCCCCTCCCGAGACCGAGAGAGGGAAATGCCCCCACAGACACGGGGGTCCACGCGTTACGGCGCCCCAGAACAACAGCGGGCCTGTCTGTTGCCACCGGCAGCCGTGAGGTGGTCTCCTGGGCCGGCCGCGAGGAGAGAAGCCGCTCGCTGTTTCCTCTGGGGCTGGAGGACCTTCACGAGAACAACACATCACTCACGCTAACGCTTTTTCTCTGCACGCACACATGTTGGAAAATACTCACACACGCGCGCCGCCGCACACGCACACACATGCACACACACACACACAACACACACACGCACACACACACACACACGCACACACACGCACACACGCACACACACGCTCGCGCGCGCACACGCACGCACACACTGGGGGGACCCTTTCTCTTTTTTTGGTGAGTGTGTGTGTATATAGTTAATGTTTTACTATGTCTCTCTCTCCCTCTCTCCCTCCCCCCCTCCTCTCTCTCCCTCCCCCCATCCCCCTCTCTCTCCCTTCGTCTCTCCCCCTTTCTCTTCCTGCCTCACTCTCTCCCCTTCTCTCTCCCTCTCTCCCTTCCTCCCCCTCCCCCTCTCTCCCCCCTCTCCCTATCCCAGCTCAACTCTAAATAGTTTATCCGAAGCCAAAGCGAAGCGCAACAGAAAAGCGAGGAGCAGTGGGGGGGGCAGCTGTACACCCAGAGTCCACTGTGTCTCCACCCCCCCCTGGCCCCGCGGCGGCTGGCGGGCCGGCACAGGGCGCTCCCCGGGCCGGCGCTGGCGAGCAGCGGGATAAGCGTTCATCAACCACTCCGGCCCGTTTCACAACCCAGCCAGGCCGGCCTTGTTTACGCTGGCTATCTGCTGGCACCGGAGGCATGGGAGGTGCAGGAGGTACAGGAGGAGCAGGAGAAGCAGGAGGAGCAGGAGAAGCAGGAGGAGCAGGAGGGGTGTGAGGAGCAGGAGGAGCAGGAGTGTGAGGAGCAGGAGGAGCAGGAGGGGTGTGAGGAGCAAGAGGAGTGTGAGGAGCAGGAGGAGCAGGAGGAGTGTGAGGAGCAGGAGGAGCAGGAGGAGTGTGAGGAGCAGGAGGAGTGTGAGGAGCAGGAGGAGCAGGAGGTGCAGGAGGAGTGTGAGGAGCAGGAGGAGCAGGAGGAGCAGGAGGAGCAGGAGGAGGAGTGTGAGGAACAGGAAGAGCAGGAGGAGTGTGAGGAGCAGGAGGAGTGTGAGGAGCAGGAGGAGCAGGAGGTGCAGGAGGAGCAGGAGGAGTGTGAGGAGCAGGAGGAGCAGGAGGAGCAGGAGGTGCAGGAGGAGCAGGAGGAGTGTGAGGAGCAGGAGGAGCAGGAGGAGCAGGAGGTGAACACGACGGCGGAGGAGGGGACGGAGCCAGCCAGAACAGCACTCGGAAACTATGTGCCGTATTTTTCCACTTTCTACGAGCGGCGAGTGGCCCGTCCTGAGCTCTGATTGGCCGAGCCGCTCGGTGGTGGGGGGGGGGAGGGGGGGGGGGGAGCATCACGTCAGCGTGTTATTGGCGATCAGTGGAAGAGTTTGTGATGATGGAGGGATTACAACAGACGGGATATTTACGACAGCGCCGCGCGAGTTTAACGGACTCCAGCTTTCGCAGCGGTCAGCTGGATAAACAAGAAGAAAAAGGAACGAAACAACGCAAGCCACTTACAGAGAGAGAGAGACACACACACACACTCACACACAGAGACACAGAGACAAAGACACACACACAGACACACACACACACACACACACACACACACACACAGACAAAGACACACACACACGCACACACACACACACACACACAAACGCACACATGCACGCACGCACACACGCACACAAAGACACACACACACGCACACAAAAAGACACACACACACGCACACCCAAGCACACACACACACACACTCGTGTCCTAGATCATGTTTGACTTCTATCCTCTCCTATCTCTTGTAAAATAAAAAAAATAAAAAAACAGAACAACATTCAAAGTGAATACGTGCAGAAAAAAAACCCACCCCCCCCCCCTTATGTGACCCAACAGCCCTCCACCGACTGAAGCTCAGGATGGAAACCAGATGAGCTGGGCGGCTGGTTGAGAAACGTAAAGATTTGATTGCCACTATCCATCACGCAGCACACGCGCGCGGGGGGGGGGGTCCCACGTCCGGACGACGGCTCCGCCTCCTCGCCAGTCGGTTCCACGCGGTTCCCTCGCCGCCGCCGCCGCTTTGATCCCGCGCTCTGGCAGCGGCGGCCACGGGGATTCCACAGGAAGTGATGTCACACCCCCCCCCCCCCGTTTTCCCGGCGTGCCACAGAGATGTCAGATTAAAGCTGGCCACGCATCAGTCACATCCGTCAACCTCTGGTATTAATTATTACCGCGGGGCCGGAGGCCCCGCGCACACTAATCCCCTCTCATACGACCACCGCCACGACGGGACAAAGACAGCCTTGTGCTCCGCTCTACCCCCTGTAATGTATGGGCGCCCGTGCGTGTGTACATGCGTGTGTGTGTGTATGTGTACACGTGTGCCTGTGTGTGTGTGTACGTGTACGTGTGCCTGTATGTGCGGTGTGTGTGTGTGTGTGTGTGTGCGTGTGTTGCACATGTTCAGCTTGTAGCAACAGTATATCCCTCAGAGGGGGGTCATGCTAAACAGCGGAGCAGACACAACACCATCTTCTGGGGGGGGGGGGGTTCCCCTCTACCATCAAAGGTCCTTTGTGCTAAAATATTAGCATGCACGCTAGGACCAAAAAGCAGCATCGCCCGAGTGATGACAGAAGAGAATATGTGAGAAGAAAAAAGGGGTACCCTGTGAATCTCAGGGTGCAGGGGGAGACATGAAGGGGAATTTGTTCGGTTGTTCTGATTCGGAAAAAAAAAAAGAAAATGCAGTATTTCTTTTTTTTTTTTTTTTTTTGAAAGGCATTGCAGTAGCTACCTCAAAGACTTCTTCATCAAGTATTCTGGTTCCAAAGACTACAATTCCCTTGGTGTCGACGATGGGGTGGGCGCTGCGCTGCAGCCTCTGGGTGGTCTTCTTCTTGCAGTCCAGGATGAGCGTGATGGTCTGCTTGTGGACGCTGATGGCCACGCGATGCCACCTGGTAGAGAGAGAGAGAGACACAGAGACACGGAGTCAGGCACGCCGTGGACGACACCTTCAGAGGGACCTCGCGGTGGGAGAGACAGGCATCAGTTCACTCGGGGCTCTCTTGCGGAAATATGTATTTTCTCATTACATTGTGGAAATGTTTCTGTCGTTTTTTTTGGACGTCGCGTTGCTTTTCTTTGATTCGTTTCTTTGACTGCTGACAGACAGACAGACAGAAATACTTGAATGATCCCTGAGGGAAATTGCATAATCCTAACAAAAATGCAATGCACAACATTGCATGCTGTGCACCTACACTCATTCACTCAGCCGACATTTACATTACATCTAGGGGCATTTGAGCAGACGCTTTTATCCAAAGCGACTTACAAAGAGCACATTTGTCATAAGAAGGTGAAACATTTCATTGCTGCTAATACAGCGGGAAGGTCACCAGAACAAGTTTCAAGCATTTCAATTGCTAGGTTAACCATTGCTAGTATACAACATCGACACAGCGAACGCGGGGGGGCACACATACAGGCCGAGCGGAGCGCCACACGTGACACCTGAACACCTGAATGGCCCCCCTGCAGCCGCAGATGGATCCAGGTCCCTTAGGGGCCACACCTGGCTCAGGTGCCACTGAAGCCACAACAACACCCCGCGGACCACACCATCAAAGACCGACCGGCACTGTCATCACCGAGCAGGTGGCACGGGGGCCACCTGCTCGGTGATGACAGAGGCGGGTCGCCAGCCGCCGCCGCCAGCCGCCAGCAGACCCGTCTGAGTCTGACACCGGGGCGTGTAATGAATGTGTGGCTGTCTTGACGCTGCTGCGGGTTTAATTGCTGCCGTGCGCATGGGATGATAGTGCGCGAGGCTGCAGCCAGACAGTTGCATCATCATCATCATCGTCGTCAGGGCAGGACGGTGTTGTTACCAGGATACCAGTGTCTCATCAGGGTGGTCAGCTGCCAGCCGGGAGGATCTGGGTTCGATCCCTCCCTATGAGCCCATCTCTAGGAATCCTGCCTACTCCTTATATCTAAAATTAATAAGTAAGTCTTTTTTGATAAAAGCTTCTAAATGGGGAGAACACAAAAAACTGAAAGAGGCGGGGCTACACTGTGTTTCCTGTTTCCTGTTGATAGATGTTCTACAGCAGAGCACGTGGTTGACGTGAGTGGATGAAGCTTGCAGAAGGGGATTTTAATGCCTGTAATCCTAAGGTAGCCAGGTCAACACAGTGTTATTGTTTCTACAGCTTACGGGTGCTGGTTCAGTTTGTGTTAATAGCCAATTACACGCTTCCCCAGCCTCCAGCCACCTGATTGGATGACATAAAAGTCAGCTCATCTACCATAACCTGAATCTAAAGTCTGATTATTAGGGCGACCCGAACCCAGATCCAGAACCCAGCAGAACTGCGCAGAACACCGACCCCAACACACATGCAGATGAATGACGCGTTCACATAAACAACACGTTCGCGTTTGCGTTCACGTTCGTCTCGACAGACGAACGCGTTTCCCGGAGACGTACTTTCCGTCGGCCAGGTTGACCCCCCGGAACAGCGGGTAGTCCTCCGGGCCGGGCTTCCCCGTGTGGTCCTCGTACAGGAAGACGGGCGAGCGGCCCACCTCCAGGCCCAGCTGCTGGATGCCCTGCTCGTTGTACACCGACATGAGGAAGGACTGGCTGCCCTTCTTGGGTCGGACCGTGGCCAGGATGGAGAAGTCCTCCGGGAACACGTCACCTGGGAGGAGGGGACACACACCAGTTAATGTTTTGGAGGGGGGGGGGGGGGCCCACTGAGAGGCCCGAGAGGTCGAGGGTTCCATCCCCGGACATCGACGGCAGCCTCACCTATGGGCGGCCCCGCCTGCTTATTAAGGACGTGTCTCTGAATACAGGAGAGGAATCATCTCACTGTGAGTGGGATTGTGGGATAAAAGCTAATATGGACTCAAGCTGGATGGACGACCGACATACGGACATATGTCATAATGTTAAGTGAGAGAGTAGGGGGAGAGAGAGAGAGAGAGAGAGGGAGGGAGAGAGAGAGCATCTCAGGCCTGCACATTTGCTTATGGACTAAGACTAATGGAATAACCCAAACACAACCGGTTGGAGCAAGACTAAACACACACACTAGAGGAGGTGGAAACTGATACCGAGTACAAATGAGCCCTTGTGCACTTCCCCAACTTCATTAAAAGATTACCCACAATCCCTTTCTGCACAGACACCGCCATGCCAGCTACTGCTGTTATGTTGAACCAACCCCCCAGCCCCAAACAAATAAACAGAGGAATAAAACACACATTAGAGAGCTTTGGATGGAAACGGGCTTTAGACAGGGCGGGTTGAAGGAAGAAAAGCTAGGCCAGGCAAAACGGATAATAAAATAGTTAAAGGAAGTAAATATTCAAGACACAACAGGATCTTTCAACCCGCAAAACAAATATTGCCGAACAGCGGTTGAAACCGTAGAAGAGCCGAAGAAAGGGCCGAGCCTATAGTGGTAATGGTTTCACTGTGGAGCCCCAAACGCTTTCCTCCATTTTGTCGGAGACGGCCACATCTGCCAGACAGATGCTAGAGACCTCAGAGGACATTCTAGCAGACCCTATTAAGAGGGCCTTCCCCCTCCACGTGAGGTAAGGAGAGAAGGGGCCCCGTGAAATGCTTATCATACTCGCATCACACGGCCGATGGAAAACCAGTTCAAAGTTCAAACCGATGAAAAGCCCAGTTTTATTAATAATCCCCCAAAAAATGCCCCGATCGATCGGGGATCAGAACAAGCAGAGTAGCCCCCCTGCAGAGGGGGTCTGGAGGGTTTCCAGTGCACAGGAACAGAGACAGACAGACAGCCACGGCGGTCTGCGGTGAAAACCCCCCACCGGAGCCGTGATGGAAAACCTAGCCGCTGGAACCAGAGCTACCGTCCAGGATAACGCTAAGTAAAGGTGTCACTACATATGGCCGACCAATGAGGGGCTGCGCAGAGGGGGTCTCGGAGGACGTCAGAGGCCCGGGGTCGGGAAAGACAGACACAGGAAGAGCGAGAGAAGGAGAAAGTGAACTGAGGAGAGGAGGGGGAGATGGAAAGTCTGGTTTTCGCATTAGCGGCCATTCTATATTTTAATTTCCATTCCTTCACTCTTGGGTTCGGCGCGACTGCTTCTCGGTGTCGTGAGGTTCCCGGACTATTTCCTGCCTCTTCTCGGGCTTCATTTGGGTCATATCTCAGTGTAGCTTTATTTTAACCGTTTGTACCCACCGCGCAGAGTGCAGGGCCTGGCAGTTTGCGTTTCAGAGGAATTCGGCTTGGCACGGCGGGTGGAAGATGGCAAACGGCCTGCGTAAGGCAGGGGGAGAGTGGCCCAGCGAGGGGGGACACAGAGAGGGACAGTGGGACCTGACTTAACCTCATTTGACCTGACTTAATCGTACAGTGGTGGCGAGGGTTGAGGGTTTAACGATGCTAGGGGATGAAAATGACATCATCGCGATGCGTTGCCCCTGGAGTGCTGCTGGTCAACATGCTGGGCAGAGAGATAGAGAAACAGGTCTGATCTCTAGGGAGGAGGATCATCTGGACTTTAAAACTCAGTGGTCGACTCAGGAAGTCACCCTGTTCCACAAACAACGGTGAGGCGCGGGCGGGGGGGGGGGTGGGGGGGGGGGGGGGCGCTGGTTATAAACTAGATCAAACCAGCCCTTGAGCAAGCGCTGGTTGCTCTGGGTTGAGGCAGCGATTAGTGTGAGGGTTTACATTCAGGGCTGCGGGAGGCTAAGCTAGGGTTAACTTGGACCCATCCATTTTTTATTTATTTTTTAAAGTGTCGGTTAAGGTTAGCCCCTTTCGGGTTAGTCCTCGTAAACATAAATCAGTTAGCATGTGGGAGCAGTTACCATATGGAAGCAGTTAGAAAAAAAATAAGAAGCCTCCAGCCGACTGCGAGAGAGAGAGAAAAAAAAAAAAAATGGCACGTTAAAAAGTGCCTCAAGCAGAGGGTTCTTCTTTTCCTTGGATCCATCTCTGGGAGAACCATTACAGTTAATAGCTCGGAGTTCTGGCCCCGGCTCCAGGAGAGGGGCGAGGCGGGCCAGTGGTTCCTCCACCCCTCCGTATCTCCTTTCGCTGCGCTGGCATTAAACTCCCCGTCCGCCTCATGCCACGCGGGGTAGAACCTTCTAGCTTCTTTCTCCCCGTATCGGCGGAGGAGCCCGAGTGGAGCCACCCCGCGCTGTGGGCGGAGCCGAGCCCCGGCGCCGGCGGCCAATGCGACCCGCGGCCCCGGGTTCCGCTCGGCCATCTGTTGGCGGCGTGGACGCGGGGAGAGAGAGAGCCGAGCGAGGCGCATTCTTCCACCGTTTAATAGTGTATGCAGCCGCCGCCGCCGCCAGATCTGCTGCTCAGTATTTGAGGTATTTTCTTCGAGGCGGTGGGCCGGAGGGGGCCGGCAGCTCTGGGACTCGTTTTGAGTGAGGAGGAAAAAAGTGCGAGAGAAGAAATAAAAAGGATCCAGATCTGCACTTATGCATTTGGTAGCCGCCACCGCTGTGTAAGCCAGGTGGAGACGCCGGGATGCAGTATTTATTAGGAATGGATATGAAAACTTTGGAATGCTCATCAATAAACCATCCATATGGGCTAGGGATAAGGCTAGGGCTAGTGTTAGGGCTAGGGTTAGGTTAGAGTTAGGATTAGTGCTGGGGCTATGGCTAAAGCTAGTGCTAGGTTACAGTTAGGGTTAGTCCTGGGGTTAGGGCTAAGGCTAGTGCTAGGTTACAGTTAGGGTTAGTACTGGGGCTAGGGCTAAGGCTAGTGCTAGGTTACAGTTAGGGTTAGTACTGGGGCTAGGGCTAAGGCTAGTGCTAGGTTAGAGATGGGTTAGTGCTAGGGCTAAGGCTAGTGCTAGGTTACAGTTACGGTTAGTACAGGGGCTAGGGCTAAGGCTAGTGCTAGGTTAGAGTTAGGGTTAGTGCTGGGGCTAGGGCTAGTATTAGGACTAGGGCTAGGCTTTAGGGTGACGGAATAGGCATAGGGCTAGGGTTAAAACTCGGGTTAGGGATAATGCTGGGGCTAGGACTAAGGCTAGTGCTAAGGCTACGCTTTAAGGCTAGGTTTTACTGTAGAGTGACCGGTTAGGTGTAGGGGTAGGGTAAGGGCTAAGGCTAGGACCAGGGCTAGCATGAGGTCTTAGGGTTATGCATGAGGCGCCAGAACCTTTCCAAAGCATCCGAGTCCCGAAGTGGCAGGTTCCCATGTGAGGTAGAGGTGAGGAGGAGGAAGAGGAGGAGGAGGAGGAGGAGGAAGCACCCTGGAGCAGCACCCCTGGCGTCTCCGACCAGACGCCAGCGTCTCGGGGTGAATCATCCCTTCCATGTGTTTGCTTAATGATCGCATGTCTGCACTTGTTCTTTCCAGTACATCATCGTCGTCATGGCAGACTGTGGTTCTGGGGTCACGGGCCAACATGTTCCCAATCAGAGGAAACCGTGTTCCTCATTGTGGAGATCAGAACCAGAACCACCAAGGCGACGGCTAGTTAGTGGTTACATTAGAATGTCGCCAGGGCTTTCGGTCTGCCGTACTCCTGTTTCGACACACATTCTGGGGTGCTGCTGTGACGACAAGGACGAACACATTTTACAGGATTTTGGTTCAATCCAGGACTTTGTAGTACCAAAGTCAAGTTTTTTGGGGTTTTTTTTTTCGAGGGGGGGCTCTGGAATAAATGTGCACTCTTTGAATACCAAGAGAACGGCACCGCAGAGGTCACTGCGTCACAGTGCACAATACCGTTTTCACCGTTCCCCAAAGTCACAAATAGATAGCACTTCTGTTTGTATCTTCAGACCACGTGGCTCTGAAGTCCCTCCAGTGGCCTCGGTTGCCTTGTATTTTGCAAACTATTTATTTTGAAGGCTCTAGCCCTGGTGTACGTATAATTACAGCTGTTTACAGTACAGGCTGGTTATCAAGAGGGGGCACGCAGCTCTAGGGGAGCTCACATGAGGAGCCTTTAGATAGAGCTTACATGAAGAGCTTTGAGATAGAGCTAACGTGAAGGACTTTTAGATAGAGCTCACCAACAGCTTTAGATAAGAGCTCACATGAATAACTTTTAGATAGGGCTTACATGGAGAGCTTTGGATAAGAGCTCACATGAAGAGCTTTTAGATAGAGCTCACATGAAGTGCTTTTAGATAGAGTTCACCTGAAGAGCTTTTAGATAGAGCTCACGTGAAGATCCATTAGATAGAGCTCACGTGAACAGTCTTTAGCTAGAGCTCACGTGAAGAGCTTTTAGATAGAGCGCACATTAAAAGCTTGGAAAACAAAGGTCATCCAAGGGCAACCACTCTTTGAGAAGTTTCTGTGGAGATGACGCGCTGTATTATAAAGCTTTCTAACCAACAAGGGTTTGCTCCAGGGTTCGCAAACAGTGTTCAACAAAGGGGAAGTATTCCTCAGTTCTGTGTTTCAGAACCCGCTCCTATATTTCATGAAACATCCTCTCTGTGCAAAATGATATCCTGACACAGAAATGAAAAGAAGATGGTTATCTAAATGAGAGCGTATTTGTTCCCGGAACATTCTCCAGCAGCCGAGCAGAGAGGAGTATCGGTCAACACAAACTACGGACCAGAAGTATAAAAGGTCCGATTGTCGAGACGCTGGGAAAAAAAACAAAGACGAGAAAAAAGAAGAGTTGGAAAAGTAGGAGGAGAGAGAAAACAGTCCAGCTCTGCACCACAGAACAGTTACCCAGCGCCACGTCAGCACAATACAGGAAAACCGGACCCCCACCCCTCTCTCTCTCTCCCTCCCCCTCTCTTTCCCCTCTCCCTGCCTTTTCCATCCCTCAGCTCCACCCCCCCCCCCCCGCCCCCCAGTTATTGGATCATCATGGACGACCTCTGGAGCACAGTTCAGTTCTTCTAGCATATCAGTCGGTTACTGCTGTGTACTGAGTCCGGCCTACTGTCTCAGCATCGTGCTTAGCCAGCTCTCTCTCTCTCTCTCTCTCTCCTCATTCTTCTCTCTTCCTTCAGTCCCTGCACGTTTCTCTGTCTCTCCCCTCTGCCGTCTCCCACATTCCCTGTGTAAACATAAATCAGCGCCTCCTCGTGTCTGTGAGTGCGAGATGTTCCCGTGGAATGCCTGCGATGGCTGACGTGCGTGTAAACGCAGTACCCCGTGTCTCGTCTGGTGTGGATCTCGCAGGCCGCCGCGCGGATGGAGCGCTCACCTGGGTACAGCTGTTTGGTGGGCGCGCTGAGCTGGGCCTCTCTGGACACCCTGTAGGCCACGTCCGGTCCACTGGTGGACCTGCGATGTGAGCAGAACCCGGTTGTTTTCGTCACTCCCTCGGGTAAACTGTTGAAATCTAGAATCTTCAAAAGGTCCGCTGGGTCAGCTGCGAGAAACGAAAAAATAGAAACACACAAACAGACAAAGAAACACATGTTAGAGTTTCAAGAATAGAAACCCGCAGCCTCCTTTCGGCGCGGAGCAGTGAGCGTGCATTTTGCAGTAGGCCGGACATCGTGACTCCAACGCCCCCCCCAAAAAGTGTTCCTTTTAAAACCCTTGTTGATGTTTTGTTCTCGTCTTTCTCCTTTTGCTAACATTGTGGGAACCTTGCGGGGACGTTTAAGGGCCTCGGTCACCGGCGGGGAAACCGTTTCAGAAGCGGGAGCCCGTTTATAGACCGGACCATAATGACATGGCGTTCACGAGCGGGGGGGTCCGTCCGCCCCGGAGAGCCTCCTCCAGAAGAAGGGCGCCTCCCGCCGCCGGCCACAGCCCGACCGCCAAGCCGGCCGGCCGGCCCCCCCGCACGCTGGCCGCCACCCCGGCCTCGCCAGCAGCATCGTGGGTCAGAACCCCCCAGGTCAGCGAGCCACGTGAAACCAGGTGGCTGGCCCCCGCCACCGCACCCGCACACCGCGGCCGGGTCCGAAACCACCCGGAGTACACAGCTGTTCCCGCAGCGAGGGCCGCATGCATACGCACAGCGCGCGCACAGCGCGCGCACACACACACACACACACATACACACACACACACACACATGTACATTGCATGTGTGTGTGTGCGTGCAGAGACACACACACAAACACACACTTTGAGGATCTGCCTTGTCACAGGCAAGAGTGTAGGTTTGAGACACACAAACACACACACATACACACACACTCACACACACACACACACACACACACACACGCACACACTTACATTCATACACACACAAACACTTAACAACCTCACTGTAACAACCTCCCTTGTAAAAGGCTAGAGCTGTCACAAACACACACACACAGTGTACTTGCAGATGGACACAACAAGATAAAACTGCAAAAATGCGTACAAAACACACTGTAAATGGACATGAAACAACACATGAGACTATGTGACATTTTAGATTGTGCCGTTTCATGTCACGTGAACAGAGAGAGTATTTTCAACAGGGGACACACACAGACACACACACACATACACACACACACACACAAAAGACCCCACCCCCCCACACACACACATCATATAGAGCCGTTGTGACACACACAAGGCCCACATACACGCGCGGAGGTAAGGCGGCCCCTTTGTGAGGCTGGCAGGACCACACACACACTTAATGGCTCCTCAGAAGAGCTCTCAATGGCCAGAGGACAGTTAAGAGCTGCAGCCCAGCCTCAGCCTCCAGCTGTATCCTGTTACATGTGGGCCCGGCCGCCCGGCACACAGCAACCCCAAAAATGCTTGGAAATTGCTGCACGGCGGCCGCCATTTTGAACCACCACCACCACCACCACCGCCACCACCACTGACTCCTGCACATCTACAGAGTCATCTTAAAAACAACGTTTTACAAGAAACGTAGCTTGTCGTTAGCATGAGAGAACGATGGAATCACTGAAACCCTGAGGAAAGTCAACAACGCCACACAGTCCCACGGTACAGAGGTTTACTGGTGAACTGAGGAGGAGGAGAAGATTGTGGACGGTCGGCCTCTCGGCGCCTGATGTCCATACAGAACCGACCACACGGTCCCCAGGGTTCCTCAACCGCGGCCCGCGGAGGAGAACCGCACACTCTCTCCATATTAAATCACCTCGGGAGTGGGGAACGCGTGAGGTATAAATATCTGGAGCGATTGACGGATGCGGTTCAGGTCCAATAAACACCTCAGGAGAACATGATGCAGGATGATGACACGTTCCACTCCCCAGTGCCCGTTTTTTTTTTTTTACACGGTGGAGTTAAGACGAGACGAGACGATAAGTCAGCCCCGCGCGCGCGTGTGACTGCCGCACCGGAGCAGCCAGCAGAACGGGAGGACCTTTTTAGGAGAAGCTGAGGAGAGGCGAGTGACCCGACGACAGTGAGCCAAGCCTCCGGTTCCGTCATCGTCCCGCCGCGAACAGAGACACGATGAACAGAACTCTGGGGGGGTGGGGGGGGGGGATGAGGGAATGTGGCCCCTTAGTCACCGTGGTGACGAAGCCCCGCGCTTAAAGTTCCCCTGAGGGAGCTGGTAATGCAGTGGCACCATCAGGGGGGAAATATCGTCATTTAGCGGGTTGGCAGGCCTCATTATGTCACTGATGGGACCGCCTGTCAACATCGCTCACGGCTGCTCTTCGGTGAGACGAGCAAACACTAACAGACAGAAACCGATGGCTGGGTCTGCCATATCGGGACATTGAGTTCCTTTCTTAACAGCTTCACGTTGTTGAAGAAAGTGGAATAACGAGACATTGTGAGTGCCGGCAATCACAACGATCACCAAAGTGCTACGATTACAATGATAACATCACAGTGTGGGAGTGATTGTGTGCATGAGTGTGTGTGTGTGTGCGTGTGTGTGTGTGTGTGTGTATGTGGTTTCAGTGCTCGAAATCTCTCACATCTCTCTCACTACAACAACAATGTCAGCCAAAGGGCCACTTCAAAACCCTTTAATCAGGCTAATGTTGCTCATCGTTGGTTTTTAGGAACACAAAACCATCGCCATAGAAACGATTGACGTTGTCTTACGGGTGTGAATGAGCGGGACACACAACACACAAGCTCTTCTGTGAAGGTGGAGATCCCAGCACCCTCTACCTTCTGACGTCTTGAGCTCCAGGACCGGCGCCTGAGCTGAACACACTGAGGTGAAGGCGACAGTGTGTGTGCGGAGTGCGGACCCCGCGCCGACCAAAGCCTCAGTGTTCTCTTAGAGAAGCCGCACCGCCAGCCCGCCTCGCACCACAAAATTATACATTCCTCTCATGTGCCAACATCATCCTCCACCCCGGGGAGCAAGCAGCACCCACAGGCCCACAGCCAAAGGGTGCACTTAAGACATGGTCGCCACCACGGGACCACAGGGCGGCCTTATGAGTGCAGGTTAACCAAACGCACACACACACACGCCCACACGCATGCATGCATGCACGCACACACACACAAACACGTGCATGACCACATCACATACTGTACAAGCACACACACACTTCCATACATACTGGAACTGTGTGCTTGTACAGTATGTGATGGGGCAGCCGCAGCCTACTGGTAAGGGCTTCGGACTTGTAACCGGAGGGTTGCCGGTAGGAACGGCTGAAGCGCCCTTGAGCAAGGCACCTCACCCCTCACTGCTCCCCGTGCGCCGCTGTAGCAGGCAGCTCACTGCGTCGGGATTAGTGTGTGCTTCACCTCACTGTGTGATCACTGTGTGCTGAGTGTGTTTCACTAATTCACTGATTCGGATAAATGCAGAGACCAAATTTCCCTCACGGGATCAAAAGAGTATATATACATGCGCACAGACGCACACACACACATACACACACGCCCGCGCTCATCCCACACACACGCTGCATCGAGGCGACAGGCACCACTAATTGAGCGTCAGAACAGACACATCGTCTCCCAATCTGAAGCTCACTTTGCGCCGCAACCCGGACAGTGGCGTGAGGATACGGCGAGGGAGGAAGTCCAGAGTGTCGCCAGTCAACACGGGCCACCGCGTGGCCACAGCGCCGCCGCCCACATCCCCTGGCCCCGATCGGCGCAACTCCCGTTACCCAGCATGCACCTCTCGTGCCGCGGGACCCTTCAATCGCAGCAGCGGTCGCCCTCGGTGGTACACACACTGGGGGTAACCCCACGGTGGGGGGGGGGCGGATGGGGGGTCACAGCTAACTCACACAGTCGCCTGCGCTCAACCGTGCCGGACAACTGGAGTCCATGTTCACACGGCTCACGCTTTTACAACGTTGAGCATTCTGGACCGGGGATCAATCCATAGCCCTGCCATGTAACCCAGTATGGCTCCCCTGAAATAAGTCCTTTAACACAGTCCTGGCTAGGGGGGGGGGGGGGGCTCCACAGGGTCAGTCTAGGGTCAGGCAGGGGGAGAGGGCCAATTACCCCCACCACCCCCTCCCATGCATGCAGTGGAGTATCGCGGGGGTATCGCGGGGGGGCAGAAGAAAGGACCCTTGTCCTGAGAGCATCTATAGCTAACCCTCATATACGGGGAGACGTGTGTGTGTGTGTGTGTGTGTGTGAGGGGGGGGTCTTCAAAGTCTTGTTTGCGTACCGCTTCCCCGACACTCAGAGCGCCGGGCCGACCCCGACGGCCGAGGACCTGAAAGGGGCCGCCCGGGCTGACCCCACACTGAGAAGGGGGGGCCCAGAGGCCGGGCCCCGTGCGTGGGTCCCCTCATTCATCCACCTCTCTCTGACCGCCGGCCCCCGGGACCCCTTCCAGGAAACCCCCCACCCCCCCCGTGGTGGTGACCACATCCTAAGCCACAGGTATGGGTGTCAATCTCACCTTGTTAAAGTGAGGTGTTTACCTACTTACTGTGGCACCCCCCCCCCCCCACCCACCTCCACCCACCCCCACCCTCCAAGAGACCAACAAAAACACACCGCTGCCATATCCCCCTCGCTGAGCAAACACTCCTGCGGCCTGGGGGGGGGGGGGGGGGGGGGGGGGAGTATGGACACTAGTTCTGGTGGAGTTCACTGGGTCGTGGACCCAGAAAAGAAAAAAAAAAAAAAGTGTAAATAAAACCAGAGCTTGTGGTCTGTCCTCGTGTCTCTCTGTCTGTCTGTCCATGTCCTGTACATGAGCCTGTCACTCATCAGTGTAGCGCAGTGACTCAACCGCTAGGCTAGTGTTCCTTATGGTCAATGATATGACATCATCACATGCACACACACACACACACACACACACACAGACACACACGCACAGATGTGCGTTTATCAAATGCACATCACAATGCATAAAATGCAAATAAAAGCCTAAACATGACTAAACTTAAACTGTGTTCATCAGGCCACACAGTCACCTGAAAGATGCCGTGCTATAAGAGCAGAGTTATGAGCCAGTGAGCCAGAGAACCAACATCCATTATCATGTGTTCTGGTGAGGGGAGTGTGCGAGTGTGTGCACGTTTGTGTGTTCTGCAGGGGTGGGGTCGCGGGCGGGTGGTGCTGGTGGTGCTGTTGGTGCTGGTTGTGCGAAGGAGGAGGGGGATTAACATTCTTCTCCTCCTTCTCCTCCTGATTCTGGAAGTGAGGCCTGATCCCACAGCACATGCTTGACCTGGTCTTCAGGACAGACAGTAATTAGCAGCCATGGGGGGAGAGAGAGAGAGAGAGAGAGAGAGAGAGACAGGGAGAGAGAGAGAGAGAGAGAGAGAGAGAGAGAGAGAGGGGGGGGGGGGGGGGGGGGGAGAGAGAGAGAGAGAGTGAGGAGACAGAGAGACAGAGAGACAGGGAGAGAGAGACAGAGAGAGAGAGAGAGGAGAAAGAGAGACAGAGAGAGACAGGGAGAGAGAGAGAGAGAGAGAGAGTGAGAGAATGAGGAGACAGAGAGACAGAGAGAGACAGGGAGAGAGAGAGAGAGAGAGGGAGAGAAAGAGAGAGTGAGGAGACAGAGAGAGAGAGAGAGAGAGAGAGAGAGAGAGAGAGAAAGAGAGAGTGAGGAGACAGAGAGAGAGAGAGAGAGAGAGAGAGAGAGAGAGAGAGAGAGAGAGAGAATTCACTTTCTTTCTCCCCCCCCTCATCACAACAAGGAAGTGCCATCAGAGAGACCAGCCGGATGGAGGGTGGACTCCGACTGGGCCGGGCCGGGCCAGGGGGGGGGGGGGATGGGGGGGGGTGGGGGGGGGGTATCCTGGGGCGGGTCTCCCTCTTGATTGCCCCTCGTCTAGCTGTTACCCAACGCTGGCAGGAGGCCAGCGTTGACGTGTGTGGTTCACATCCAGCTTAGCCCCGAAGTGAGTTAAGTAGCGTGGCTCCGGGCCCCGGGGCCTCGGCTCTGGCCCCCCCCCATCGTCCCCCCCAGCCGGGACCGGGGGGGGCGACCGGAGCCAGCACGCGACCCGTGGGCCCGACCCGCACCGGTGTCCCCCTGCCTTCGTCACATCGGTCCACCGCTGCATCGCCCCCCTGAGAGGGTCCGGGGCCGGCCGAGACCGGGGCGGAGACCGGGGCCGAGACCGGGGCCGAGACCGGGGCTGAGACCAGGGCTGAGATGCGGTCCTCTGGTTGTTGTGTTGCGGCCTAGCTCTGGCAGTAATTATGTGTGCTACATTAAACTCATTACATGCACTACATGGACATGCTATAAGGGTGGGGGTGGGGGGGGGGGGAGAACACAGCTGATGTGACACATTCACACACACAAGCCAGGCTGGTACACCCAATGGCCCCAAGGAAACACACACACACACACACACACACACACACACACAAGATGTGTATGTGTGTGTGTGTGTGTGTGTGTGTGCGTGTGCGTGTGTGTGCGTGTGTGTGTGCATGTGTGTGTGTTTGCGTGTGTGTGTGCGTGTGTGCGTGTGTGTGAACTCGCCCCCCACCTGAGTGGATCATGTTTTAATGGCCACTCACTACAACTCTACGCTGCAGCAATTTGGTAGGAAAAAAGGTCTTGGTTGACTGAAGCTCTCAGCAGTTTAATTAATCACAACATAAATGCTGGTTCACATAAGGGAGAAGAGGCAGACGAGAGAGAGAGAGAGGGAGAGAGAGAGAGAGAGAGAGAGAGAACGAGACAGAGGGAGAGAGAGAACGAGACAGAGGGAGAGAGACAGAGAGAGAGAGAGAGAGAGAGAGAACCAGACAAATAGAGAGAGAGAGAGAGAGAGAGAGCGACAGAGAGCAATCCAACTGTTTACATCTCGGATGCTCTCATCTCCCTGCTCCCAGCCAGGCCATTTCCGATGCTCATCGCGTGGACCAGGCGGGCCAGAGATTCCTCGGAGTCCAGCCACTTATCATCAACATAACAGGAAAGGCCAGCAACCAGATAAAGTCGCCAGCCGCCGTCTGCCCGCGGCAGACACACACAGGTAGGCCGGGCACGCCGGCAGGCTGGCAAACGGCAGGCAACCCCACAACCTACCGGCTGCCGGGCAAGACTCATGCTGGGGCAATTAGTTTGGGAAAAGGACTTGATCTGAACTTGTTGTGTTGCTTTAACAAGGAGAAGAGGAGGTGGGGGGAGGGGGGGGGGCTGAGCCAGATGGTTTGTTTCACTAGTGGCTGTGCAGTGGACCTCAGAGGGAGCACCAGATAAATCACACAGCTCTGGTGTTCGAGACTAAGATGGAAAAACTGACTGTGTCCGGGCTGCCGAGCGCTGCTCTGCTCGCCGTGTGTGTTTGTGGCACTCTCAAGGAAGCCGGGATGCAATCACTTGTCCTCTTCTATCTGTTGAATCAGAGGTGTGTGTGTTCCACGGCTTTGCGCTCACCACTCACATCTGTACAGTTGCCATCTTTTTTTTTTTTTTTTTCAAAACTCTCTTGATGACATCCATCTGCTCGCGCGCGCGCACACACACACACACACACACACACACACACATGCACGTGCACACACATGCACACACACGCACACGCACGCACACATGCACACACACACACACAAACACACGCACACGCACGCACACATGCACACACACACACACACACACACACACACACACACACACACACACACACACATACACATACACACATACACACATACACACACACTCACACACTCACACAGACAAACACATACACACATACACACACACACACACACACACACACACTCACACAGACACACTTACACCTGGTCGAAACGGCATCACAAATCTTCCCCCTCATCGTGTCCTCACCACCTTGGTCTGTCTGGCCCAACAGACAGACAGACAGACAGACAGACACCCTGGAGGTTTTTATTAGCCATACCTGCCCAAAAATGAGCCTCGTGAAATGTCTCATTAAAAGAGAACTATGCACACTAAAGTCTCCCGCTGCAGCGCGGGTTCGAGAGAGGCGACAACGGGAAGGAACGCACACATCGACCGCTCTGCTTTCACGCGACGCGCTGCCCGAAGCGAGGCAGTGAGCGTTCTTCCCGCCTGCCTCATCCCAGTCACGAACGCACGGCGCATGACGTTTGCGTTTGCGTCACGACACGTCGTCATCACCACCTCTGATGGTGTTGACGGGGCGGGTTTGAACTACTGTAAGCATGTGACCACAGGCTGCAGCGTGGAACAAGGGGAGGACCCGGAGACGCAGACTGTCTCCCAGGCTTCCATTGTTGTTCTCCATTGCTCTGCTCCATTTCGGCCAGCTTTTTTTCTTTCCACGAGGGTGCGTTGTTTTTTGGGCGAGAACCTGGACTGATAAACAGAACGAGCGGTTCCCTCTGTCCTGACTAATCGCCCATTACATCTCGTCATCTCTGGGCTTTTTTTTATTTTTTATTTTTTATAACGTATTTCCATTCCAATTCTTCCACACTTCGGTTTTTATCAGCCAATAACGTAAAAATAGGACCGTTTGCATAGAAGCGAGGGGTTCGGAGGAGTAACTAGATGTGAATCACTCTCATTTCCCCCCCTCAAACCCCCACCCCCCGACTGGGGGGAAAATAGTGCTTAGCCTCAGTAACTCTGGAGCCTGGACTGTGGTGGAGCGGGGGCTGTGATGGGGGGGGAGGGGGGGCTGGTGGGCTGGAAAGGATGACTCATACACTTCTTTCCATGCTCAATGATTATAATACCCCATAACAGAGAACAGTACTGTTGCAGGGCCAAAACGAATACTCTGAGTCTGTCGGGCTGAACTGGAGCAGCGCTCTCTGACAGGCTGCGAGCGTGGACCACATGGTGTGACAAATTAATGGTGAAATGGTTTGCACCCTTTGGTTTTGATGGTTAAGATGTTCCAAAGTGTAACGTATACAAAAAAAAAAGAAAAGAAAATGTCCGCCGATGATGATGATGACTCCATCACAGTTGTACTCCCATGAGAACAAGGCCGACATGGAGTCAAGGCCCTGTACCGCTCCAGACCCTGTGAAGTCCACTGCCCCTAGACCTTCTCCTGGGATTCCAATCACTTAACCAGTCGTTTGGAGAGTTAGATCTGGCCAGGGCATCTCAACGTCCAGAACATAGGTAGGTCATGGAGGCCTTTTGTTGGACGAGGTCAAAGACCTTGACTGTTTTGTTTGTATCTTCCATCTTAATATCAGGCATTAGTGAAGCCTCGCAATCCTTCCCACAATGGCTGCATTTACGGGCTCATGTGGCATCTACAATGACAGGGTCACTGGCTTTCTCCACACTCCAGCTAGATCAAATTCCTGCCCTGGCTCCGTGGCGATAGACACACACACACACACACACATGCACATGCACACACACACTAACACACACAAACACGCTCACACAAACACAAACACACAAGGAGCAGTGTTTGCACCCCCTTTCTCTGATTGAGTCGAACACAACTTGGGAATGCTACTCATTATTGTAAAAGGGGCTAAATTATGAAAGCTCTGGTCGCCTGCCTGGCTTTCCAGAGACAGACCGCAGGAATGGGTCACAGGGTTGTAGTTCTTATTTGCGAGGAGTTGTAGTTTTCTTTGTATTCCTCGTCGCCTTCGCTGCATGTCATTCATGTTCTAATGGCCACCGTGAGATCGAGGGTTAAAGGGCAGCAAGTTCACGATCTTATTCAAAAGGTTGTGTTCTTGTATAACTCAGGGATTTGGTCTTGTCGGCTATCCTTAAAAGCCCTTTAAACTTTATTTTTAATAAAACAGCTCTTGGATGCGGGCGGTTTCTTAGATGACTCCCTTTCTGACAACATATCGTAAACAAAGAATAAAGAGTTCTGCTCGTCTTTGACTCCTCTCTCGCTCCGGCTGTAAAAGCCGACTGGCTCAACCAACACAACACAAATATTTGTGAAGTTCTGTGAGTGCACCTTAAAGTTGACCTGAGAACAGACGCCGCCGTGATCCCTGTGACACAGAGAAGGTGCTCCAGGTTTCTTTCCATTGTATTTCTTTTGAATACTAACATTTTGAACCGTTTCCTGCTCCACCAAGGGGACTTGAAAAAGGCCATCTGGAACTTCATTTCTCTGCCTTTTGGAAGGCTCAGCAGACGCCACAATGGTCCTTATGACTTCCAGATGTGCACCAGGAACATTTAAACAGCAGGGTCTTTCATTTTTGTTCGTCTAAAATAAAGTTACATTAAATATATAACGTTTCCAAATAATCTCTACTCTATCTGCGGCTCCTGTGACATCTTAAAACTGCTCTGGCTTTTTTGTGCTTTGGGCCCACACCGACTCCTGTTTTCATTCACCGAAGGTATTCAGAGAATGTTATTTCAATGTCTACAATAAATATAGTGCCTTCACACATCGGGGCAGCAGAGTGTGAATGTTTCCTCGAGACAAAATCAATTCTAAACTCTTTTCCTAAGCATTGGAAACAAAGTAGAAGTGTGCTCAAAAAAAAAAAAACGAGTAAATGTTGAGGTGCATATTGCTCCAGTGACTCTTGAAAACATTTTTGTTTTCAATACTTTTATTGTGAAATAGTAACCTTGCACCTCCACTACATATGAACTCAAAATGCAAAAGCCTTATATTTGTATGTATATGTATATAAGGCAAAAGCCTTATATATGGCCTTATATTTATTTAATAATGCACTTATTAATGCACAAAATTATCTTGACGCCTGATTAACAAAATGCGTGCATGTCGACAAAAATCTGATTGTAAATTCAGTGTCGGCCACAATTTGTCAAAAATCCCGTGCACTTTCCCTGTCCAAAAGAAGTCACGCCCACTCCATTACAAAAATATCTGTCTTCAGGCAGTGAAACTGTAAACCTGACAGTGATGGCAATCTGGAAGCCACGACCCTTGACCTCTGACCGCTGGCTCCACCCTTGACATTCTTGTTATCTGTGTCTTTCACTTTAAGGGGAGAGTTGGGTTGCCCTCATTCATGTGAATGGAAGGAAAGGCGGTTGTCTAATCTGTTGTTACGCACGCTACGTTTTTTTCGCCACATTACAACCGGAATGTGGCGAGTCTGTCTGTTGGGTATTTCCATTGAATGCCGATTTGCCTTTTGGAATATCAATACTAAAACACAGGATTGTCTATAAGTATCGGCATAAAGACTAAATAACTTTTCTGATCGACTTAATTTTGAAATATAAGTATTCGTTGGATTCCTCCAAAATGGATACCAAAAAAAAAAAAAAAAAAACACTTAAAACAAATCTAATGTCTTGAGTCACTGGAATCCACCCCTCCTAGGGCCACAGAGTCAACACACACATCAGTCAGGGCGCATGGGAAGGCAGGCTTCTGCAAGCTACATACGGTGGAGCCCCGGGGCCCCGGGGCCAAGTGCTCATCTGGTTTGGGTCACCATGACTCCTTCATGGTGATTCTTTCTAATGACCACAAAATCATTTACAATCTCACTCCTATTTGGAGCCGGGGCTTTCACAAGCAGTTAACTAGGGAATTTTTTTTTTTTTTAATGTTGCATTACAGCTAGTTATTGCAAAAAATAAAAATAAAATAAAATTAAATGGTTGAAAGAAAGCCTACATTTTGTGTATTTAGAAAACTATGCTTACAAGTGTTGTGCCTTTTATTGTTTCAACATTTGACCATCTTGAATGAAAAGAGTGAAATAAATGACTCGAGCAGTTCGTGGTTAGCATGTCGCTAACGCTCGCTCATCACTAGCTAACACACTAAACACGCTAAGTGTGCGAATGTTTGCGGTGTCGAGTGTCAGGGAAGTGGGGCTCTCTCTCTCGGCGGGCCACTCCCTATCACTCTCTCTCCTCTCCGCTATTCAGGAGACACGGTGAGAACCTGGCAGCCGCCAGGGCTGCTCCCCTCTCCTCTCCGCTGGGCCACAGAGAGAGAGAGAGCCGGTCCCGGGTCCAGGTGTCGCCCACACCAATGGCTCCGAAGGGGGCTATTTTGTGCAAGCCTTGCCCAGATGCACCCCATTTTCAAAACACGACCGCAAAAAAAAAAACTGTCTCAAACACCCCCCAAAAAAAAAACTCACAACACACACACACACCACACACACACACATGCGCGCGCGCGTGGGTCGAAACCCGTGTCCCGACACAGAACACAACACAGGCGAGGGGTGCGTGTTCTGCGCTGCTGCTTAACACAACGACAGACCCTTCTCAGCCTTGCTCCGGCCAGGACCGCAGGGCCGAGGTATGCGGGGGTCCGGGTGCCATCTGTTTACCTTGAAGGCCTGCCACAGGGCAGCACGGTGTAGGCTACACTGCGGGGGGTGACCACCTAGCCTGGCGGGCAGATGGAGGGGGGCTAATAATACACACAGACACCAACGGTCACACTGCCCCGCGCTCTGGGGTTCCTGTGACGGCGCCACTTTGGTATGTTCAAAAAAAAAGGCACGTGCGAATTAATGTGCACTTTGTATCGATCAATGTATCTACCGTCTACGTCTATCTTATCTATATGTGTATCTAAATATGTGCATATGTGTATCCATCTATCTAAATATGGATCTATGAATGTGTCCATCTGTGTTCTAATAGATGTTCTATAGCTGTATGTGATTATGTGCCATATGGGGTGACGTCATGGACCACGCCCTCTCCGATGGTTCTAATTGCCATCAAGTGGGGAAAAAAAGTTTCTGAACTTCGACGGAAAGTGGAGGTTCCTTTACCACACGCTGCACAGGCACATTGTCCCGTGTTGTACAAGCCAAGGCCACAACTGTCTTTATAAATAAAACAGTTATTTGTGTCACTCGACCGATCTTGCTGTGGGACTGCTGGGGAGATGCCGTGCCGTTAATTAAAGAACCTCACCCCTCCAGTCACAGAACCAACCCTCATATAGGTGCATCACTTCTCCATCAAAGATAAGGAGCAACACTGGCGAAAGTAAAAGTCAGATGGAACAACGTATTAAAGACATCATAAGTCGCCAATGTAAACCGCGTCCGGCTGTTCGGTACGCAGCTGTTCGGTACGCAGGCCGACTGCCAGTCAGTCGGAACCGAGAAGGGTTACTTGTGAAACTATTGGAGGTATTCGGACAACACAGGAGGGGTTCAGGAGGTCGGGCAACGACCGAATCGAGCTATTCAGTCAGTGCACCGAACTTAGAAGGGCTGCCTGCTGCACATCTCCGAGCGTCCCGCTGCGGTTCGGGTTCAGGGTTCTGGTCCAGGTTTCTGAAGAGAGTAGGCATCTTACCTGAGCTGGCCTGCGACGTGACAAAAAGCAGGATGGTCGCCAGAGTGAGCTGCGCGTCCCTTATCCGCCGTTTACTTTCCATCTTATTCGGGAATCCATGACGGCGAAGAGTGGATTCAACTTTTTCAACTGAGAAACAACTGAAACTTTTTTTTTTTCAGCGCTTGCGATCAGCGGAGAACTAGAAGCCAAACGTCCCAAAAGAGAAAGAGAAGGATGGGGATGATGGTTATTTCTCAGAAGCCATAAGTTTTCCTGATGGGGTCCTGCTCGCTGACGGGACCGGAGACCCTCTGTCGTGTTCCCCACTCCTGCTCCTCCCGAGCTGTCCTGCGCTGCACAGCTCCTGCGCACAAGTGTACCTCTCCCCGCAGTCAGCTCCTACAAGTGGAAAACCAGAGATTTCCTGGCCCTGGCCGCCCACTCTCCCCCGGCTGTCACTCACTCCGCGGACAGCGGGGATGAGCAAATCAGAGCCGCGGAGATAATTGAGGCTGGCCCGTCATTGGCCGTGGGAGGGATGAGGGGCTCTGATGGAGGTTCGGGGAAGGTTTGGGGGGAGGACTTGGTGCGCCCGTGTGAGACGCGCTACGGCATCCGCTGCTTTGAAAACTTCCAGAGCGGGAAAAAAGGAAATCGTCCCGATGTCCAACAGGTCTGGACCCCCCCCACCCCCCACGATTAAATATGCTTTTATATGATGGTACAAGACAGAATATATCGTAAGAAAAAAACAGCATCAATGACGTATATATTGAAATGGCCCATTTTTAATAGTAATTTTATATTTTTTTAATAGTTAAAATAGTTCATAATAAAAAAATACAAAAATATAAAATTCACCATTGGTGGTTATTTGATTTTAATAATTAAGTATACTCTTGATATGTGTGTCTGTGTGTGTGTGCGTTTGTGTGTGTGTGCGCTGTCTGTGCACGTGTGTGCATGTGTGTGTGTGTGTGTGTGTGTATTCTATCTGGTTGTCCCATCTGCAAATGCGCCACGCAAAGCCAAAGGGAAGATTAAGGATCTGGCAACGATATATACACAATGAGACATCATCTGAACCTTTTCTCTCCTCCAAGTATCCAGGTAAAAGGAAGCAGGGAGGGTGGGGGGGGGGGGGGGGGGGGGATGAACTGTTGCCTCCTCCTGGCATGGTTCTGACACGTGCCGGAGTTATAAGGCCCGCCCCGGCCCACAAACACCGTGGCACTGAACCACATGTTCCAACAACCCCCCCCCAGCCCCCGCCCCCCCGCGCCTTCTGTGTTTGACTCAGTCGCTGCCAGAGTTTACCCTGGCAAAGCAACACGCTTCTCATGTGGTGAAGGTTCGGAGAAGGGAAGAGTACACTGTTATGTCTAGGCAGGGAGAGAGAGAAATAAGACGGCACGGACCAACAGGTGGGGGGGGGGGGGGGGGTGACTGGAGTCATGTCATCAAGGGAGGAAATGATCTCTTAAGGCCATCACTCTTAAAGGCCTCAAGATGATTTTACCTGTCATGCTCCCACTCCTTGCTGTCGCTCCCTTCTGTAACTCCATCAGCTCTTCCATGGCTGGTAACGGGGTGGGGGGGGGGGGGGGGGGGGGAGGAGGAGACGGGCGCCACGGCAACCCGTGCCAAGGACGAGTCAATCAGGCGGCATCCAGAGGACGGAGTGACAGCAGACGTGCAGAGTGGAGCCTCGTGTGCTCCAAAAAGCCCCAGGGGTTCTGTAGGGACCGCTCCGCTAAACCTGCCGTTTACCTGAGGGGTGGTACCGCGCGGCCGTGCGTGGGACAGAACGGCGTCCCGTGACCACCACGCCCTCATCAGGCGGCCCGCGTGGCCAAGAGTGAGATCAGGGCAGCCAGAGTCGGCCCCTGTGGTTTTGGGGTGGGGGGGGGGGTGAGTTCTGGCAATGCGGAACTGCTCCAGCTCATGTGGCTGGAGTCGTTCAGAACATCTGGGAATGCGTCTCTGAAGATATTCACAACAGCGAGGGGCCCGATGGTTTGAACACCTCTGGTCGTGTGGGGGAGGCTGACGCGGCGGAGGCCGAGTGCAAATGGTTTGGGTTTAAAATGCGCTGAGGTTACCTGTCTGTTAACGCCTGCAGCGCACGGAGCCCAAGTCTCAAAATGGTGGAGCGCTTTCATTTTTTTTTTTCGCCGCTTCTTTTTTTCGCCGCTTCGGGGCATAGCTGAGATAACAGTTGCATAGGATATGTACAGTTGTATATGATATGTACAGTTGTATACAATATGTACAGTTGTGTACAATATGTACAATTGTATATATGTTCAGTTGTATACAATAATTACAGTTATATGTACAATTGTATGCCATATGTACAGTTGTTTATATGTACAGTTGTATATATGTAGAGTTGCATGCCATATGTACAGTTACAGTTGTATACAATATGTACAGTTGTATGCGATTCTCTGCTGCTCACGTGGAATCGAATGGCGTCAATCAGAAATGACAAACTATTTCTGCGCATCATTCTGTGTTCTCCAGCTCACCTTGAACGCTACACAGAGATGCAGCGCTCCGAGTCAGAGGCCTCCCAGACGCATCATTAGGTATTCAGAAATGAACCCGGAGAATAATTTAAATCACACATCAATGAACACCGTTCTCTGCGGCAAATGTGAAGATGAAAGGGGGGGAGGGGGGTGTAAAAAGAGACTGAAATTCCAAAAAGCAATAGCATGTAGCTGCCTGTGTGTCAATGCATTCCATCAATATCTGCAGGGCACACACAGGGTCCGGCTGATTGATTTGAACCTATCTGCGGTTCATATCCCCCCCGCCCCCCCCCCCCCCTCCTCCACTCAGAGCTCTTCAGTCACGTCCCCGGGGGGGGGGGGGGGGGGGGGAGCAGGGAGCCTGGAGATCGCCTGGTCCTCTCTGACGGGGTTATCGGTGATCTGCAGTAACCACTGCGGGGCCCTCCGTTGGGGCCCCTAAAGACCCCGGGAAAAAAAGGGTCATGGCCGGCTCAGCCCCCCGGGTCACCGCCGCGGCTCTGAGGGACTCTCCCCCCCCTCTGGAGACAGAGGGGGAGTGTCCCCCTCTGTCCCCCCCTCTATGAGGGGGGGAGACAGAGGGGCGGCTGGAAGTGACCTCTGAGCTGAACTGCCCCCTGGGGCCCTCACAGGGGTCGACTCAGCAAACGTGACATTTCATTGGTGTGACTTGGTGGTGGTGAGTGGTGCTTTGCGTCGTTGTATGAAACTTATTCGTTTTTGCTTAGATTATGTGTATATATCTAAATATAATCTTTCAACGTAACTATGAACTTGTTTTGCAGACGTTGATCCGAATTAATAATTAACTGTCCATCAATACATGTCAGGTCATTATTGATTAGGCACAGTTCAGGACTCTGCAGACACTGAGTTTGACACTCAAAGGACGTACGCTTTGTCCTCAGGCCACGGAGCCCCGCCCCCGCCCCGGTGTCTCTGCTGTGATTGGCTGTAATTATATATGATTGGTGCATGACCGGGCTGTCTTTACAGGTCTGTTACCTGGTGCTCACCGACCACAGTTAAGGGCTGCTCGTCTCGTGAACCCGGAGCCTTACACACATCAAAGAGCATAAAGAGGTCTTACAGATTCGAGGTATCAAGCCACACTGTAACAAGGCTTTAACTTCACAGTTTGACTCAGAACGATCACAGGTATAGCCGGGGAACTCCTTAAAGCTACAGTAGGCAATCTAGTTTAGAGGCATTTTTTGTCACATTTGTTGGAATTCTCTTTACATCCCGGCAACAATCAATTACTCTAAAGCTCTAACAAAACGAAGCAATAAATCTGGCCTCTGTGGCCGTCGCAGTCCTGCAAGAAACCCTGTCCAATCATTTCAGTCGGGTCGAACGAAATCATTGGACGGCCTTCCTGTCCGTCAGCCTTCCCACCCGGCCACCTGCTCTCTGCCCGTGCGCTCGTCGCTCCTGAGCGGCGACGCCCACAAAGCTAGCAGACCTGTTGCTAACGCTAACAAGCTAGCCGCGTGTTTTGGGGGAGTGGCTTCGGAGGGAGGCCTGAAGGAGACCCTAAATTACCGAGCCGAGCCTTAAGCAGAAGAAGAAGAACTGAAGAAGGAAAGTGTGATTTATTAAGTTTTGACCCAGGTTCAGAGATGTTCAGAGATCGTCTTTGAAGACATGTAGCCCTTGAACTGTGATACTGGCATGCAGATCATTGTCTCCAAGATTGACTTAACCTTTTTTTTTTTTTTACCTTTAACTTTAAAAGCATCTGGGCTTCTTAAAGCAGGCTTGTTGTGGCTTGCAGTATGTATGTCAACATTTTTTTGTTCGCTGTCCCTCTACCGCCGAGTGCGGTGTCAATAAGTTGTGTCATGAATCCATGCTGGATCTCATAACAAGAATACAAAGAAGGCCTACATGATACCTCACACAGCCTCCACGTGTCACGTGGAACGCATCCCCCGGCCTGTTAAACTGATCCCGTTTTTACGAGCGAGTTCGTTTTTTTTTTTTTTTTTTACTTTACTGTGCGTTTCTTGACCGGGGGCTCGGTGTTAGGGCTGCTGTCAAACTCGACTTTGTGGGCTAGTAAAGCTGTGCTGAAGGCCCACGCCGTGACATTTGTCTGTGCTTGCCGTTAAAACCCTTTAGTGTCTTTTGATCAGGTGGACCTAAACACTCTGGTCCACCCCCTCGGCTCCTCGGCATGTAGAGGAGGTTCTGAATGAGGTCACGAACATTCCACACAGCCATCTTGGTGCCTTTTAACCTTTAGGATACGAATAATAACTACTGGTTGCTCAGTTATTCTAGATTTCCTGGTCAAGCAGTACCAAGGTGGCAGAGCTCTAGATCACAAGGTTGAAACCCTCCCCACATTCTTGAGTATTGGCAACACAACGCTGTACACATGGATCAGTCTTAGTTTTCCTTCAGCCTGTGCTCTTCTACCACATACTACAGGAGTGTAGGTTCTGGCTATTCGCAAAAGGTAAATAAATGGTGTGAAAAAACCTTCCCATTCAGCTGCTGAGTCTTTGTTCATCTGAAGTCACCATGATATGCTCTGAAGAGAAGCAGGGCACGCCATCAAATGACTGAACGGTTGATGGTGGTCACAGCCATTTCAATATCAGCCTTAAACCACCGTTGTTGCGACTTTAGAAAATGGCCGACGTCGGTGTGCGCCGATCATCTGCGGATCAGCTCAGACCTTGTGCGGACGGCGCGCTGCCAAACTGAGACGTTTAATTACGGCGCGGCCTCGAATTTGTCTTGGGTTGCGGCAAAAGTCCTGACTCCGTGGTCAAAGCGCTAACCACCTCCAGCACCACCTCAGACGCCTGTTGTTCCCCAGTGAGGGAGCATTTGTACTGCGGGACATTTTGTTTTAACATCACATCACAAAGCCTCCTTCCCCTTGGCTCGCTCACAACACTTCACTTCTTGGGTCGTTCCGACTTCATATCTGCACAGTCCTGTCCTCTCTTGCCTGTGAGCACTTCAAAATGTTTGACAGTACTAAAACAGCATGCAGAGGATCAAACAAAGCAAGGCGAAGCAGAGGAGCTCATTCGAGGTGCGTTTTGCTGTGAGCACGTGAGGGACCACGGAGTCTACTATTGGTGGGAGCACTGAACAGGGCTGTTTATTCCACGGGCGTACAGAGAGTAATCCCATTGCAGCATTAACGTGAGTTTTTAATCCATATGCATATGTCAAAACATTCCCAGCAGCTGCTCAGAGTAGAGCAATACATCAGTTGAGACAAATAGCAGATGTGTGTGTGTGTGTGTGTGTGTGTGTGTGTGTGTGTGTGTGTGTGTGTGTGTGTGTGTGTGTGTGTGTGCGCACACAAAAATAAATACAAACTCAATAGTGTGTACACTCAAAGAGTGTACACACGCATACACACACACACACACACACACACACACACACACACACACACACACACACACACAAACACACACACATGCATGCATGCACGTACACACACAGACACACACTTGACACATTGTTATGAACTGGCTGCTGGGTATCCATAGTACAAATCCCCCCCTGGCTGGAGTCCCAGAGTAGACCACCTCACCCCATCCAACCTCCTGGCTCTGGAGCCAAAGGTTCGAAGATGTGGTCAACCTCCTAACTATGTGTTGGACATGCACAGTATTTATATGTCACACCGTGTAGTTCTTTAAAAAAAATCTGCATCTGCGTGTGCTTATGAACTGGCCCAAATGTGCCCGCACATGCTACGCATTACTTGAAATGATAAAAAAGAAAGAGGCTTTTTGTTTCTCTGTAATTACAACAATAAATGTGTAGCGATGTCAGGACTGCATCACGAGTATGAATAAGACGTGCGCTCTAAAAACTATGAAACGCATTATTACGATTTCCCCCTCACCGTAAAAAGTCTCCTTCAGATAAAGCCAACAAATAACAACCAAATAATGGAAATACAAGTGGAAATAGTTAGCGGTGAGTAGCAATAGCAGAAATGGATGGAAAATAAATAAATAAACCATTGATTGCTATACACAACATGGTTCGAGACGACATGAATGGAGCATGTAAGCGTCCCATCCGACCCGTAATGGAGGCAGCTATTTCCAACAGAACTTCGCAGGGCGAGCCCAGATGTCAGCGCTGGCTTTTAGATTGGCTGCATTAGAAACACAACAATTCATTTGATGTACTTTTCCATTTCATTGACTATGTTAATCCGACACAGCTGCTGGACCTTTGACAGCGAGTGATTTAACGCATGCACATTTTGCGTTTTGACACAATGGATGAAACAGGAAGCGGGAGGGTTTTTTTTGTTTTTGTTTTTTTACAATCGGGAGTCCCCAATTTCAGTCGCCAATGTACACCCACGGTCACAACGAGTCCTCCGGCAGCTGAGAGGGCGCTGGGAGAAGGCGCAGACTCCGCCTGAAGTAGCTCCACGCTCAAACTACCGTAAATTAGTCCAGTACGGCGACTGGGTCTCGGACCAGAGCGCTGCCTCCATTCCTCACATGTGCCCTGCAGGCCCCAGTGGTCTCGCCTGCCGTCGGGACTGTTACGCTTTACTCGGTTTGCCTCAAAAAGGGTCCTCGACCGTAAATGAAACGCCTGAGCGCAGCGCGCTGTAATTAGGTGGCTGGCGGGTGTGACGGCAGTCTGGGGCCCGCGGTGAACAAGATGGCCGACAGGACGGAGTGCAAAGGCGTAAACAAGCTGGCGGGCTGGGGTTCCGCCCAGGGGGTTCTGAAGTGGTGCGGTCGGAGGACTGACTGGGACTGGATGTTCTCCCTTTTCTGAAATGTACTTTGGTGTTTCTGTTGTATCTCATTGTGTGGCTGGTTGCATGCAGCGTTGGCGTTTTCACGTTTTACTGATGGTACGAGCGTGACCTCAGCGTGACCTCAGCGTGACCTCTAGCGTGACCTCCAGCGTGACCTCCAGCCTGACCTCCGGCAGCACCTCGGGGTGCTCCGAGGTGACCGCGCGGCAGCCCCCCATCTTCCGAGAGCATCAAACGCCTTTTCCGAAGGTCTGGAAGATCCGAGGTCACCAGGGACCTCGCTTCATATCCATTACAGCCATTCAAACATCTGGTCCCCTCAGCTGTGGACGGCTGACGCATCGCGGGCCGCTGAGGGGCCAGCGCAATAACAACACCGACCTGTCGGGAAGACGGAGCGATCGACGCCACGCCACTCAAAATACCGCTCCCCGTCTCCCACTCCACTGAACCAACGCTTCCTCAAGACCCCCTCGTTAGTTATTAAGTTATTAATTCCACCGCCACCAGATTTCATAATGGGTGTGACTCGCACTGTTCAAGCTAGCGTCTTAATATCCCTTAAGATCCCCATTATTCCCATGGAGCCGCATCTTGGCCCCGAATCAGAAGTTCTCGCCAGCAACCAGGCTTTGGTGTAATCCCCCTTTTCCTGTGCAGGGTATTAGATTATATGGTCGACGTGGGGCTTCAGGGACACGTAGCGCGCACAAACAAACATTAGGAGGAGGAATTCTAGCGGGCCGCGCCGCGAGACAGGTAAACACACGTCTCCGGGCGGCCCACCAACCGACCCCCCCCCCCCCCCCCCGGTTGTCGGGGGAACGCTGGCTTCCTGCTGACATGTCCGTGCCCCTGTGCCTGACCTCCGTCTCCTGCAACGGCAGCGCAATGTCGTCGTCCGCGAGGTCAAACGAATCACAAGCGACCCCCTGACCCCCCCCTGACCCCCACGGTGGCCGAGCCGTCGGGCTTCCTGTGTCAAACGCTATCTCCTCGCTATCTCTCGCTCGCTCGACAGCGTGATCAGTCACACTGTGCCACGACGCAGATGAAGGCCCCCCCGTGTTTGAACCTGCCAGGACCCTGCTGCAGCGGGAGAACAGCTCACAGCTCACCTGTTGTTGCCTTGGGACTGGAGAGAACCGGCCACAGAATGGTATGTGGCCGGTTCCACGTAACCACTCCAATTTGACCCCTAGAGTATTTCACCCTTCATTGTCTGCATCTTCACTCTTTCCCTCTCAATCACGACAACTTTATTTCAAAATGCATTTTTATAATTGGGTTATTCCCAAATAAAGTCCACAGCCAGCAATTTAACAATGTTCAACAATAAAAAATAAAAAAAAAGTAAAAGCCTTCCCCTTTCAGTACACCTAACCATGCGCTGCTCAACAAAAGGGGCCAAAGATGGAGGAAAATAAAGTTCAAAATGAAGAGCACAGAT
>JAXIVH010000017.1:4915246-4930246 GCA_036785325.1 Urophycis tenuis
AACCCCACACTAACCCCGCACTAACCCCACACCAACCCCGCACTAACCTCACACTAGCTCACACTAACCCCGCCCCATGCGCACTGGAGACTAACCTGCGTCTCCCCAGGGGGGTACAAACTGTCTGCTACGTTTTCAATTAGCCCCGATCAGGTCAGGCTTACAGTCTACCACCTGGCTTAGTGGCTGACTGGAGGTCAAAGGGCAGAGAGATAGAATTAAAGCTGGGGTAGGCGAGTTGTTTTAGACACACTCTTTTGTCACATTTGTTGAAAATCGCCTTAACATCCCCACAGCAGTCACAGAATCAAATGCTCGGACAAGAATTCTGCAATGACAAACTAACGTTGTGTGACCAGAGGCTAGGCTAGGCAGAGCTATTGCTAACGTTAGCAAGCTAGTCACGTGTTTTGGGGGCGTGGCTTTGGAAGGTTCCCTGAAGGGAGGGGTGGGTTTTTTTTTTCTTTTTTTCGGTTGGATCCTTTCAAAATCTAGCCAGCTCTGGCCGTTTTCTCCAAATGACCTGACGTAGCTCCGACCGCTGGGAATACACAAGAGTCCAAGAGTCGAGCCGCCATTACGTGCGCTCGCCCGGAGCCCGGCCTGCCGCACCCTGCCGGTGGCCAGGCACCAGCTGGGGGTGTGTGGGCGCACAGAGGACACACTGTGTGGCTCCCTCGCTCCGCCCCACCTCCTTTGTTGAGACATGAGCGGAGGCCCCTTGCTCCACTTGCTCCTCAAAACAATCTCAGAGAGACTCCATAAAAACAGCAACAAATGGCTGCAACGGGGGCCAACACTTGATGTGACAGGTCGGGACTCGGCGAAACCCCCCCCACCAAGATTCCTGTTTACGTGCGGGCCCATCGCCGCGGAAATCCACAAAAAAAACCCACCACAAAGAAGGCGGCATCCACGCTCACGCTGACAAGAGAGAGCCCATTGACCGGGGCGCTGGCGTAACCCTGGTTACCCGGCCCGGGGCCCGAACCCACGTCGGTAGCTGAGCGGAATATCGATGTCCCGTCTGGCTATTCAAAGTGGGCCCGGGCGACCACAACGGAGCCCAGAGAAGGCCGTGGCTTGTCTTCCACTGGATGCCAAGTGCTTTGAATGGCGCCTGTGAGAGAGGCGGCGGAGGATCCGAAGCCCCCCAGCAGCGGGGGGGGGGGGGGGGGGGGCGGGGGGGGGGGCAGGAGATGGCTCAAGCCCCCTCAGCCCCCGGGGCCCTCATGACGCCCCTGCGGGAGTGTGGGAGGTGGCCTCTCACTTCCCCCCCGCCGAGAATGGGAAGTACCGAGCGAAAATGGGAAGCGTGGATCCGTGTCGAGGGGAAGTATTGCAGCTCTCGACGAGAACAGGAGCCTCGTGGAACACGGAGCCGGGCGCCGCGGGGGGCCCGGGTCAAGAGGAAAAAAAAAGATCTGTTCGTGATGAGGCATGAAAAAAAAAAAAAAAAAACAATAGCCTGAAGTTTTGGCCCAAATTATGGAAGCTAAAAAATCAGACGCCGCAGCCGTGATGTTGTGGGGGCCCCCCGGGGAAAACCGCACAGGGCTGCGGGTGCGTTTACCTCGTTTCCTGAAACTCAGGGCCTGAAAAAAGTGTGATACGGTCGTGAGGTGAATAAATATTTGTCTCCATGACGACGCTTCAAATGCTGTTGTCTGTGTGTCTGACTTGGGCGGCCTTCCCCCCCTCCTGACAAAAATACCCCAAAACAGCTGCTCTCGGACTTCTGCTCCACACATTCTCACTGAGCTCCGGTGCCAGCAGAGACACGTATTCCATTCTCTAGACCCTGGCTCGGTGCAGGGGAGGGCAGTCCAAACCCCCGTTTCTGAATCTCTTTTAAAACAGTTCTGTTATCTGCATGCTTGGACTTTATGACTTCAGGCCACGTTTGCAACACCAGCATCCGTCTGGTGGATCTGAGAGATTAAACAGTACGTAAAAGGGTGTTTCATAACTTTCAAAAATGTTCCCCCTCTGCACAGAACATCGAGACAAAGACAGCACGACGTAAAGGGCGGTACGGTGAAGGAGAAGTGCACGTTCCCATACATACTGTACATGTTGCACTGTGGGTTCTTTTCACACGTGGTTCTGAATGGGGACGAGGGCCGCGAGGATTCGTGACAGAACACGCGCGCTCCACAGGATGTTGCACGCCTCCCTTGCTGTCTGCAGCAGCTAGCAGCGCGCAGGGGAAGTCACGTGACACGCCAGCCTGTTTACCTCCAGTCTACCTGTCCTTGAGCACCTCCCGCCTCCCCCCAGAACCTGTTTCTGTATTCAGCGTGAGTCGCTTTGGATAACTAAACTCCCATAATGACTCATTAAACTAATGATTAATTAGTGGTGAATATAGTAGCCGTGCTAACAGCATCGTTATATAATAACTCCATAAACAATGAACAACGACGTGAAGAGGGCCTGTGTGTGACAGCCTAGCTGTGAATCATTTAAACAGAGGGAAGACAGGATTTCCTGCCGGAGGAGTGAACGAGTGCAGATGAGGCAAAGAGGGGGGGCGGACTACCCGGCAGCCTGAGCGAGGCGGGGGGGCCTGGGGACATAAGAGCCGAGTGTCCCGGCACCTCTATGGGATGGGCCTTATCAGGCCCCAGACAGAGCGGCATGTTCATCCCATGCCAGGGAGCAAGATAACTCTTCCTACAAAAAAAGAGTGCAGTAAAGTTGAGCTCTGTCCCACTCCCAAGTGTGTGCGTGTGCGTGTGCGTGTGTGTGTGTGTGTGTGCGTGTGCGTGGGTGCATGCATGAAAGCACTGCAGAGGTCACTCTGCCCTCTTGCAGGAGGGGGGGGGGGGGGGGGGGGGGGGGGGGGGGGAGGGGGCGGTCTTCCACCCTTGTCCAGCGCTCCGCTCCGTAACGACGGGTCGGACTGCCTCTTCCAATGAGTGAACTCTCTTTTGAAGAGTTTTTCAACCCAATTTCTGCATTGTACCGCACTCAACGCTCTCGCATGGGGAAAAGAGGAGGCGGGCACAGACAAGGACCGGCCGCGGCCTCGTCTCAGGGGGCCCGACTCACCGACTTTCTCTCCGCCTTCAGCTCCTGGAGGTAACGCGACAGCTCCGTCACGATGTTGACGGTGAGGTTCTCCGACACCACCTCGTGCTGCCCGGCGTAGTCGTTCAGCTCGTTGAGGGTGGAGACGAAGGCTCGACACGAAGAGTACCTGCTCCGACACAGGAAGTGATGTCAGCGGCTGATGGGCGGGGGGGGGTTAGTGGGGCGGTGTCCCTGGGAAACGGCACGCCCCCTTGAGGGAATGGTAAGCGTAGGCCTCTTGGCGCTTCAGTGGGCAACTGGTGGTTGTTTTCATGGTTCATGAATCAATCAGTTAACTATATTTATCTCACTTTGCATATTACCTATTAAGTATTCATTGTGTCATCAGCAGCAAAGGTTTGGTATGACTAGTCGACGAACTGAAAAGGTGAATCAATGAGATGATCCTCTGAGTTGTGTGGCGGTGGGTGAAAACGTGAGGGCACTGATCGGCTGTTTCGACAAACCTGTTTTCCTCTTCCTCGCGCGAGTTCTTCTTGGGTTGATACTTCTTTGATAGGTTCCTGGAGGAAAAGAAGAAAAAACATTTTTTTTTTTTTAAAAGGGCACCTTTTCTCACTGTACATGTGCACACATTGATCTGACGTTTGGTTCCTAAGAGATTCGTATCGGACAGCCAGAGACAGCGGGACCCGTTCCAGAAGGTTTGCCATAATCCCATCACCACACCTTTTCCTTTGAATCTAACGCAATTAACGAGCTCTTGCCACGGGCACTGATTGCATCATCAGGTACAAGAGCTGCTCTCACCAGTGGAGAGGCTCCTGTGTCCTTAAGTCACTCAGCGGAGATCCCAAACTGATTGGTTTTTTATCGATATCTAAGCAGTCTGCAATGCAGTCATGTGCTGTTCAAAGCACGGAGCGAACAAAAAGCTGCAACAACTGGAGCTCAACTCAGTGTCACCTTAAGCCACTGAAACGTGAATTTGATGGGGGTAATTCTGGGGGTGGTCATCATCTCGTGGTTGTGCCGCGAGGCCTTCCTTCCTGGTTCTGTCTCTCTCATGCGAGCTCACACCAGACACTGTGACAGCCTATCATCACCCACTTCCACCTGTGCACACTTTTATAACCGTACTCTGTCGGCGGTGACGCCGGGTAATAAATAACGTGCATTGTGCAGCTGTGTGTGTGCTTGTGTACAGAGTAGCCCTTTGATGGCCGAGTGGATTGGTGAATGGCACACGCCATGGAGATGTCAAGTGGCCCCTAAACAACCACTTGATTGGGATGCAAACAGAAGGAAAACAAACACACACACACACACGCACGCACGCGCACGCACGCACGCACACGCACACGCACGCACACACACACACACACACACACACACACACACACACAGTACACAGTACACAGTACACAGTACACAGTACACAGTACAAAGTACACAGTACACAGTACACACTCTGGTCCACATGTGCCTGCTGCTGACAAACATGCAGCCACCCTTGGCTTGAGGACACACAAATGTTACACACACAATTACACACGCATGCATGCACACACCCAGCCGTGTGTGAACGCGCACGTACACACACACACACACACACACCCACACAACTGACCTACAAAGGAAAATCTATTCCATCTGCCCGGAGACTGGCACAGGCGAGACCGACAGGATACAGGAGTAAGTATGTTGCCGTGGCTTGTACAGCAGAGGACTCGGTATATCACCTCACCTGCAGAAACGTCTCACCCAAAACACGAATCACTGCGGTACCACGGCTCCATGCAGGCCCCTGTCCTCTCCTGAGAGGAACACCGGCCTTTTTCCCCTGCCGTTCACAGAACGTGGTCCGAGCTATGAAAACCAAAGCTAAAGTCACCCCCGTGCGCCTCCTCCACTAATGGGCTCTGGAAACATGGGGGCGTTACACGTGTTGCATTAGCGGCCCATTTGATCCCTCCACAAATCAATTATGCATGTGACAAGGCCTTAATGTGCGCTGCTGTCCACCCCACCAATCAAAGCCCACCTATCCAGTGACTCGCCTCTTCTCCTGGGAGGCTGTGTTGTGTTGCTAGGCAGGTTTGGCCTCCTGACTCCTCCCTCACCCTGTCATCACGTCTGTGCGACAAACAATTGCCACGGGGCTGCGGTTTCCCCGGCCCCTACGCACACTGAGCCAGCGTGGAAGTGCAGCTCCGCAAAGGAACGCGCATTCGACCGGCATTCAAACATTCCAAACCACACATCAAATCGGTCCGGAAGCAACGGTACACAGCGGGACTTAAAACAGGATGCTGAACAGGGGATATGTTTGTTAAATAACGCGTATCTCAGTGTACCCAGACATTCCTCTACGCCGCCGTCGTGCACATGGCGCCTTAAAATCTGTCGCGGCGCGCGGCGGTGAGAGACGCCAGCCTGGAGCGTGGGGGGGCGGGGGCGAGGGGGGCGGGGCCTGCTGGATGCAGGCTGCATCACGGACCACGCAGCCCGGTAGAGGTCCTGCTCAGCAGCCAGCACCACAACACTGCTGAGCAGGATTAAACCAGGATTACCCGGGGCATTCCGTTTGTGCCACGGTGATGGCAACAGTGCAGGTCTATTGTTGTGGTCCGGTATCGGAGGGGGGGGGGGGGGGGGGGGGGGGTTTAACTTGTGATGTTGCGTGGAAAAATGGGGAAAAAGCTAAGTGTTTTTTACAAGTCCCTTTTATTAGTGCTTGGCTTTGTTTACAGAACAAAACGCCGGTTGCTGGAATCATCTGAAGGACGTCTGAGGCCTCATATGCGATCGGGTCAAGAAACCACCACAGGCCCTGAGGTCGACATGACAACCTAGACTTGGTTCAAGTTAAAGCTCACAGGCCCCAGCGTGCATGCTGGATTAAACCACATCTAATTAGCTAGGTGGATAAGAGGATGATTGGTCCAGAAGAAGGGGAAAAAAACAAAACAAAGATGGCCATTGTGTTCGAAAACCCACAAACCTCTTAACCTCTCGCCATCACATAAGCCGCCACAGCCCGCCTCCCAGTCCTACAAATGCAATTGAATATGTGACGCATTTCCCATAAGGGGCCCGCATGCTCCATGCGTGGGCGCTTACTCGGACAGCAGTTCATCTGTGCCTGTTTCGGCTTAAAGAAGATATGATTTGCGCCGCGACCCTTTTTGCGTCGGCCCGGTCGATACTGGCGCTGTAATTCCGCGCCCATCTGTTGAGTGGTTCGATAATGCCCTCGCCGCCGGACATTACTGGACGAGGTGGCGGTCGGCCAAGCAGACATGCATGACATGAGACACGGGCCGCTGAGCCGCGATTGAGACAAAAAGGTGTAGCCTTTCAGTCTGGGGGCCAGTTGACGTGTTGGCAACGGTGCGCGACCACGCGAGACATGACGCTGGATTTAAATGGTGTTAATTCAATGGATCGATTCTACGTCGATTGCGTGCGCGCGCGGACGCACATTCTGATCCGAAGATATTTGAAAAACAACGTCACATATCTGTACATATATATATATATATATAAGAGTGGACGGATAAGCGATACGCTAATCCTGTAGGATTAACTTCTATAGATAATAGATATCCTGGACCGGTGGCCTGTGTGCAGACCTCATCGCCCATGAGCTCATCCGGCTGGCCCTGCTCAGTCTGCGGTCACACCGTCTCATCTACAGATGGCTGGGTCGGGCTGCACGGCCGCCGGCGCCAGGTGAAGTGAATCGGTGAGCCGGTGGACAAGGGGAGGGGGCTGGCTAGACTGAAGCATTAGCTGTCTTGCTTGGCGGAAGCATTAGCGGTCTTGCTAGACTGAAGCATTAGCTGTCTTGCTTGGCGGAAGCATTAGCTGTCTTGCGAGACTGAAGCATTAGCTGTCTTGCTAGACTGACGCATTAGCTGTCTTGCTAGACTGACGCATTAGCTGTCTTGCTAGGCTGAAGCATTAGCTGTCTTGCTAGACTGAAGCATTAGCTTTGTTGCTTGGCTGAAGCATTAGCTGTCTTGCTAGACTGAAGCATTAACTGTCTTGCTAGGCCCAAGCATTAGCTGTCTTGCTAGAATGAAGCATTAGCTGTCTTGCTAGACTGAAGCATTAGCGGTCTTGCTAGACTGAAGCATTAGTGGTCTTGCTAGGCTGAAGCATTAGCTGTCTTGCTAGGCTGAAGCATTAGCTGTCTTGCTAGACTGAAGCATTAGCTGTCTTGCTAGACTGACGCATTAGCTGTCTTGCTAGGCTGAAGCATTAGCTGTCTTGCTAGACTGAAGCATTAGCTGTCTTGCTATGCTGAAGCATTAGCTGTCTTGCTAGGCTGACGCATTAGCTGTCTTGCTAGGCTGAAGCATTAGCTGTCTTGCTAGACTGAAGCATTAGCTGTCTTGCTATGCTGAAGCATTTGCTGTCTTGCCAGGCTGAAGCATTAGCGGTCTTGTTAGGCTGAAGCATTAGCTGTCTTGCTAGACTGAAGCATTAGCGGTCTTGCTAGACTGAAGCATTAGCTGTCTTGCTAGGCTGAAGCATTAGCGGTCTTGTTAGGCTGAAGCATTAGCTGTCTTGCTAGACTGAAGCATTAGATTAGCTGTTTTGCTAGACTGAAGCAGCAGCTGTCTCGCTAGACTGAAGCATTAGCTGTCTCGCTAGACAGAAGCATTAGCTGTGTTGCCAAGCTGAAGCATTAGCTGTCTTGCTAAACTGAAGCATTAGCTGTCTTGCTAGACTGGAGCATTAGCTGTCTTGCAAGACTGAAGCATTAGCGGTCTTGTTAGGCCGAAGCATTAACTGCGTTGATAGGCTGAAGCATTAACTGCGTTGATAGGCTGAAGCATTAGCTGTCTTGCTAGACTGAAGCATTAGTTGTGGTGCTAGGCTGAAGCATTAGCTGTCTTGCTAGGCTGAAGCATTAGCTGTCTTGCTTGGCTGAAGCATTAGCTGTCTTGCTTGGCTGAAGCATTAGCTGTCTTGCTAGGCTGAAGCATTAGCTGTCTTGCTAGCTGCATCAGATGATGGTGGATGTGGGGGGGGGTACCCTGAAGCTCGGCCCCCCCTCCCCCGTTAGAGCAACGTTCACGCTCGGCCGCTCTCTCCTCTACCAGAGGTGGTGGTCTCGCACCACTAGTGTGCGAGAGCACGGGGAGCATGGTGCACGGGGGGGGGGGGGGGGGTAATGGAGTGGGGGGAGGGGCAGGCACTTCTGGTTGGACAAAAAAAGTGGGTCAGCCCTGTGTTTGATAGTAAAGACACTTAATCTCTATAGCGACCCAGGCCCCCCCCCCCCCCCCCCCCCCCCCCCGCCTGTCATATCCTCTCTGCTGCAGCAGAAAGCCACAGCCTCGGCAGATACGCATGCACGAGAGGCACACAAAGAGATCACAGGGAAACGCAAGAGGTGTCCTCATATTTTACCCAACAACTAACCTACAAACAGAAAACATGCACGGCAATCAAAGCGGTGTGTTGTCGTTGCGTGCGGTGGTTGGGTCTGATCCGAGCTCACGCTCACAGATTTTCCTCACCTGATTTGCTTTGCATAGTTGGTTTCGATCTCCGACCGCTCCTTGACGAATTTGGAGTACCGGTCTACAAAGTCGATGCCCCACTGGGTGTGCTTCTCCAAGGTGTCAAACTGATCCTGCAACAGGAAGAGGCAACAGCGGGTCAGTGACGCAGACATCGGGGTGAAACCGAAATCATCGCTCTCGTACCTTCCTCCAGCGTCTGTGGTCACGCTTACAGCTAAAGGGATGTGATCCCCTTCGAACGTTGAAGGCCATTTCCCAATTAAACACCTACTTTTTCTTGCGACCGTACACGTGCGAGGAAACTTGAGAGTCATGTCTTAAGAGTCTAGGTGTTTCTTTCTCGGCAGGCTTTGACTATGCAGCCTTTTCCGGTGACATGCAAATGATTGAAAGATTAAGGAGACATGAGGGTTCTCTGCTCTCCTCTGTTGTTCGCAGCGAGGGCAGCACCAACCATTAACCACTGAATGATTACTGCGTTAGCTCGCCTTGCCCAGTTCACACTGGAAGCCCAAACTAGTGGTGGCGTGTGTGAGGCTGGAATGGCAGCACCACTAAACATTTGCACTTTTGTGCACCTTTGCATTCATGTTTGATTGAACTGTGGTCCTTTACACTTACTAGGACACTTTTGTCCAAAGCGACTTTCAATTGTGAGACTTTGGCACATTATGCACCTAATTAAAATAACTTAAGCCTATCTGCTTGATTAATTGTCCTTGAGGCTCGCCTTTCAGAAAAAACAACTCAAAGTGCCTGAATGCAATTCATAAAAACCAAGCAATATATTCTTAGATATTCTCATTCTTACTAACTAAAACATCGTTTAAAAGTAGCACAAAAGCTTCTCAATCCCTGTAAAAACAATCCATCCATTTCTACGGCAAATGTATGGCAAGGCATATAATACTCCCATAAGAAAAATATATAGCCTACTAAAAAACAACAATAATAACCTTGATCTGGGTCCAACAGTCAATCATTTTCTCCTCCATCATTCTGCAGCCTATGAAACAACATGTCTGTAGCATATTTCTGTACCGTTGGATGTGAACATACACAGGAAGCGACTGTGTGGTCGTGCTGCAAGGGGCTTTGTAAAAATACAGCGGGTTAGCATAACGCACGATTCAGGGTGCATACACAAAGAACTATGACGGTGGGCTTTGAGTGAAGTATTTTCACTTGAAGAAGACAATCTGGCCGCTCATCAGGAGAATGATCTGATAACAGCGGCCAGTGTCGGTATGAAACGAGGCCAGAGGGGCTGGAGTCTCGGCCGACAGAGCCTTTCAGCTGGCTGCGTTTACTCATCGCCCCAGGTCGACTCTAAAGAAGCAGCATACATCAGACATGTGTACAGATTACCAGAGACACATTTTGGCACAGTTGGTTTACTTTACGCGAGGCGACATGCAGCCAGGGGACTTCACTACAGAAGATCTCCCCGAACCAAAACAGGCAACAATACACCACACCCCCACCCCCACCACCACCCACATGGCTACACCCAGACATCCACCCCTGCCGTGCAGAGACAGCCCTCCACTCCGTCACCGCTTTAGCCTCTCCGCATCATAAACAAATGAAGTCACGTTACCCTTTTCTGCGGCAGCACCATTTTTTACGCGGTTCCACTCCGTCTGACCGTCGGCTCCGAAATCCAATTTTTCCCCCGGAAAAACTTTCCAAACTGTCTACTCAAATCGTTTGTAAAGGATATCCACAGGAACGTATCCACCAGGTGTGGCCGGCACGCAGCCAGGACCCAAGGGCTCCCTGACGCGCTCGGTTCAGAAGCTGTGTGTGTTCCACCTCTACGCTGCTGCTACCCACCCCACACACAACTCAGCCCAGCCAGGGCGCGCCTCGCCGGTCGATCCTGGAGCTCCGGGAGCAGGAGGGACGCGAGAGGGACAAGCAGCGCCGGCTCACGCGAAAAACAAGGCATCTGAGGTCGACGCTGCCGCCCAGCGCTTCCACTCAATGCTTTGTGAGGCGTGAGGTGAAGTGAGTGGGGATCGAGCGAGGAGAACAAATGACTGGGAGAGAGGGAGGGAGGAAGGGAGGGAGGGAGGGAGGGAGGGAGGGAGGGAGGGAGAGAGAATCAAAACAGGCAGAGTGGGTGGACCTTGGAATATGTGGAGATGAGCGCAGAGGTGGGGATTACAGGGGAAGGAGAGGGATGGGAAGCTTCACCCACGCATTCGCTTATCCTGTATTGTTAGCAGGCTAAACTAGGAGTCAGCCTCTCCGGCCGGCTTTGTGAAATGTGACTACTAAACTACTGGACCGAACGGGGGTTCAACCTGAAATCTAACGCTGAGCCCCAAACTGGAGGTGACCTGACTGACTGGCGTACGGGAGATGGCTTTTCAACTAAAAGGGAAAATGCAGCCACGACGCCCTGTCTAAATGGGGCTGTAATTCATAATTCATGAACCATAATAGAAAATGTCAAGACAGAGCATAGCACAGACTTTTGGGATACATCCAGGGTTTCCAATAGCAGCATATTTTTGGATAGGCTGTAAAAAGGTACCCGCTTATCACTTGTTGCCGCACTTGTTATCCACCATAATAATAGTGCACAACAAGTACCACAATGTGATTTATGACCATGCACTGGCCTAGGTGTAAGAACAATGAAGAAAAGAACAAAAAATGATTTCTCACTAAAGTGTTTCTACTTATTAGATGCTGCTCACCCGACACGGAGCAATGCTGGCAACCATTCACGTCAGGCTTACGTTTTGGAATGCAGTGACCGACCACTAGTGAGAGTACTTCCCCCTGGTTCTCTACGAGCCCAGCTTCACCAGAAGAGAGAAGGTCAGGGGTCAAGGCAGCAGGTCAACCAGAGGTGGCTGCAGCTGCTGGGCATGGCACTCGCAGCCACTTACCAACCCTAACCCCTAACCGCTGACCCCCTGACCCTAGCAGAACACACGGCACAGGGACCCAATGAGTAATGATGCAAGCTTTTTGAGGAGAAAGGTACCGCGTACGTTACGCTTAAAGATAAAAGGGAACCAGGGACCAAGTGCTGGTTTTCAGGCTTCAATACATGTGACCGACAACTCTGGTCTCTAGTTATGTATCGGTGGATTTGTGGATTCTTCCTCTTTCGTTCAATACATTTTAATTTCACAGCACCGTATTTGTGAAAATGTGTGAATATTTGGGATTGTCATAGCCTTTGTAGATGTGTTAATTAGATGTCCTTGACACACGGCAGCATTCATACAAGGTACTCAGAAAGCAGAAGCGCTGCTCATGTTCAGCCCCATGACGAGGGTGAGGAAGCACAAAGCACAATCATTTGAGAGTGAATTAGGTGAGCAGTGAACACATTCTGCTCACTCCTACTTCCCCTTTAATGGAATTGATTGATTTCAAAGAGGTTGAGAGTCGCGACGGAACCTGCAGAACCTGCGCACAGAAACGGAATAGTCCTCTCCAGCCTCTCCGCTTGGTTGAACATTTACCACAATGGAAAAAAAGAAGCTAGAACAACAATCCCTGTTAGAAGTTCCTTCCTCCCAGTGGGAGGTTCTGGCTGGGGGCTGGGCCTGTGCTCAGTGACCTTGTGATACCTTGACCTTGTTCCTACAGGATAGGCCGACCCATCGCCTGCATAAGAGGAACCAGCCCGGTTCTGTTTGTTATTCCATGGCGCACATCCCATTCCTTTTTTGCAAAAACATGAAGACAAGGAGAACAAAGAACTGAAGTTTTTTTGTGTAATATGTAGGGGTTTATTTCCTCCAGGAAATTATTAACTTTTTCAAATGAAGCAATAAAAACAAGGTTTTAGGCTATGTCTACAGTGCATAGTGAACGTTGTCTACTGTCTGTAAGAAAAAAAAACACAACAAAAGAATTAGCCAGCCGATCTGTCGCCCTCATCCACCAAATGGCGGCAGAGATTACGTTGTTTTAATGCATTGAAGACTCCCTTAATCCCCGGCGAAATGTGCATTATTCAGCCTCCATTCCTGATGGGATCCCCCCGTCTGGCCCATCCTGACTGGGGCCCTGTCGCCCTGCAGCTCTACTCTGCAGACACGCTGCTCTTCCTTCAAGACGGTGGCTGTCATGCAGGCAAGAATGGAGAAGTGAGAAGTGGAGCGTGTGCACTGGAGCCCGCGTGACGTGGTGAAGGCAACGCACATGCGGTCTGGTGATCAGCGCTCTGTCACAAAGGCTGCAAGTATTAACGCGCCTTCATTAACAGGATTTTCTTTCGCTGTGTGCATTTTCCGACAATAAAGAGAACCATGACACTTGATGTACATGAGATACTCAGAATCTATCTGTGATGTTAAGCGTGCTAATTTCCTCAATTTCTGACGTTAGCTTCAAAACCACAAGATGTTTCACAATGACAAGGTTTTAAGAAACACATCCTACCCACACCAGCATATGTATTGCTGGGCATTATTTGGTAGGCTAGATTTTGTAACCAAAACATGTCACCAGCTTGCTAGGCTTTAGCAATGGGTCTGCCTAGCCTTGAGTTGACTCCTGTCCTGCTCAATGAGTGTGCGCCGGTAGACAGGTAGCAAGGTAGGAGGACAGGTAGGCCATTCATTTCAATAGGGCCGAATGAAATGATTGGACAGGCTCATTACAGGCCTTCAACAGCCATAGACACAGGATTGTTTCCTGAGTTCAGAGTATTTGATTAATTGACTGTTGTCGGGATGAAGAGAGTTTTACAAAAAGAGGGCCTACTCCAGATTTAATCATTCTCCTGGAATGGCTCTTTTCCATTGTCCATTTAAAATGCAGATTACTTTAGATGAATGGTTTCTGACACTGTATGCATAACAATACACCAGAGAGGAGCCATGCTGTTCTGTGTGAATGGTCCTTAGATGTAGACAGTAAGCTGTACTTAAAAAGAAGATTTGACTCTGAGGAACAAAAAAGGGAAAAGGGAAAATCTGAAGAGATTATTTAGAACAAAGTCAGTTGTTTTGTCTCCAGCAGTGACGAAGGACATTTCTGGTGCTTTGTTGGAGGTTTCCTAAAACTCACTTCATCATCTGCTGTTCAAAGAAGACCAACTACAAGTACAGCACTCGGGGAAGCTGAGTGGAGAGGAGCTAAGTATGAAGACGGAATGTCAGCCACTTGCAAGTCCATAATTAATCAGTTGTTACAGAGAGAACGCTTTGAGTCATTGTGATGAACAAACACACGGCCTAGCCCTCGCTGTAGAAAGGGCTTAGACGCACACACACTAACATGTACACACACACACAAACACACACACTGACATGTACACACACACACCACCATGTGTACACACACACACACACTGACAGGTACACACACACACACCACCATGTACACACACACACACACACACACGCACACACCAGCATGTACATACACACACACACTGACATGTACACACACACCAGCATGTACACACACACACACACACACACACACACACGCTCAGAGATGCATGGGGGTCTCTGAGGAGATACCGCGCAGCGTTAGCGCGGGCACAAGGGGGCAGTACGCCTCAAACGTGATGAGCCGGCGAGCAAATACGGAAGCGCGGGGTACTCCGGTGGAAGCGTGGAGAACAAACAGCACATACCCACGTGACAAAGGTATCGCAAAATCATTGAAACGCACAGCTGCAACGCGCTTGGTGTGAGGCAAACCACCGAGACGACAAGCCTCGCTTTGCAAAGCTAACAAGCGCCACGCCTGCGCTACGCCTGACGAAGAGGCGGTGACTAGCCCCGGGACCCCCGCGGAGAAGGGCGACGCGTCACTTTGCCCTCCGCGGGGGTCTCCGCGCACCTTCACGTGGTCGCCGGCGAACGCTCGGCCCGTGGCGCCGCGTTTCGCCACGTCCTCTCAGTAGTTCAGGAAGTTCAGCTCTGCACAGTATCCTGGCATGCGTGCGTGGCGTGCGCGACAAGAGAACTGTGATTTGTGATCGGCAGCCTTCCTTCCTTACACACGAGCGCGTACACGCAGGCACGCGTGCACGCACACACACACACCCCGGGTCCAACCTGTGAGGAACATGTGGAGGAGGAGGAGGAGGAGGAGGCGGCGGAGAACAATTGAGGGGAACGTAGGAGGAGCCGAAGCAGAGGAGCAGATGTTCCGGGCAGAGGAGGCCGAGGTGTCCAGGCCGAGTCGAGGAGAAGACAGATGTCAGGGCCACCAGGAGAACAAAGGGGAGGGGAGGCTGTGGATGCTATTGAGTGGGCCGGCGTCACCCTGTCTTTTCAGCAGAGTTGAATGAGTTTCCTCAGGAATAGGGATAATGGGCTTAAGGAGTGGGGGGAGGGTGGGGGAGGGATGGGGGAGGGATGGGCTTGCGCTTAAGCGATCTGAAGCCTTTACCTTTCCTCCCATCTTGACGGGCCATTTTGGTTCGACAGCAAAA
>JAXIVH010000017.1:4932746-4958020 GCA_036785325.1 Urophycis tenuis
GGAGGGGGGGGGGGGGGTGTCACAAGTCACCCTTCCAGGGGCAGGAGCACCCTGTCGCTGCATGAGCAACAGGAAACAGGAAACCACAGCTGTGAGTCAGATCGACCGAGAAGCTATGTGGTCATCGAGGCCGGTAGAGATGCTGGAGGAGCAGCGTCAGATGTGCATTGCGAGGTACTACAGACGCTGGATGGTAAAGGGAGGTAAGGTGTCATTGACATGCTAGGAGCGACGGCGCAGGCTAGGCTGTACTTAAGGGTGTGCTTAACCACAGTGGGAGCTACGCACTGGTATGCTGCTTATGACTTCGATCTCGTGTAAAGGTTTAGCGAAGGGCCGACAACTTCCTGACTCATAAAGTTGGTGGCACCAGGCTTACGATAATTATAACAATACACAAACAATAATAATTGATTAATTATTAAATTATTAATAAGTTAAACACAAGTCGCCATGGTCCAATTCAACTGGACATATTCTAGATTTACTTTAGTTCTCACATGAGGTCTAGCGTTCTCCATCTAACACAAGGTCCCTCAGATTGACATCAAGATGGTGTTCCTGTCCTGGCTACTCACAGCGCTGGTGGTCTTCATATCCAGGAGCACCTGCAGATACTCTTCAAACGGACTCAGCGGGGACCTGCTCTCCTCGGGGGGCTCCGCTTTCGAGCGAACGGAGTCCATGAACAACAGGAACTCACTTTTTCTGCGCAACATCGTGACAGGTTTTGTGTTCTCTGCAGTGGCCCAATGCAAAGCGGTGAGCGCTCAGGACTCCTAATCCATGGAGATACTGTATATATCGGAGCAGGAGGTCTGTGGTCACCGTGCACTGCGTCGGAATCCTTCAGGTCTACGTGGTACGACTATCCAAGCACTAGATCCAAACGCACAGTCAGACAGAACCAAAGGAGCCGAGGGAGACAGAAAAGGTTGTGTCCAGTACAGAACTTCCCGAGCGTTTAGTGGGCTGCGGGATTAGGGGAGCCGATTTGAAGCCATTGCTAATCAGATTAGTGCACCTTCCTCCCAGCTAGCTCAACTGACCAATAAAACGCCACTGTTCCTGGCTACAGGGGGCTGTGCGCTCATTAGCCATTGTTCCAGACAAAATGCTTTTGAATTTTCCACACAAAATTACCTGTTAAAGCGGTTTAATTCTGATGTAATTCTCAAAGGGTATTGAGAACATACCACTTCTGTTTTGGGAAAAAAGAAGACTGAGCATGTTAAATAATCAAATAATGGTAGCTTTTTTTTTTGTATAATTCAAAATGTATTGTTCAATCAAATGACTTTATTATGAAGCAATGAAGCCAAACAGCATCCATTCCGAACACACAATGCTAACATTTACTGGTACCACACAAGCTAGTTATGCTAGTAGCCTATTGCTATTGTCGTTGACACATAAACCCCATGAGTACTGAGTATATCACCAAGCGCTGCCCACTCTATCATCAGGGTGAAAGAGTGGGCTGGAACCACACAGGCTTATCTGAATGTAGGGCTATTTTTATTTGAAACCAAATGCACATTTTTCCAGTTTAAATAACAGTGTATGTTGTCTTGAATTCATCAGCAACTGAAAGGGAAAGGTGCATGTGGTCTGCCTCCGCTGACATCTGGTAGCTCTTAGGAATCGAGGGAGGGAAAAGGTCTCCGCTGTGAGTGAGGGCGATGCCATGTTTCTGAGGCCCAGCGACGTGTTTATTCAGGTTTACAACTTGCGAAGGCCTTGTTGTTGTTTGAATGGTTCTGGACTGTTTGCCGGTGTCTTCGGCGTCGTTCCTGTTTAGTTTTATGGGGAAATGCTTTGAAATGACCACTTTGAATCATTGTTCTCTGAAACAAACGCTGCAGTGCATTCGTGACCAGATTGAGAGCCAGCTGGAGTCATGAAAGTTAATAAATCAGAAGTATAGCAAATAATGTCAGTTAAGTTATAAACCCCGGTCGACCTAAACAAAGGACTTATGGTGGACAGACACCGTGAATAACCTTAATCATATTTAATCGAGAAAAGCACTTTTGGTTTTAGGCCTAGGAGATGCCAATATACAGAATAGCAGAGAAGATGAAAACATATTTACATTTATATAAGAACAAGTTGTACGTGTTTAGTTCAAATAAACACACCGTTAGATCGCCATCAGAAAATGTGGAAATGAGAGGCCTCAGAAACTCTGATGGTTAAACGTTCTTTACAGCTTGTGTGTTCTAGTCACGAGACCCATAGACAGACATACAGACTGGTGGATTCATTGATTTATCAGTGATCAGAAGCGAGGAGGCGCCTTCAGAATGCTATGGCTGTGACTCCACTACCTATTTATTTAGGGTTGCACACCACAAAATTAAAGGTTCTCCTCACAAACAACAGAAAAGTGACCCTTTCAGATTAAAGGGTGAAGGATTCAGTCACAGGCGTGAGTCACTAACCGTGGACAGAGACTCAGAGACTGTTGACGCTATAATGTCGACCAATCTCTCACACCACTTGCCAACATTTGGCAAATGCTGTTTTATGGAATATATTTCTGAGTTTCACAGTAATAAGACGATGGATGACGTCTGAATAAGCGCCTATTTAATTAATTGATGCAAAGATACAATGACGCAATCAAAAAGGCTTACTTCTGCCACCCCCCTCAATCTGTTAAACTGGGCCTCCTCTGCTCTCCACTCTCAAATTCCTCTACTCCTCTACTCCACTCACCGCTGGGCCCAGGTGCAGGGCAATAAAGAGGAGGTCACCATGCGATGAAGTCAAACAAGAGAATGAAGACCATGATTCATCACAAAGCAGGCGGCAGTGACTCGGCTGCCGAGTGCGCGGTCGAGACGTGAGGGCCCCTGCAGGGGTTCCTCTCGGTTTGTGACCCCGCTGACTCCAGCTCACTGACACAGAGAAACTACCTAGCTCAGGTTTCAAGCCTGGGTGTCTCTCAAAATGTCAAGGGAGCAGAAGGAGAGGAAAGCCAGTCAGGGCAGGTGGGCCATGGCGAGATGGTACCAGACTGAAATCACAGGAAGCTGAATGGTACACCAAATAGCTGGACACGTTCCACACTGTATGATCAACGTTAAAGCCCCAGTGAAACCATTTAAAACCCAATTCAACCTGCAACTATTAAACCTTACATAGAAACAAAACGTCAACATGCAAAATATGTCCATGGTGTCAACAAGGAACCAATTGTACTGTACGACTCACCCTAAGGCCTGACTCTTTGAGAAAAAAGTCAGATTTGTCCATTTTCAGTCATTGATGAAATGTTGAGGAGAAAATAAACTGTTGTACTTCTTTCTAGTCTCTGTAACAATATGACGGACACATGAAGAAAAGTCATATAAAGAGTCCCCGTTTTATTGTGTGCAGTACAAATGACCACTCCACCTCCTCTACGATAAGTAACCTATCATATCAGAAGTGAAACATTCAAGATAGTTGGAGAGACAGGCATGGGTATCACATGTACACCCACATTTTCACTTCTGGTTCCTGTTCAACAATGGTGTTTTAACAGAGTATTTCAAGGTGTCATGGTAAATGTACTTTATGAAAGTGCTTATGAAAGAGGGTGTTATTTCATTTCTCTTGACCTCCCATTCATTGAGAAACAGTCGCATGATTCACCACACTTTACTTCCTACTTTGCCCATGGCTGCATTTCTACATCCTGTTTAGGGACGAATAGTTATGTTTGATAATGTTTGGGACAACATGGAATTGTTTCCAATGCCCATCGAAGATCGTGTGTCTAATTGGGTTGAGAGTTTAGATTAGCTTCAAGAAAAACTAGATGAGCAATATAACCAAACGAAAGCAACCCAATCGTCGTATTGTTTTTAAATAATCATAAAAATCTCATAGGATTTGGTTTGAACTCGGTCATTTAGGATATTGGCACACAGCTAGCACTGCTGAACAATAAGGTCAAAGAAAATGATATTGCTATAATTTTGTCAGATCTTGCGAGTCACTTGGGTGGAGGACTATGTCAGAATTGCTTGACCTCACTTCATTCCTAATGAATGTTGTCTTATGTCTCACGACATAGAGGTGAGATTGCTAATGGTGTCCATTAGCAAGCATGGTTCAAAATTACCTCCACTGTGAATTTATGCTATGTTCAATCACGTCTCCCACAGTCACAGCTCACTTTTACAACTACAGGTTGATGTGGGCGCTCTAAACAAACACAAATGAAACCAATTATAAGAATACCACAACACTGAGCCATGTCTTTGCTTGTAATATTTGGCTACATAACACCGTGCAGCAATCTTGCGTCACACATTCCAAACACATGACTGATATTGGCAGTGGGGCGAACACTGTAATCAGTGATGAGCTTCTGTTGCTAAGAAGACCCGATCAATTCCTGTTTACCGTTGACTGAGCAGGACCGATGCGGAGGACACACGTCCATAAGAGACACAACATTTAAAGGCATAAGTGAGATCCGAGAGTCATCGAGAGTGCGGACAACAACGGAACAGAGCGAGACTTTTTTTTGAGACAACCGAAACAGCTACCCTGCTCCCTCGCTCACTAGGTTTCTCCGCACTTAAGAAGGGTTGCATTAACCACACCTGCGGCCAGCTGACTAAGAGGCCAGCCACAGCCGCAGCCACCTGATTAGTCAGAAATTACCCGGAAACGGCCTGCGTTTTAATTGACGATCACCAACAGCTTAAAGATTGCTGTGCCATTTATTTACAAAATTACACTAAGACAACCGCTCTTACATCTTACCAACAGCTCCTATGATTCAGCACAGTATACATGATGTTCTCTCCTAGTTCTACTCTTTCGTGAATCATTTTTGCGTTCTCTCTTGTGTAGGGACATTGCTCAACTTCCAACAAGGTTTCGAGAGTAAAAGTTGCAGAGGGCAGGGCTTGATGACGGCTGTGACTTCTCTAAAGCGGTGTGCAGGGTTTCAAAACTGCGGCCAAATTGCTGCACAGGCGCCATTTTGGCCTGCACATCTGGACAAAAAAACATGGTGGCTAAAACTGAAATCACCTCACAGACTATTTTGACACGACCCTAAAAGACCACTGATAGAGAGACAAGCTGGCACGGGCTCCCTGTTGTGCGTGGAGTGCTAATACACCAATTTGTCAACATGTGGCCAACAGCGAGGTAGTCCGTGATCAGAGGATCAGTTACCTCAAAGTAACAGCACGGCCTGAAACACAATCCAGACCTGAGGAATTCCAGTGGCTGGAACCGCTTATTAGCAGTCGGGGAGACAGCTTCATCCAGTCCTACAATGTTCTGTCTCCCCATTGTTTACCTCACATGGCCTGCTGTGTGTGTGTGTGTGTGTCAGCTCTATACAGAGCTCATGGTGTCTTGATCAGCCCTTAAACAAAGCCAATATCCCAGAGATTAGATGGCTATTCTGAGTGTGCCCTGAAGAAAAGTGACGTCACGTCATTGGAATGTGTGTAACGAGGTTGGCTCCACGGTTGGACATGGAGAAGAGAGATCAAACTCTACCTAGAAACCCCAGGGTGTCCTACACAGTATCGGTATCGTTTGTGTTACCAACCAAAAGCTACGTGCCCTCAGAGGATCAACATCAAACAGTAGCGTATTACTGCAGACTATGGAAAGCGATGGCTAACTGAACAATTCTGCAGCCGTCCAGTGAATTCACACACATGAGAAACACCATACCTTCTGAGACCAGAACCAGCAGCATCTGAATCTACAAACTACAAACATGACAACATGACTACAAACTACACACATGACAGACTAGAGCCAAACATACCAACATGACACTAGACCCAAACACAAAACACTAGACCCAAAAAAGACAAACATGACTAGACCCAAAGACACCAACATGACACTAGACCCAAACACAAAACACTAGACCCGAACAGACAAAAATGCCTAGACCCAAACACACTAACATGACACACTTGACCCAAACACACCAACATGACACTAGACCCAAACACACCAACATGACACTAGACCCAAACACACCAACATAAAACACTAGACCCAAACACACCAACATAAAACACTAGACCCAAACACACCAACATGACACTAGACCCAAACACACCAACATAAAACACTAGACCCAAACAGACAAACATGCCTAGACCCAAACATGAAAGACTAGACCCAAACACACCAACATGACACTAGACCCAAACACACCAACATGACACTAGACCCAAACACACCAACATAAAACACTAGACCCAAACACACCAACATAAAACACTAGACCCAAACACACCAACATGACACTAGACCCAAACACACCAACATAAAACACTAGACCCAAACAGACAAACATGCCTAGACCCAAACACACCAACATGACACTAGACCCAAACACACCAACATGACACTAGACCCAAACACACCAACATGACACACAGACCCCTGGCGGCCGCTGCCGCCTCCTGAAAAGGGGCGTGGGCCTGCGCTGCCTACGCGGTGGTCTTCAAATGAAGGGTTTTTACTGAAAACAATGCGAGCTGCAGCCCATGGAGGCGGCTCTGCGCGGTACTGTGTGGACTACGGTAGAACATGGAGGGAGGTCAGCGCCGCTGCTGGACCACAACAACGAACACGCCTCCTCAGTCGTAACGGGTCCACTGTGCATCTATCACAACGGTTCTGTGTAAAAAATAAAAAAAATACAAACGAACACATAACCTCCACCGAGGGTCCCCACCGCCGTGTATTACCCGTTTTGATGAGACGGTTCGTCCGGGGTTAACTGGACCACCACGACATTAGTAATCAGGTTATGAGCCTTGGCGCCGTGGCGATGTTCGTTTGAGTAGCCGAGCGGGGGGGCAATCAGTGCACTTACCCACAGCTCGGACCCCCAGCTCATGGTTTCAGCGCAATATCCGCGTAATGCTCCACAGCGAGACGGGTCGGGGTCTGTCCGGCCTGGTGGTGCGCAACTCTTTGGTCGGTATCCTCAGCGGCGGTGTTCCTCCTCAGCGCCTCATCGTGATGTCTCGGTACAAAGATGGCCAGGAGCTGCAGCAGCAGCAGCGCTCTCTCCACACGGTGTCGATCTGCGGTGAGCGGCCGCCCAATGACAGCTGCCCTCCCCTCACTCTGCACACCCGAGCGAGACACGAAACGGGCGGGGAGGAGGAGGAATGGGGGTGGGGGGGGGGGGGGGGGGGGGCGTTGCGGGGTAGCACCGCTGACTAAAAAACTAAAGGAGGGCCCCCCCCCCACCACAAGGCCCCTTATTTATTACCCTGCGTTTTGTGAACCGTTTATTAGTAACAGATAAGCACCCAATATGTGTGTCACTGGCTCTGCCTTATCCAGGACGTTATTTGACGTCCCGATCACTACAGACAGAGTTGTGGATGAATCGTTGCTGCTTGATGGGTCGTGATGTTGTTCTCTATGTTGGTGTTTCATTTGATTACGAATTATATTAATCAGGATGACAGTAATGTCTCAAATGTTCTTACGAAATATTCGGTAAAAATTGATGCATTTGGAGGAGGGTATATTCGGCTGCACTATGTGTAACTATGACATCCCAAATATTTACAGGTTGAACAATACAAATATAGTTATGACCTGATGCTGAACCTTTAACCTTCTTTAACTTAAATAAATGGTCTATAATGTCATATACGAACATGTTTTTTTGTCATACGAGTCTGTACAATCGAAATATTAATGTTATGGCGCCCTCTAGTGCAATACAGGTTAATCAAAGTTTATATGTCTAATATATTTTTAGATGTCTTCCCCACAAGTAGGCGTTATGTCACAATTCACCAACACATGAGACTGTAGGCCTAGAGCAATAACTTCACTTTCACACCATCATACTTGATAGATTATCTCCCTGGGATGATCCTGTTACCTGACTAATAGTTTATACAATGTGACAATTATACATATGACATTAGATTAGATTAGATTCAACTTTATTGTCAACGAAATGTAGTTGGTGTTCTAACCAGAAGTGCAAAGGAGCGATTAAGGTGCAGTATTGTACATTAGTAGTGGAATATTGGTGGACAGTTTTAAAGTGGAAGTAATAATTAAAGTGTAAGTAGTAAACAGTAACAACAGTAGACAATAAACAGATGGTCCATGTGGCGGTAGTAATTATTGAGGTAGTACGGAAATAATAAGTAACAGTGTACAAGAAGTAGGCCTACTGATTTGAGTTTATTCAAAGTCCTCATTTGTTTAAAAGTCTCAAGTGTGTTTCAAGGGCCTTTCGTTCAAAGGAATCAAACAGAAGTAACTACAAACTATACACAACATTGTCTGTGAGAGTGAGAAAAAGAGGTTATGAAACAGGTCTAGTTTAGAAACCTCAAAGAACATACATAACACACTGAAAATCAACAGAGATGTTTCCTTTGGAGTGACGGTAGAAGCAATGAAAAAATATAGAATAAAATAAAAACATATACATATACTTTTACATTTGTCCCATGTGGATGGGACGCCTTATGTCTAATCATCTCACTTAATGCTTAGTTACAAACTAAACATGAGGCTGTGGAAACATTTGAGCCAGTAATTGTTTACTCATTAACGTGAGGCCTGCAGCACATCCGGCTATTCTGTCACCAAATAGCTTTAAGGTGAGACATGTAGCTGGGATGCAAACATCACAACTCGCAATAGAAAGAAGCTCTCGACACTCTGACGGATCCTCGACAGAGGAGTGTGTGTCATTTGTTCATCGTGTCTGTGGGTGTTATCTCAGAATCTCAAATGACCAGAACAATCACTTGGTAGACTTGTCAGTCAGGAGACTACTATCATACAGAAACTGAGACGATCATTCGTGTGGTGGTTGTATGCATAGCTGTGACATGACCACATGTGTCCACTAGGTGGTTCCGAGGTCTGCTGTTGATAGGCATAGGCAAATCACGTTCGCTCTCTAAGATGATGGGAAAACTGTCCTTTTTGAAGCAAATTCCCAATTATGAAAAAAATGTTGTTGTTTTTTTTATTTCAGAAGAGCAGCCAGGCGCTCATCCCCCACCCTTGCGTTCAGTACACAGTACGGACCCGGAGCTCGTGACGTCGCCAAATACAACAACAACACACATCCGAAACAAAAAAGAAAAGGGAAACGCTCGCGCAACAACCGGAAGTAGCGGTCCACCTCACGCGGCGACCAACGGACTCCGCCTAGCGCGCTCGCGGTTCAGCAACAGACGAGGCCCCGCCTCCTCCCCGCCGTCACACACAGACGCCACCGACGCCGCTTCACCCACTGACACGAGAGAGAGAGACGGACAGTGTCCGCACCACGTCGTGATGTCGGTGGGCTTCGAGGGGCTTCTTCGTCTGGACGCGGCGCCCTAGAAGTAGAACCGAACCGAGCCGAGCCGTTAGCGGGCGGTGTGGTCGAGCCGAGCCGAGCCGAACCGTTAGCGGACCCCGTCCCCCCGTCCCCGCCGCCATGGACGCGCTGTGGACCGTCCCTTTCCTGCTGCTGCCGCCGCTGCTGCTGCTCCTGCTGCGGACCAGCAGCACGTTCGTCTTCTACTTCAAGAAGAGCTTCTACGTGGCCTGGATGATGTGCCTGGGCCTGCTGGCCATCCCGCTGTGTATCCTGAAGAGCGGGGGACGGGACGTGGAGAACATGAGGTGAGCGACCCCCCCTCGCGGGTCCGTGGGGGGGGGGCACCGGGAGCTAGCCTGGCTAGCGGGGCGGCTAGTAGCAACAGACATGATGGGTGTCGGACCAGCGAACCGGGATGGTCAGACCGCTTTCTGGAGACCCCCTCCACAATATAACGATATGCTATTGTGTTTACGTTACGGTTGAGAGAATGCAGGGTGATGTGGAGTGTGCCCGGGGGGCTTTTATTGTGGAAGGGAGGAACGGAAGGAGGGGAACTAAGAGGGGGTTGCCTTTGAAGAAAGAGAGTGATAAAAAAAAGTCATAAAAGTTCCAGATATACTCCAGACCACCCTGCATTCCCTCAACCATAACTTAAACAAAATAGCTTACACAACTATAAGAATATGGATCTGGTTGTTTTGGATCAGCTCAACACAGAGGGCTCACCCTCTTTGCAGCCTTTGGTTTTTTCACTGAAGTCCACTTTTGCGTGGACGAGCAACTTTTTGGTCGAGAAGTTCTGGAGTGATTGGCCGCCTCAGACCCCCTGACAGAAAGTTGCTCCTCAAACGCTGAACGTGGACTCGAGTGAAGGCACTCAGAGAGAGGGGTGGGCGGGTAACCGCGGTTGTAGAGGGGTGCAGCACTGGTGACTTTATCACTATTGGACACCACGGGGTCAGACTCTCCGCGCGATCCGCCCGTCCCGTTCACATGACGTAATGTAAACAGTACACGTTGGCGTGGGCTCAGTGGTCCAGTCCGCCTGGTTGGCCTTCATGGAGGAGAGCATGCAGAAAGCAGCGCCACAGGTCATGTCATCGCTAAACCCGTTTTCTAGAAATCCAGCCCGGGCGACCTGTTGTTGTACTGTCACCTCGGTGCCCGGAGCGACAGGGTTTGCATTTGTTTTTCAATGCCAAGTTATTCTAACGGTGCCCAGACCCGCCCCTTATTGTTATTGGGTGTGTTGTTAGATTGTATTTTCCTTGTTAATTGTGACTTGATTATGCGAACCAAACTTTTCATACAGTGGACATGATCCCACCATTGGCCAGCCATTCTCCTTAATTACACATTGAGGTAATTCGTAGGTTTGTCAGTGACAACCAGAGAGTTTCTGTTTAAATTCCCTTTCAAGTGAGCCTGTGTTGCATCATGTGTGTGTGAAAGGCCATGGTGTCATGTTCCTCCCCTGTACTATTCTTTATGTTTGAAAGGTTGTACCTACTGACTAACTGTGTGAGGGTTCACCCTGAGAATGACACTTGGCATATCGCAAGTTGCCACGTTTTATTGCCCTGTCCATATTACGAAACGGGAAACAAGGCATTGCTCAGTACCTTGCAGTTGGTGCTTTCCATGACCATCCTCCCTGAAAAGTTCTGCTTTAACAAAGTAGGGCTGGTGAATCCAAGGGTAGGGTGTCACTGGCAGCCCCTTGTGTTTTCAGCCCAAACCCCCACCATTACATTACGTCTCGTGCTTAATCTACCACAGACCATTTGACTGCCATTATTATTCGGCAACCCAAGATGCTATGGGGGGTTCAGATAAAAATGGCACAACTGAGGTTCCCTGTGTCTGTAATCTGCCAGAGCTTATCAGCATCCCAGGACGTCCGTGTCAGCATCCGTCAGGACTCAGGCCTTGACCTGTGTTTTCCCATGGGATGATTGCGTTATCAGTCGTATCATTGATCACTCGGTCCTTAATCAGCTGCATTTTAATCTCAATACATAAGGAGGTATGAAATGAATGAGGTCACTGCCGAGCCCAATCCTCCTCCATTCAGCCCAACTTACTGCCGGTACCGAAAACCACATTTTTTTTATGGCCAAGCATTACATGAGTCATTAGGGGAACGTCAATATAAAATACAGATTTAGGGTGTGCTTTGAGGATCTGTATTCAGTTTGAACATTCAGCCAACTGTAGTTGAGAAATAACTATTGCACAAACAGCTGTTGACTTTCATAAAAGACATGCCACGTTGTTAGATATTTGAGTCACAGTGAAAGATAACAAAGTGATTGGCTGGGTGACAGTGATTCCAGTCTGGTCGCGTTTCTCATGCCGGGTTTACCGAAGAAACGGGCGAGGTCTTGCCGTGCTGATTTGAAGGCCGCAATAAGTAGAGTCTCAAGATGGAGACTGTGGTGGACGCAAACAAACCAGAGGCTGTACCACCGCGAGCATTCTGAGCTCCAGTTGTCATGTAGTCAATGAGCGTGTGTGTGTGTGTGTGTGTGTGTGTGTGTGTGTGTGTGTGTGTGTGTGTGTGTGTGTGTGTGTGTGTGTGTGTGTGTGTGTGTGTGTGTGTGTGTGTGTGTGTGTGTGTGTGTGTGTGTGTGTGTGTGTGTGTGTGTGTGTGTGTAGGGGGCCTCTGTGGCCCCCTCCGAGAGAAGGGGCTTCTGTGGCCCCTTCTCTCTGAAGACGGCCGGCCCAACTCAAACCTGCGTCATGACGATGGAGGCAGTCACAAGTAGGCCGGTGTTCATGGGAAATTATATTGGGTAGGCCTATTATTAGGTGGAGTAACAGTAACAGGGCATTTCATGTCCCATTTTCTTCACAAGTTTAATAGCGTCGGTCGTTTTAAAAGGTGTGTGTGTTTTCTAACCTTTTTGTTATTGTCTTGTTTTCTGTTGTCGAGCTTCAAGACCATTGAACACATAACGATGTCATGGCCTTTTGTGTCGGCCCAAAGTCAGACACGTAAATCGTACTTAAGCAAATGTATTGTGCATATGTTCAATATTCAACCGAGTGTTGTTGCCCCGTTTCTTAGATTAGCCCGGGATACTGCGAAACAAACCCCTCGAAAACCACAACGGACGCAATGCATTCGGACTCACCGGGCCGCCGTCGTGTTCAGGGGTTTTTTGTGTGTTCTGTTTGCAGTCCATCAGAAATGCATATGGATCCCTGAGAGACGGCAAACACAATTACTACTACGCACACACTAAGCCAGCGAGGCCGGTGCGTACAGCCGGGGGGGGGGGGGGGGGGGGGGAGGGGACCGGGGCGACCGAGAGCCTCGGTAATACGGTTACGCTCTAAGCCACTGGTTCTGATGTACAGCCCGGCGGCGGAGACCATTCAGTGGCACTAATGTACATCCCCAGGAGTGCGCGGTGGCTGGGGCTGCTGCTTCTGCTGCGGTCGCACGTAGCGCCGGTGTTACCGTAGCCGGGGGGGGGGGGGGCTGGCTAGCCTCGAGGCCGTGGGAGTTTTTTAACGTCGGCCAAGTCTCACGCGTTGCGTCGGTCCACGCCGTGAGCTGCAGCGGCGCTGCTCACCTCGCCTCGCCGCGGGGCGACACGTGGTTTTACCAGGTCTCCCCTGCCAAGAGCCCGGTCCGCACAAGGGCCCCGCCCACTTCTCAGCTACAACCCACCCGCTAACCCTGTTAGAAAAGTTGACTGACGCCACCCACAAACCACCGGTAGTGGTAGTGGTGCTGTGGCCCGATATGGCCCAGCGCGTAGTGTGTCACACATGTGTGGCCCACTACACCGCGGCTATCTCACCTCGGTGCAGTGCCAAGTCCCTTAGCCCCTCAATGAAGTGGCCGAGCTGTCAGCACTCCTGTAGGATGCTGAGCTGCTAACCATGCAGTGTTTCCACGCTGCCCTCACAGGAGGAATGTGCGCGTGTGTGTGTGTGTGTGTGTGTGTGTGCGGTGTAGTGCAGACGGCAGGGTTTGACATGCGGTTGCAGTGCTGCCCTTCATCCTGTTGTTGTCGTGGCTGCAGAGCCCCTCACCTGTCGATTCTGCATTAGCATTCTCCCGCAGCCGCGGCTCATTAGCACCTCCATCACGGCTGCTTCCCAAGCCTCTTAACAAACGGCCTTATTATGCTACGTATTGAATTGGCCCTCCTGTATCCCGCCGTGTGTGCGTGCGTGCGTGCGCGGGCCGCTCTGCGCCGCGGTCGTCTTCCTCTGGCGCTAACGACGGCGGTGAGCGTCCTCACCGGGGCGCTAAGATAAACACATCGTCAGCCGGCCATGAATTTCCCCATGTCACCGGGCGGTCTTACCTTCAGCGGACGCTTCCTCCCAAAGTCATGGTCATCTCGACTCGGAATGCCAATGAAGGACCCCCCCCCCCCCCCCCCCCCCTCATCCCAAAGTGTATACTGGAATATCAAGTAGGACATGTGTAACATAAAACGCTAGTCTGGTGCTGCGAAAAACAGCAAGGCGTCGACACCCGCATAATGGCAAGCTGGTAAATAAATCACCGGGACGCATCGGGCTGGGTTCCCCTTGTTCCCGTAGTCACCACTCTGTCACCGACGCATGTGACTTCGTTACCTCAGGGTTCCAGGGTTCGTCCTGGAAGGCCCTGGACTTTGACATGTGTTTTTTTCCAGACATAGAAATACACATGGAATATTCCAAATGGATCAAATGTCTTGGAAATTGTTATTATGCTGGTTGTCTCCAGTCAGGTTTTCTTGCAACACATTTACTTTCCCTACATTCATTTTGCTGTGATATTATAACATGCCGTTCAAACTGGTTTGTTTTTCGGGGGGGGGGGGGAATATATCACCGTGAGAGGTATAAATGAAGTGGTTCAGCTGATACCAAATAACCCCCGTACTGTTAAAAGTTTGACTGTGTTAAAGTGGAACAGAGCCCATATGCTGGGCCAGGCAGCAGCCACGGCCACCAGAGAATCAACAGGCGTCTGTTTATGGACGGGGAGGCCCGGGGTGGAACTTAATGGGCTCTCGTTATGATCATTTACCCCCAGGGCTGTCCACTAGGCCTGCCGCCGCCGCGAGCTCAGCCTGTCTGCCTGCTTTTTTGGCAGCGCTCTGTGTTTGAACGTCCTCCATTTTACGCGTGCATTAAACAATACTGCCCCCGTGATGTCATTAACGTTTAGCTTTACAGTCAGTGCACTTAAAATGATGGACTTTCAAATTTATCACAAGCGTGTGCGTGTGCGCGTGTGTGTGTGTGTGTGTGCATGCGTGCACGCGCGTGTGTTTGTGTGTGTGTGTGTTTGACTTCTTCAGGGATGGGCAGAACACCCAGACGGTCCATTGCGTAGATAAGGGTTCTGCGGACGCTGCAGTCGCATGGGGCCCGGAGATACGAGGGGCCCCGCTGTTCACTGGGGTCAGGGGTCAGGGGTTAGGGGCCCGCTCAGGGTCAACCTGGGCTGGGTCCTGTGTTGTTGAGTGCTGATGTTCATGGAGGTCCTCTCTGAGGCTAAAGTACCCTTTGTTGAGGTTGATGTTGAAAGGGTTTGTGGAACTATGGCCCGCTCTGCCCACGTACCCATTTATATTCTGGTGCTATCCAAAACCAATCTATTGGTAATTATTCAATAGAGCTTAGGATGGCTGGGCTGCTCCAGTGAAATATCTATTCCCTCTTGTGAGCGCAGACCTGAAGACATTGAGCTTGTGAACGCGTGTGCGTGTCCACACACACACACACACACACGCACACGCACACGCACACGCACACGCGCACGCGCACACATGCCGGCCTTTATGATGTTCAGTGTCCCGAGCACCGAGTGACCCGCGCGCGGTTCTGGTTCTGGTCTCTCCCCCTCCTCCAGGGTGATCCGGGCCCTGGTCCGCCACGTCAAGTACTTCCTGGGCCTGCGCTTCGAGGTGAGCGGCTGGGAGCACCTCCAGACCGAGGGGCCCTACGTCATCATCTCCAACCACCAGAGCTCCCTGGACGTGCTGGGTGGGTCCTAGTGCCGCCGCCGTCGTCGTAGCCTTGGATACAATACACCTTATTGAAATTCATAAAACAATACACCATTCATGACCTGACGGTCGGATCTAATGAGGGAGCGCATTAGCATGTTTGGTAGCTTCGGCAAACACACTGGCCTTTTCATTCTGGATGGGGCACTGTCAGACATGCTCACGTGCTCTCGGAAGGACACATGAGAATATACATCGTTTTAGATTTTATTTTATTTTGTTTTTTAAATATTTTTATTAGGAGGTAAGGCACATTAGAGGTAAGGCACATTAGAAATGTTATAATTACATTGAGTATCACATCATATCTGCATCACAGTTGAAAATGTAAACATATTGATACAGTAGAAATACTGTGCATCATGAGGAATGAAAAGGGAGACATACAGTCTACCTCCTAGAATGTTTTCTTATTTTATATTTGCGGTCCAACAGGAATCGTTTTAGATTTTAAATGTGAATTAGGACAGTGCTATTTTAAAGCTGTGTTCGTTGTCGTTGTTGTACTGCAAGTTATGGTTTCGATGTCTCCTTCCGGGCCGTCCTAAGATGAAGCCAACCGATTGGCCGATCCCGTCTGGCGCTCGAAACACCCAAACACAAGGGTGCCAGAGAGTGTGTGTATTTTAACCCTCCCTTCCAAACGCCACCTCACCGCCGCACAGCGCCGCAGCGAGAGCACCTCCGGCGGACCTCACGTGGGTGCCTGGCGCGTCACCGATCGATACGGGCCCCCTCCGGCGCCAGAAACCGCGCCTTGTCGGTCCGTCATCCCGGGCCCCGGGTTAAGACGGGCCGGGAGCCCGGCTTGACTCGGGGAGCCGAACGAGGCGCGGAAGGCGGAGGACGGGGCTGCGGGCGGCGGCGGCGGCGGCGTGCTTGCCAGCCGCGGAGAGGAACGCGGTGCACGGCGCTGAATCAGGGCGGCAGCAGCGGCGTGGCGCCCCGGGGATATGTTTCCAGTGCGATTGTGATTGCAGAGCGTGGGTGTTGCAGCGCAGCGGCTGTCTTTCCCTGTACAAACAAGCCCGTACTCGTCCTTCCTCCCTCCCTCCCTCCCTTCCTCCCTCTCGTGCTGTCTGTTGTTGTTCCCCCCCGTGCCCCCCGGAGGCCTCTGTCTCTGATAGGTGCTCTCCCAGGATCATACTAGGCCGCATCAGCCTCTCTTCTGTTACTTGACCCCTGAAACACACACACACGTGGACACGCATGGGAACACACAGACACACGCACACACACACACACACACGCACACACACGCACACACACGCACACACACACACACACGCACACACCGCCAAGTACTCAATGTACTACAAGATGTAAAACACAGGATTCTGACAATAGCGGGGAGATAAGATGTCCAAAGGTCACCCCAGTTATCACTATTATCACAAAGTTTGTGATGATAAAGGTGATGTATTCAGTACAAAAAATGTGAGGCTCGGCACTGAAAGCACGTGCCTGACTGCGCAGCGCTGCTGATAAGACGTCACGGTAACAACCTCCACTCCACGTCTTTGCTGTTTGCCACTGATTCCCCGACAACGTATAGCGGATTAGGAACCCACGGGGCCTACAAGTTCCTAATCTGCGGGCGAAAGGGAATCAACCGGACGACAGCGCAGTCAGCGTGAGACCGCTGTGCTCTTCCTGCTGTTTCGCTGCGTGCTACGTTTCCGCCCCGCCACTGCAGAGAAAGAAGAAACCGCGATGCAGCGGTCCGCGTCTGGAGAACCCAAGAACACTGTGCATGAAGAGCCATTGTTATTGTTTACATCACCACGGGGTTGGGGGGCCTACGATAGCCGCGCCGTGGAACAGTATGTTGTTGTAAACGTCACTGCACGTCATGTAATGCTTATCGGAACGATCAGGTGTGTGTGTGCGTGACTGGTGTGTTGGGGCCTGTGATTAACCGTGTGATGGTGACCCCCCCCCCCTCCCCTCCCCTAGGCCTGATGGAGGTCCTGCCAGACCGCTGCACCATGATCGCCAAGAAGGAGCTGATCTACGCCGGCACGGTGGGCCTGGTGTGCTGGCTGGGCGGCATCGTCTTCATCAACCGCAAGAAGACCAGCGACGCCAAGAGCGTGATGGCGGAGGCGGCCCAGACCATGCTGGACGACCAGGTGCTGACCCCGGTGCAGCCCGGCCCGCCCCCCCCCCCTGCTGGCTGTTTGATAACCGCCTCGCCGCACGGCGTCGGATGACTGCGGCGCGAGCCCGGATCAGATCCGGGCGAACGGGGGGGGGCGTTTCACTGTGTTTCGGCCAATCACGTTGTGGCGGGTGGTGCCTTGTAGGCACGTGATTGGCTGTTGACAGCGAACACGCACTCGCCACCCAGCAGCTGTAAACTGCAACCGCTGACGGTTTCAGACCAGCTCTGTGTGTTTGGCCCTCGGTAGACATACTCGCTTCCTCCTCTTGCACGACGTGCAAGAGGAGGAAGCTTTCTTCAGTAGATTACCTCTGAGTTTTCTTCAGTAGATTACCTCTGACACGAAGCAGGAAGCAAGGGCCGTCTCAGCCCAGAAGTTCTGCTGTAGCATAGTAGGACCGCTGGATCAGAGGTTCTGCTGGAACATAGTAGGGCCACTGGATCAGAGGTTCTGCTAGAACATAGTAGGACTGCTAGATCAGAGGTTCTGCTAGAACATTGTACAGCCACTGGATCAGAGGTTCTGCTAGAACATAGGAGGACTGCTGGATCAGAGGTTCTGCTAGAACATAGTACGGCCGCTGGATCAGCGGTTCTGCTAGAACATAGTATGACCGCTGGATCAGAGGTTCTGCTAGAACACTGTAGGACTGCTGGGTCCCAGATGAGCTCATTAATAATGACAACTTAATGCTCTGTTGGACTTGCATTCAACCCCACTCAAGTCGAACCACAAACACTGATGACTCCCATCAGCTGCTCTGTGTATCCCTGCTATATAATTCCTAAACCCCAGCAGATCCTCTCAATGTTCTCTAGCTCCTTTGGCAGCTGGATTAACCCATTGTCGTGCACGGCATGGATGAATCCATTTTAATGCTGTAAAGTGCTTTCTGTGTCCGGAGAAGCTCAGTCACTGATGCTTATTGTCACAACCGGATGTTTTCCATCTCCTACTCGACGCTGCGTGTGTGTTTCAGCCCCCCCCCGTTTGGCCCCGCCCACTTGTTGTGTATGCGTGCCTTTCCTCAGTTGTAACATGGAACCCTGTGTTCTGCAGATCCGCCTGTGGGTGTTCCCCGAAGGCACACGGAACCAGAGGGGGGATCTGCTGCCATTCAAGAAGGGGGCCTTCCACCTGGCGGTGGCGGCGCAGGTACGTCTGGGTGTGTGGGCTCACCTATAGGGTGTCATCTGTAGGGTGTCAGGCTGCTGTAGGTTTAGAGAGAGGGAGAGGGAGGGAGAGAGAGATAGAGAGAGGGAGGGGGAGGGAGAGAGAGAGAGAGAGAGAGAGAGGGAGGGGGAGGGAGAGAGAGAGAGAGGGAGGGAGGAAGGGAGGGGGAGAGAGGGAGGGAGGGAGAGGGAGGGAGAGAGGGAGAGAGAGAGAGAGAGAGAGACTAGGCAACCAAAAACACTCCCCTACCTCCCTCCATATGTTTCTCCCCCATTGAGAACTGTTGCGTTTCGCGCCCCCCCCCCCCCTGTGATTGACAGGCAAGATGGCGTCCCCGGGACCAATCACAGAAGAGAGTCCCAGGCGGCCCGTTTCACTAATGGCTGACAGAAGGGGCCGCCGTTTGGAACAAATTACTCGCGGCGCTTAAATGTTGCCCACAGCACTCGTGTTTCTGCAGATTGAGGAGACAAATGGCAGTCAGATGATTATGTTCCTGATGCGAGCCTTTGCCCTGAAATTGAGTTCCCTGCGTTGCCGAATGGGACTTTATTTTCAACACCAGGGGGCACTAGAAACATCCGATTACAACGGACGGCCCGTGCAGAGGAGAACTAGATGTGTGATCCTCTTTAATGCCAGTTGGTTTTACTGACTTCCACAAGGAGGAACTGGACTGATTACGGTCCACAGTCCATGTTCAAAACTGAACAAAGTCCGGCTGAAGGCGCGGCCAAAAAGAAGCAGGTGGCCATGATGCCAGAAACGGTAACGCTAACTACATGTTGCCATGGAGACCGGTCTCCTCTTCCACCTGATGCCTGGCGATGCCTTTACCTGGAGGAGGAGCTGGCTCTCCCTCCACCGGGGGGGAAGGTAACGCAGGCAGCTCGAGACAGCAGCTGATAAACCAGGACCCATTGTTAGTCAGCCGGCTGGCTTTGTCCAAAGGAGCCCTGTGCTCCTCAGACTGAAGCCTGAACAGCCAGCGGCAGACATTGGGCGCGTGATTAAATGTTTTATTACACCAATTACATTCTTAACATTCCGGAAAGCAAACCAAAGTAACTCGACCAAAAACAAAATGGCGTCGTGTTTCCCAGTTTTTTGCCAGTGGGCTTTATTTATTGACGTTCACGCCGCTTGGCTTTTTGCAGCGGATGTGGGCTAGATGAGCCTCTGTGAGGGCAGGACTCCTGGTGGGACGCACCCCCCCCCCCCCCCGGTCAGCCCCCAGCCCCCCAGGGGGCGCTGTGTTCACACGCAGCTCTGCGTGACGTCCTGAAGAACGTTCATGTTCCTCATGGGATGGAGGCGGGCCGCTTTGAGTTTGTCTTTTCTAAAAAGCTTTATTTATTTTATTTTTTTGTCTCCCACAGGCACCCATCATTCCGATCGTGTTCTCGTCTTACAGCAACTTCTACCTACGGAAGGAGAAGCAGTTCAATTCAGGTGAGGACCCTCCCCCAGCCACGCCCCCCGCCCCGCACCTTGCCCCGCCCTGCTCTAACACGCCTGGTCTTGCACAGGGACCATCCGGTTGAAGATCCTGCCCAAGATCGACACCAAGGGCCTGAAGACGGGGGACGTGGACTCCCTGCTGGACGCCTCCTTCAACGCCATGCGCTCGGCCTTCCTGGACGCGTCGGCCGCCGCCGTGCCCCAGAGCAACGGCATCCGGAGCCACTGAACCTCCCTCCTCCTCCCCCTCCCCCCCCCCCCCCCCCCCCACCCCCCGCGCCCCCGTTCCTCACCCCCACCCTTCAGCTGCCTCCCCCCCCCCTCTCCCCACCTCTCCATTGGGAGACCCAGGTCCCCCCTGGCCAGATGACCCCTGACCCCCGCCCCCCCCCCCCCCCCCCCCCCCCACCCGGAACAGGAAGTGACTGACTCGACGACACGCTGGCTCTGCCGGGCGTGTCGGGCCCACCCTTCAGCACACTTGAGTCCTGAGCCCTCGCCGGCCCCCCCCTGCAGCGAGAGGCATGACGGACCGCCGCCGCCACCCGCGTGGGTGTAGATGATGGTGGTGTAGTGGGTGAGGCTGCGAGGGGTCACGTACGAGCATGAGGTCTGGAGCGCCTCCTTTCTCCTTTCGCTTTTTCCTTTTTTTTTTTTTTTACATCGTTGGCTTTTTTTTGTGGCCTTTTTTTCCCCAAGTCCCACCACCATTTCAAGTGTCTTCTGTTCTCGTCGCCGTGCCCATCAGCCTTCCTGCCCGCGAGGCTCGGTTATGGACGTGAATGTTTTTTTTTTTTTTTTTCTCCATGTGTCAATGGGTGTCCTGCTGCCTTAGTCTCTGTGACCCCCCCCCCCCCCCTCCCCCAGTGTCCCCCGGACCCCCCCCCCCACCCCCCCCCCACCCTCTCTGGACTCACTTTCTGTTCAGTGTTTTGGACCCGTTCTCTGCCTTCCGGTGTCGTGCTCTCCGACAGTGGGTCAGGCCGGCAGGGTTTACCAAGGCTCCCGCGGCAACCAGACAGTGTCTGCCCTCGGATTGGAACCTCCGCGTGGAACCGAGCCGCCAAGAGAACCCCCCCCCCCCCCCCACCACCACCACCACCACCACCACCACCACGTGGAGAGGGGGAGGAGAACCCGGGCCATGACTCCCAAGGACGGACTCAGACGGACCGACCGGTGTCTCTCGGTGTTGTGCATTGTTTGGTGTACGTTTCTGTTGGAGTCCTTTTTTTTTTTTTAGGTTTCTTCACGACGGGTACATTGGCTGCATGGCAACTCACACATCCCTCTGGTGTTTTATTCCATCGTCTGATTCACATTCTCACTTTTTGTATTCTCATTTCCCCCCCCCCCCCCCCCCCGAATTTCCCCCGAATGAATTCTACTGGTGAACATATACGAAACACGTGTCAACGTTCTGTTTTCAGCTGCTCAGTGCCATGTTCTAGGGTTCTTGTCCCCAGCGGGTGGGGGAGCGTGCAGTCTCCACGTGGCTGGCTGGCCGTGTGTGTGTGTGTGTGTGTGTGGTCCAGAGGCGAGGGCCGTGGTTCTCCTGCGCCCCTTGTTTGTTTTTCCCCTTAAGTGCACAGCGGCTGTCTGCCAGGGCCGCCCTCACTGTCGTTTGCTAAATGTCACACGTTTGAGTCACGCGTTTGAGTCACGCGTGAACGGGAACACCACCACCACCACCACCACCACCGCCGCCGTCTGTCTGTAGGTGGCGCCGAAGGGGGTCCGGGTAACTGGTCTGCTCGGTGTTTTTAAACTGTACAATACTGTAATGAAACACAGCTGTTTTAATTACTTGGTATTCTGGTGAATTAGGACCCGAGTATATATATATATATATATATATATATATACATATATATAAAAAAGAAATCCACGTTTTTTGGTAATTGAGAGGAATTCAGTGTTTGAAATTTCCTTACGTTTTTGAGTTTGTTTTTCTTTGCACTTTGAAGTTGCTCTTTCTCTTTTGGGTCGATTTCATCAGAAAAAAAAGAAGAAAAAAAAAGATTATTTGTACGATTGTAATTAGGTATTAAAGGCACATGTTATCAGATCGGAACGGCCTTCCCCCGACTGGAGCGAGGCAGCCGGCCTGCGTTTGATTAGCGTCCGGGTCATTCCGGGACCTTCTCCAAACGGCTTCACTGTTAAGTCTGCTGTCCAGGAGCCTCCCCTGAGCTCCAGACCCCCCCGTCAGCCTTCAGATCCTCGTGTGTTTCTAACCACAGCTAACCCCTTTGGTGTGAAGGTTCGTTACCGTCGTGCGTTTGGGTTGGCACAAAGCTGGCCAACTGGCGTTCATTTGGAAACCATTGGCACCGGCGTTTCTTCCCAGGGTTGTGAAGACGTGTACACTTGCCTTCCCGAGGAGACAAGACGTGCTTTTCTTGTTCGTGACATGCCGTTGGCCATCGCCAAGAAGCAGCAGGGCTCCTGAAGAACCCCCCCCCCCCCCCCTCCTCTGTTCTGCCACCTGCTGGGAGGGGATTGGCCCTCACGAGCCCTTTTTCAAATGTAGCTGTTTGTGACATCACAAAGGGGAGTGTCTGGAGCAGCCTGAGGCGGGCCCTGAGGGGAGGTAACCCTCTTAGAGCCCGGTGGGCGAACCCGGACCATCTGCTTGTGACATCAGAAGTTCCAATTTCTGATGTCACCAGCGCCTAGATTTTGAAACGGCTTGTGAAGACGAGTCAACAAACCTCACTGGTGTTAAGACTGCGGCTCTTTGAGAGCTCTGCTGCTGGCCTTCAAAGAATTAACATGTTATATGTAATTGCCAAAAACTATGTGCTCACTAATACTAATTAAGTATATTATATAATGTTATTTTCCCTTTCATATGTATATTCAATAAGGTTATTCAGATTATTTGAGTTTTATCCTGGTTTTATCTTCTATGATTACAAGAAAATGTTATTGGTTTATTTAAAAAAAAAAAAGTTATTTTGATAATCGATGTTTAAGAAGTCTATCGTTTCTTTTCATATTAATCTATGATTTCAAGGCGTGTGTTATGAGCTTCAAGTGATGGCGCTCGCTTCAGCCTCTGTGACGACCCTGCTTTTGGGACCGGCTATCGTTATGACGTTGTTTTTTTTTTGAAGAGATTTGGGAAACACTCGACAAATTCTGAACCATCGAAAAGCTTCTCCGTCGTTGCGCTCCAGAGGGTTGCGTGAGACAAATGACAGGGCTACGAGGGACGTAGCGACGGTAGCTTCAGACTGAAATGACCAACACTGACACACACTGCCGACAAGAGAGTGTGTGCGTGCGTGCGTGTGTGTGTGTGTGTGTGTCTGTGTGTGTTTCCCCCTCCGTGTGAGTGACGACAGACACACTTTGCATCAAAGCCCGTTATTTTATCTATCAAACACTGATGTAGTGTTGTTGATTTTTGCCAATTATGCGTAAATGTGTTATGTGAATGACATGGCCAAATAAAGTTCATGTTTTTTTTTTTTTCTTAATTTGTGGTGGTGGACTCGTTAATGTCTCCTGCTTGACCTTTTGAGGTGTGTTTCAATTCTCAGACCCGTCTGTCATTTAATGTGTTTATTTTATACATAACGTCTAGCTCCTGCAGCGGTGTCATAGACGGATGCGAAAAAAAAAAAACCATTTTCTGTTCAAGCGTTTTATTAGAAAATGTCACAAAACTCGGAATAAGCCTGCGCTACTAAATCACACAAGTAGAAAAGTAATCATAATTTAAATAGATAAATACAGATGGCGGCCACAGCCTGTGGACAGTACATGGGGAGGGTCAGCAGCCCAACTCTTGGCAGTGGGGCTCCCCGACCCCTGACCCCTGACCCCTGACTCCAGAGTGGCGTTCACATGGCACAGGGATGGCGTGATGGCCCCAGGACAGTTTGGGGGGGGGGGGGGGGGGGGGGGGGGGGGGGGGCCCTTTAAAACACTGCGGTGATGTCAAACAACCTCTGAACACCGGCCCTTTTGGGAAAGGCGTTCTCCACTCCCAGAGCCCACTCAGAACACTGACACGGTCATTCACAGGGAATCCATCGTAACATATTTGACTTGGCATAGGTACGTACGTTTTGAGTCACCGGTAATTGTAAACATCACATCACTTATGAGGTGAATGGTAGATTTCCTGCCATTATTTTAAGTAAACCACGCGTATAAGGGAATTACAAGTTATTTTTTGATACGTCGTGATGTCATGAAGGTTCTTCAGGCAAGTTCTTCAATGTCACCAACGTTCCGTGTTCCTAATTGTCGTTGCAGGAACCTAAAGGGAAGATATAAAAATATGATTAAAAGAAAATTAATACTTCTAATGCGCTGTCTGTATGGCATTATCCAACCATGATCTTATATATTCAGTGTAAAGCAAGTCTGTCAAGTGCAGCTATGGTCTTTCTATTTGTCCAGCTGTGGGGAATGATTTGGACCTGGGACTAAATCTGGGACGAGGACCTGGGTCTAGATCTGGTACTAGGACCTCAGTCAAGGTCTGGCACTAGACATGGGACAGGGACCTGGGTCCAGATCTGGGACTAGGACCTGGGTCCACACCTGGGACTAGGACCTCAGTCAAGACCTGGCACTAGACCTGGGTCCAGATCTGTCACTAGACCTGGGACTAGGACCACTTACAGGTGCCCAGGCGCTCCTCCAGGAAGCCGATCTGCTCGCTGAGGGGACTCGATGCGGTCCAGCTGCCTGAAGGAGTGGGTCAGGAGGGTGGTCCGGTCAGTGGGGCCCTCGTCCAGGGACAGCGGGAACAGGCTGTGGAAGGGGGTGAGTACCAGCTGCAACTTCTGTGTGGGAGAGAGAGGAGGAGAGAGAACAAAATATACAAATGAATTCTGTGTAACTTTGTATGGTCACTCCACGTTAGTGTGTGTGTGACAGTTTTGTAATGTGTGCTGGTAAATATGATTCATTCATGTATATTGTTCATAGCCAAGTGATGTGAATGTCAATGTGATGTGAATGCGTGTGTGTGTGTGCGCGTGTGTGTGTCCTTTACCTTCTCCAGCATCTCCACTCTATTCTTAAGGCTCTGCACTTCCTCTGTTGTGTTCTCCGCCAGCTCAAAGTTTCCACCTGCAC
>JAXIVH010000017.1:4958220-4963220 GCA_036785325.1 Urophycis tenuis
CACCATCGACGCGACGTCAGATTTTGCAGGCTAGCGGGGGGCGTGTGTGTGTGTGTGTGTGTGTGTGTGTGTGTGTGTGTGTGTGTGTGTGTGTGTGTGTGTGTGTGTGTGTGTGTGTGTGTGTGTGTGTGTGTGTGTGTGTGTGTGTGTGTGTGCGTGCGTGCGTGCGTCCGTGTGTCCGTGTGTGTGTGTTAAGAATGGAGCTCTGGTCACATGGAAACATGACATTTTCCCTGACCTCTAACAACAACCCAACAACAGTTTGCCTGCCTCGTGTCGGGGGGGCGTATCGGAGCGGGGGGGGGGGGGGGTGTTAATATCGTCCATCATTCATAAACCATTCACAATTATTTCATACTCCATGAATCGGTGCCCTCACACACACATACACACGCTGTATGACCGTCACGTTTGAAAATGAATGTGGACTTCAGATGCCGGTTACCGAAATTTGATTCCTTTGCTTAAATGTTCAGCATTGTGTTTATGGTCCTGGTGAACACCTACAGGCGCTATATTAAATAGAAAGTGACAACCAATGTGCAACATCCACCGAAAGAGGGCGCTGTTTTACAGCAAAATAATGACTCTCTATCTCAAGGTTTAATGTATACACGCATCTCTCCTCTCCCCCTCCCTCCCTTCTCTCTCTCCCCCCCCCCCCCCCCCCCCCCCCCCCCCCCACCTCGCTCACTCACTTGCGCCTTATCTTGCCCTCCTGACCCTAACACACACACACACACACACACACACACACACACACACACACACACACACACACACACACACACACACACACACAGATACAGACACTTAAATGTGATGTGGCAGTTGATTAACGTATAGGCCTACGTGCCAAAATAAACGATTACAGGACATGAACGCGCATGTTCTTGAGTCAAACACATATCTCACATCTAGTCCTGTCCCTGCTGAAGACATTTTCCCACTGCATGCAAGTCGAAGATCAGCGGTCATTCTAAACACTTTACAGATGACCCACACGAGGCAAAGACACATACAATCACCTTCTCTACAGATCTATTCCGCACACTGCAGTCCTACAGTGGGAAGAACTCGGGCGGGCAAATCCGGTTGTGTGTGAGGGGCCCCCCAACACGTCCTCAAAAGTGAGTCCGTTATATTCCACATTCACCCCCGCGCCTCGCTCCCTCTCTCTGTGATTCCGGGCAACACACTCGTGGGGGCCACGGGTTTGGCGTGAGACCCCGTTGAACACGCTAGTCTGTCACGGAGCGTGGGGTGGGGGGGGGGGGGGGGGTGACGTTGCGCCCTCCCACTTGTGCCTCTGGATTCCCCCCGCAGTGGACGGCGGAGAGACGGGGAACTCTTGTGCGTGACGTAAGAGCTCCTCGCTGTGTCTCGCCTCTATCGCCTCGCGGGGATCTGAGCGCAGACCCCCCCCCCCCCCTCCCTCCCCTTCCATCTCAAACTCCCTTTCCTACATAGCTGGGGGGTTGCGTTTCCAAAATGTGGGCTGTGAGGATCCACGATCAAACTCTGTTTTTTAAGTTTAAAAGTGCGGACCATGTGTGTGCGTGCGGGCATGTTTGCTGCACTTCAGGTTACTTTTATTCTTTGTTAGATCAACACGCGCTTTACATATACGTTTGACCAAATGCCTTTTTATCGGTAATTGGTAATGGGGTGTGCAAATGTGTTTCTTAATTAAAAGCAACCAGGACGAGCAGGTCAAGCTCTGCTCCTGGCTGTCAGCTCCGTGGAGACGCGCTTCACCCGACCTCCAGGAGCGCGGCGTAAAAACCTGCGCGCTGCGGACGCGCACCGGTTTCAGATTTCATGAGTTCATTTCATTCGTTTAAACCGCGCTCAAAATAATGATACAAAAAAAAAAAAAAAAACGACGAAAAGCGAGAAACATTCCAATTTCAGTGCGACCGCTGGATTTACAGTTGTAGTAAAAGAACGAAAGAAATCTCAGAAAAGTGTCTCACCCTCGATGTATGAGGTCATCAGGGGCGTCTCGAAGCGCAGGCTTGGCGGACGCCATGTGGCCTAGCGGGGCGCGCTGTCTGGACGGACGACTGGACTCTTCCATGGTACCGGTGGCTTTAAAGGATGCTCACTGCTTCGCATTCGATAAAGATATCAAAAACCCTCGGCGGCTAATTATCGGTGCTGCCCTGCGCGTTGACCGGAGAGAAATGAAATGTCTTTGGGCGTTTTTCACTTGCTTTTTATGCTGCGTTTCCTGTGGAACGCAGGAATTAGATGGACAATCCCAAACCCGGATTTCCTGTGAGTGTTTCGGGCTGATAAAACCCAGCTCCTTCACAAACACGCTCCATCCTGCTCAAACTGCTCTGCAAATCTGATGTTGAAGAATTTTCTTGTCTTCTTCATTGTGGTGTGCAGACATTTTTCAGGGGGGGGGGGCACATGTCATGAAGTTAATGTATCCAGGACATGGCCGGCGTGTTCTGGACTGGATGTACAGAGACACAGGAATCTGGCTGTAATAAAAAGTGAAGGCTAACGACCCAACCCCACCCCTGAGACAGTGCCACCATTAGAGTTAAAGATTGACCGATCCTGATTTGATGAAAGGAAACGACAAATGACATTTACCCTTGGACCCCCTTTTTTTTTTTTTTTCTTTTTTTTTTTTTTAAACCAAAAAGTCAATCCAATATTGTTTAAATGCAGTTTGCTTCTGAACACATAAGAGTGTAAATATTCTATTTGGGCCACTTTGGCTCCTGGTCTGTCTAAACGCGTGAACCCTTCCTCTGGCTGGTCCTTCTGCCTCCCGCCTCCATATCATGAAGGCTGCAGGAGATAAGCCCGCTGTGATTCAGCCAGACAAGACGTATGTCTTCTTGGGCTGTGTCTCTGAAGGCCAGGCGTCCTTCTCCTTCAGGAGAACGCTCTGTGGTTCCTTGTGGCGCGCTGAAGTCGACGTGGATTCGTGACGGCGAGGTCGGTGGTCCGGTCTGAACCGGTCACCTCCTGAACTCTCCGCAAGAAAGAACCGCCAGGCACAGACTCAGTCCTGCTTTGCTTCGAGCGCTCAGTTTATCCTGCTCAGTTTACCGGCTGAGGGTCGAGTGAACAAGCGTGTGAGCGACAGGGGTGAGTCAGCCTCTCCCCGCGGCGCCTGGCCCCGCGGACCACTCGTCTTTTTCCCCTCAGTTGGGGTTCAGCTTTCCGGCGAGACCCCCCACCCCAGGTGGGCCGTCGACGTTTATACCAAGAGAGGAGAAGGTATTATTTTAAGAGCCCCCGTAGGCTCTCTCGCTGCACCGGGACCCCTCTCTGTCGCCACCGCGTTGTCACAACATCCTACGTGCTGATGCATCATGGGACTTTGGTTCTGTTTTAGCAGCACAGGTCACAGGTGACCACACCCCCCCCGCTGCCAGCACCTACGGGGTGACACCCGGGGCACAGCACCTACCGCAGGCCCGCCAGTGTGTGTGTGTGTGAGTTCATGTGTGTGTGTCTGTGTGTGTGTGTGTGTGAGTTTGTGTGAGTTCATGTGTGTGTGTCTGTGTGAGTTCATGTGTGTGTGTCTGTGTGTGTCTGTGCATGTGGGTTTGTGTCCGTGTGGAGGTGTGTGTGTTCTTGTGGTGTTTGAGTCTGTGTGTGTGTGTGTGTGCGTGTGCGTGTGCGTGTGTGTGTGCATGTGGGTTGTGTCCGTGTGGAGGTGTGTGTGTTCATGTGTGTTTGTGTCTGTGTGTTTGTGTGTGTGTGTGCATGCATGTGAGTTTGTGTCCGTGTGGAGGTGTGTGTGTTCATGTGTGTTTGAGTCTGTGTGTGTGTGTGTGCGTGTGCATGTGTGTGTGTGGGTTTGTGTCTGTGTGTTTGTGTGTATGTGCGTGCATGTGAGTTTGTGTCCGCGTGGAGGTGTGTGTGTGTGTGTCTGTGCGTGCATGCGTTTATGCATGCATGCATGTGAGTTTGTGTCTGTGTGGAGGTGTGTGTGTGTGTTCATGTGTGTTTGAGTCTGTGTGTGTGTGTGTGTGTGTGTGTAGCTGTGTGAGTAGGTGTGTGTGTGAGAAACTATCTAGAGAAACTAACTAGTCGTCCAGTCGCTAGCGAGAGAATAGAACAAGGGCGAGGGAGAATGAGAGAGAGAGAGAGAGAGAAAGAGAGAAAGAGGGAGAGCGAGGAGAACAAGGAGAACGAGGGCGATCGAGGGGCCCGGGGTCTCCACGTAGCCGCCCGCTCCGCTTGTCGTTCTTTGAAACCGGGACGCGCCCCAGCCGCTGTGTTTTGTAGCCGCGGGTCCAGATTTGGCCTCATCTGAAAAAACAGAAGGGCCCGCGCAGCAGCGCCACTTCCCCTGCGGGAGGAAGTGGGAAATGGCTGCGGGGGAAAGATTCTGGGGCCGGCCGCCGCGGAAACAATGCGGACCTCGCTGGGACAGGAAGGGGAACTACGTCAACGCCACCCCTGACAGATCCTAAGAGAGGACAGACGGTGTGACCGTGGCTGGTCGGAGGGCAGGGCGGCCCGGCCAGATTTGCTGCCCCCCCCCCCCCCCCCCCACCGAACACACACACACACACACACACACACACACACATACACATTCACACACACACACACACACACACACACACACATACACACACACACACACACACACACACATACACACACACACATACACACACACACACACACACACACAGACACACACACATTCACACACACACACACAGACACAGACACAGACACACACACACACACATACACACACACACACACACACACACACACACACACACTGGGGCAGACCACATGGTATGGGGGGGGGCCGTGAAACAAAGACCGAATTAAACAAATTGAACATGAAGTTGTGAAAAAGGAAGTGAGTGAATGAGTGAGGACATGTGATGTGGTTGTGAGTCCCACGGAGATATGGTTGGCATTTCAATATTAACATTAATATTTATATTAGTATTATCCCCCAGAAAGAATCATCTGTGAAAGGGAGTGTAATGTGTAAACGT
>JAXIVH010000017.1:4970720-5020720 GCA_036785325.1 Urophycis tenuis
CAGAGGCAGGGCGGCTGTGTGGGTTCAGTCCGGTGGAGAGTGATACTGTCGTATCAGCACTCTTACCACTCTCGTACTCTGGTGTGGAACCAGTATCGTCGTTGTGGGAACATCTTCTCATTCGCTCCCGGGAAGCGCTAATCCTTCCTCGCCCTTTGAATGTGGATGAGGTGGACGCGAGGTGTTCCCCCGTTGATGATGTCACCACATGTGTTCTGAGTAAATCATCAATCACACACGCGGTCACACCAGGGCAGGCCTGGGGGGGTTGCGGACCCTCATGTGGGATGGTTTCTAGATAGTAAGCCGGGGGGTAGGTACGAGGGTCCAGATGGTGTTTGGTCAGTGCTCATTCATTCATCAAAGTGTTGAGACCAGCGAGCGCTCAATAAGATAAGACATCAGCCTGACAATCCTGCTGCAGCTCCCCAGCCTGCACCTCCCTGGAGATGTTTCACCGTGATGGGCCAAGTCCTGCCTGTCATTCATATACAACAAACCTCGGTCATATTTCTCCGTTTCGTATTTGTATGACACCGGGATTCTTCTCACTATTCCCTGAGATAAATGATTCGGTGGAGCTGCGGTTCACCGTGGGCTTGGTGATGAGAGGTACTTAGTAGATCTCGGTGTGGAGCAGCAGCCTTCCCCGCCGCTAATCCACTCAGGGCTGGGGGTGCAGAGCCTCGCCTCACTGTTTGTTGGTTTGAATCCTCCCCTCCTGCGGCTTCCCCCTGCTGCCTTTGCGCCTTGGTGGGTTTGCTCCTCTCTTCCTCCTCTCTTCTGTAGTTTGTCTCTCTGCCACAGCCGGGTGTCAGACAGACACCACTGGACTTATCCACCCCGGGGGATAGATAGATGATTGCACCCATAGCACTTCATGAAAGTAGTATCATTCTGAGTGTCATTTCACGTTGTCGTCAGTGACATGATTTGGTCAATGAATAAATAATTTCTTATTACTATGGATTGAAGAATCTTCCATATGCGTTCACACGGTGCTACAACCAGCGAGCTTCCTCGGGCTTCACTCCCTTCCTTAGGACTCCTGACTTCCTATCGCCACCTGAGAGAGGAAGACTGCAGGGGAAGTTGGATATGAAATCACTTCCTGTCCGGGGTCTGATAATAGCCCTGCTTGGAGGGATGTTTACACGTGGAGCCGCAGGGGCTCCGGTAGACAAAGGGTTTCTCTAGAGGGCTGAGAGGGACACTGAACTGTGTTTTAAAGCTTTGTTCTTCTCCTCTCTCTCTCTCTCTCTCTCTCTCTCTCTCTCTCTCTCTCTCTCTCTCTCTCTCTCTCTCTCTCTCTCTCTCTCTCTCTCTCTCTCTCACCTGCCCTCTCTCTCTTTCTCCCTTGATCTGTGTGTGTGTGTGTGCGTGTGCGTGCTTGTGTGTGTACGTGTGTGTGTGTGTGTGTGTGTGTGTGTGTGTGTGTGTGTGTGTGTGTGTGTGTGTGCGTGCGTGTGCGTGCTTGTTTGTGTGTGTGTGTGTGCATGCATGTGCGTGCTTGTGTGTGTGTGTGTGTGTGTGTGTGTGCGTGCATGCACACATGTACGCATGTGTGTGTGTGTGTGTTTGTGTGTGTTTTTTAATCCAGCTATTTAAGCCCAGCGTTCACCATACTATTATCTTCTTTGATATTTTCCCCCCACTTCAGATCCAAACACTATCTGGTCTTTGTGTTCTGGGCTGAGTGTGTAATGCAGCAGGTGGTTTGGGTTATCTGTGTCAAATGGACGTTTCCTCTCCCTCTGAGCCGGTCTTAATGCTGTCTGATGCAGGGCTACAGGCCGCTCCGCACGGGGGGTCACGTCTTCAGCGCCATGAGTACAGGTCACACACGCACGCACGCACACACACACACACACACACACAAACGCAAGCACGCACACATACAGATACATACACACACACACATACACACACACACACACACACACACACACACACACACACACACACACACACACACACACACGCAAGCATGCACACACACACATACACACACATGCACGCACACATACACACACACACACACACACACGCACACACGCACACACACGCACACACACGCACACACACGCACACACACATACACACACACACACGCATACACGCACACACACATGCACACACACGCAAGCACGCACACACACACACACATGCACGCACGCACACATACACACACACGCAAACACGCACACACACATACACACACACACACACGCACACATGCACACACACACACGTACACACATACACATGCACACACCAACACAACATACTTTACTTAAAGGCTTTGACTTCAAGTAATAGTTTTGCACCATTTCCCACCCATGCAGATAAAATTATTAACAAAAACTCGGACAGAGTTTGAGTACCGAAAGATACAACTTTATTTCCGTGACATTTTGAAATGTTGAAATGAATGTAACGTGCGTTAATACGTATCTCCAAGGACTTTGGAAAGTGCAAGCCTCTGGGATCTTTAGTTACAAGAAATCAAATCAAATCAAAATCAAGCGGGAAGACACTTTCTGACGAATTGACCTTCTTCGTGTGTGTCTTTGGTAACTCCATCCAGCCTAGCTGGGATCCCTGAGGCCGTCCAAAAAACAAGCCTGGCTACAAAGTTCTCTCAGAACGGACACACAGAGATGTGAGACAGATTCACTTTCTTTACAATACAACATCTTCTCAGTGATCTTTTACCCTTCTGCCAAGAACAACCGAGTAGGGATAGATAATTAAACATAGATGAGCACCACTTGTCTTTCTGACCTTAACAGTCTTGTATTTCGCTGTATGTTGCTGTGGCGTTATGTCTACAAGACAATGAAGACATTGATGATTGCCATTGATTATTGATGATGATGATGACGATGATTATTGATTGATTGATATTCATGTTGAAGATAAAAATCGAGAACAAAAGCTTGGAAAAAGAAAACAGTCTCTTTTTTTATCAGCAAGAAAGACATATAGCCTACAAGAACAAAGGCGACATTAAAGAGGAGACAATACAGAAACAGTGTTATAGCGTTGACTCATTGACAAAAAAATCCTAAAAATATCAAGAACTAACACGTCAACTCCAACGGGAGCGCGACCCCCCTCTGCTGGTAGAAACTGTAAACGACAAGAATGTGTTTTCGTGACAGTTTGTTTGTCTTCTTTTCAAATAACGACATAAACTTTATTTTTGCAGTGATGGTTCTTTAAAAAGAAAAAAACAGACACGTTTAGTTGGGTACAACTGTCCTATCTTTCAAATTAAATTAATCGATCATATTACTTTGTGATAATGTGATTTTAAGTCCAAAGACATTTTGTTATATAGGCCTATATCGTGTATATATAGGCCTATACCATTTTGCCATTTTGGTGCTGTTAAACACACAAAATTCTTCCAAAAATAAATGTGCTCTATATGCCATTTAAAGAATCTGTCACTCAAACCCTGAGAGGAGCAGAGAACAACACACATGTTGATGTTACACAGATGAGATGTGTGTGAAGATCCTCCGGGGAGACGTCTGGCTGGCACCACGCCAAGGAGCCCAGGAGAGGGAGTCTGGTCATGTGACCCGGACCAGATTTAATAGTCCTATGGGCCAATAGGGTCACATAGTCTGCAGCACAGCAAACACACGACCCCTTTGACCCGCTTTGTGTGTTTTTCTTAAGCCTTGTCCTCGCTCAGTCTTAATTATTTTCTCAAGCCTTGTAACAAACTTTCTTTGTGAAATGAAATACTCCCGGGCTGCGATTGTGTACTGACGGTTTGTTACAATCTGATGTTTCTGATTTCATGAACATAAACACAGCTTTTAATCTGCAAAGCTGATTGAGGTCTGGAATTGAATTGCATTCAGACGGCTGCACCGTTAACAATCATTAATGAATGACGTTGTGAGCACCATGGGTCAACAGGAGGTCATCAAGACAAGCTGCTGGAAAGTCACATCAGAGGAGTCGCAGGCATGAGCAGAGCTAATAAATAAAGGGAAGAAAAAAAGGTTTAGATCGTCAGAAAAACCAAACACAAAATAGCCGCACATTCCTTCTGTCCTTTCCCAAAACCATACATGAGAGCAAAGGTTGAATGTTTTTTTTTTTAATTAGAACCAACAACATTTGAACACAACCCTTTGCTCTGGCCCAGGGCCTGCATATTCAGGCCTTAGCTTACTGTCAGATCAACATCAGCCACGCCTTAAAATGTATTGTATATGATATGCATGTTCAACTACCCAAAGCATGTACAGTATATTGACACCATGGTCAGGTTACACAACTACAACACCAACGCCTCTCACCTCCTAAGTAGAGGCCTGCCATCATAATCCTGTCCACTTGGGACCAATCAACTGTTAATTAATAATACGTTAATTGCGGATAACTGCCATCTCTTGTAAGCAACAAACTAGTAAAGGAGAACAGTAGTCAGGTGTTTGGCTTATTTTAATTGGTTGCACTCAGCACTAGACAAGTTAAGGACAGCTCCGTCTGGCTCACGGTCGTCCCAACCTAGCGGCTGTAGACTGAATCACCGCGCAGCTGAAGCACCTTTGGACCGTGACGTCGCGGCGCGTCCCCTTCCAACGACGTTAGCAACGGGGATCCAGTGTCTAAAACACGCCGCCCGGGACTCCTGGTTCTGCCCCCGTTAGGAGTTCAGCGGCCCGTAGCGCCCCCCCGCCCGAGTGTCATGCGACTCGAGTAGTGAACTACGCCAGAATGAGCCCCAGAAGGCAGCAGGCCTTCCTGGTGCTGCTGCTGCTGTGCTCCGGGGGGAGCCTGGCCATCGAGGTCATCAGCACGGGGATCGCCGTCGGCATGGCAGCGGCTCTCACCGGCTTTCTGGCCAGCTACCCCAACATTTTCTACTACTTCCACGAATGCTGTCGAGCCGAGTGGATTTCCTTCAACAGAACGGGTGAGCTGACCGACCCCAGGAGTCGCTCGCTCCTCGTAACGCGGACACCCGAGACGACGTGTGTTTGTGTGTTTGTCTGGCGTTAGAGAGTGCACGACGGCACCCGAGGGGACTTCGGCATCGGGTCGCGTCAACGTGAAGCCTGGTACACGTTGATATGTTAATGTTTAATCCACAGTCTGTACGTACGGAAAGGTAAACAGAAAACAGTACGTTTGCTGAATGTCACTTTTTTTTTCAAGACGTCGCGGGTGTGTGACGTCAGTATCACGCGTCGTGGGGGTGACGTCAGTACTACTCGACGCGGATGGATGACGCAGAGGAAAAGAGAAAGCGCCTGTGTTGGCGTTCAGCCGCTGGTAGTTTTGTATGCGCGGTCCGGTTATTTTTACTGACATGGTTCTATGAGCTGACTCATGAGCGTCATAAAGAGTGAGAGATGACGGGTTTAGCCGGCAGGACCCTGCTCTTGTGTGTTTTAACAACACACCTCGCCGTGGACGCCTTCGACCCCATCACCACCAGCATAGCTGTGGGCGCCACTGCTGCGCTGGGCCGGACGATTTACAATTACTTCCATGAAAGTTGTGAGCAGAGATGGGTGCAGTTAAATGCAACAGGTGAGAACTGGGTGGCTTTCGTTGCAGGTCAGATAAAACTCCGTCGTGTCTTTCCTGTTGGAGCTGCAGCGATGAGGTCATGTAGACCAGGCCGATCTCTGCACCACCCAAAACACCTGGCGGGGTGGCCTTTCGTGGCACCGTGGTTGTAAGATTATGGACGCTGTGGAACCCGAGTGGTTGTGTAGATCAGGAGCGACTCTAACATCTGCACATACCTCCTGTTTTATACCAAGCGCCTTTTGGGTTTCCCAAGAAGACGCGTAGTCAACTACTGTGCCCTGACATCTGATGCATAGTCGTATGGTTCATACTTTGGGGTTACAACATGAAGGCTTTTAATTAAATAGTTTAGAAGTTTGATGCAATCCATAACTCTGTGTCAAAGGCCTTTTTAATACCAAATCGATTTGTGTCTATATTCTAGTACAATTTAAGTGTAGTTCAGTGATCACTAATAATTTCTTTAACTTGATGTGAAGTCTATTTACAAACAACTGCTAGTGACGCTAATCAGTGCATAAAGGTGCATATTTAAAACATTAGTTTTAAAGTAATTCTGAAACGACATGATGGATACAAATCAGGTGTTTCCAACTGGAACTGAGAATATGCACAACAGAAATAAAACTTTGTCCCATGTTTACTGTAGTTTTCTTGCTTGTGCGCATGTTAAGATCTCCCTGATCACGTGGTACCCCGGAGCGACTCTTAACATCTGCACTTCAAACCACCAGGGTTGCAGGCTGACCTCGAGAGCCAGCTGTTCGGGCAGCACATCGCGTCTCGCATCATCCTGAAAGCTGTGACCGGCTTCATGAACAACCCAACCCCCAAGAAGCCCCTGGTCCTCTCCCTGCACGGGTGGACCGGCACGGGGAAGAACTTTGTCAGTCAGCTGATCGCCGAGAACATCTACAAGAAGGGGATGGACAGCGGTTTTGTCCACATTTATACCTCCGAACTCCATTTCCCGCACGCGGCCCACATCGAGTCATATAAGGTAGCTATAGGAAGGCTGCTTCTTCAGTCAATTCTACTGCTGGTACCAGCTGACCGCTACCAGCTGAGCAGTGCGTGCTGGTCGTTCTCTAATAACGGTCGCCCCTTCCTCCACAGTCGCAGTTACAGAATTGGATCAAGGGAAATGTGACCAACTGTGCCCATTCCATGTTCATCTTCGACGAGATGGACAAGATGCACCCGGGCCTGATCGACAGCATCAAGCCCTTTGTAGACTACTATGAGAAGCTGGACGGCGTGTCCTATCGAAAGGCCATCTTCATCTTCCTCAGGTGGCTACAGCCAGTGTTTGTGTCGAATGATGCTCCAAATGATGTGGTTTGGGTTAAACTTAAACAGATTAACTTTATGAAACCCTAACCGTTGAGGACTTAACTGTTAAAGTTGAAGCCCTCTTATCAACAGATGCTGGCCTCTACTATGGTTGCATGATTGTAAAAAGTGTGAATAAAGGGCTGAACAATGCATCTCTGGGTTCAAGCATGTGGGAACTGACCAAACATTCTGATGTCCCCTGGTAGCAACGCTGGGGGAGAGAGCATCACGCGCACCACTTTGGATTTCTGGAAGTCGGGGAAAAACCGAGAGGAGCTGGAGCTGAAGGACCTGGAGGTGGACCTCTCGCTGTCTGTGTTCAACAACAAGAACAGTGAGTGTGGGGCTGCGTTTTCAGATGAGACTGGGTGTGTCGCATGAATTAAGACGTTCCGCTTGCAGAGACTTGCAGAAGAGAATCCGACGGCAAACAAAAGCCCTGCCTGAACCAGAGGAGGTTTGGTGAGGTTGATAGATTTGGTAGATTCCCAAGAATCAACAAAGTTCCCAAAGAAGTGTTATCCAGCTCTCATCGGTGCTTCAACTTCTGTTGGTCGCCGGAGGGAGTGGAGGGAGTCTGTTATTTTATTTTTTGTCCACAAACTCTGCACCGCCAGCCTACGGTGACTCAAAAAAAGACACAAGGGCTTTCTTGCCAATGTTTGTTTAGCGTGAGCACGCCTGCTGCAAAATACACATGGGAAGAATGGTTACAAGGAAGTGGTAGTGACAAATTATATTGTAAATGATAGACAGGTGTTGTCCATCAACAGTACAAAATTGAAAATGTGCATGTAAATAATTTATTGTTTGTTATTCATTAGAGTCTCTCTGTCGACCCCTCAACAGTTGGGCGGTGACCCCTCCAGGCCTCGTTTCCAGATTGAATTGAGTGTTGTGCTGAATGCTAACGGTTCCCTAATGCTCTTAACGACCTCGTCACTGTCGTGACTGTGTGCAGGTGGACTGTGGCACACCACGTTGATCGAGAAGAACTTGGTGGACTTCTTCGTACCGTTCCTGCCCCTGGAGTACCGGCACGTGGTCCAGTGTGTCGCGGCCGAGATGGAGGCCAAGAACCTCCCGCCAGACCCCGAGCTGGCCAACGAGGTGGCCAGCGAGTTGACCTACTTCCCCAAGACGGACCGAGTCTTCTCCGTCAAGGGCTGCAAGACGATAGAGAGCAAGCTGGACTACTACGTGTAATTAAATCACCATGTGTGATTGTGCGTTTTACTGGGCTGGGTAATTCTCCTATATTCTCTTCAAGGACCCAAACGACTTGAGTCTTAAAAGTAGTGGCGGGGGATACGAGTGGAGGTGGACGACTCCAGACTGTCCTCTGTTTTAAAAAAAAAAAAAAGGAACTTGGCTCTCGCTGATCAGAGAGATCATGCAAAGGTTTGGGTTGGCTTTTCCCTACCTGCCTACCTGACACCAAGAGAACGGTCTGATGTTGGACCTTACTTTTTATTGGGACTGCTGCGCGTCGAGGGAGTGACTGTGTCATTTTGCCGGTGGTGAATACGATGGCTGGCCTGGAAGGTTTGTTGCAGGGAGCAAGCAGTTGTTTAAGCTAGTTATCAATTGACTGCTATTGCGCAACATCATTTTTAATGTTTTTTTTTTTTTTTTTTTTTTGTACACCCATGAAGAGATTTGATTTTGATGTCATGTTTTTCATTTGAGAAAATTCTGCACTCTCCATTGGAGCACAGTCTTGTGTGCTATCTGTTTAATGGCATATTTACTTGATGTAATTATTGAAAAAATTAATCGGGGGTTTGTTGAATCATGTCTATGGTTTGTTAAAGTGCTCCACCTCATGTTTTATACCAAGCACCTTTTTGGGTTTCCCAAGAGGACGATGAGTCAACTACTGTGCCCTGACATCTGATGCCAAGTCGTGTGGTTCATACTTAGGGGTTAGAACATAAAGGCTTTTAATGAAATAGTTTAGAGGTTTGATTACAATCCACAACTCTGTGTCAAAGGCCTTGTAATACCAAATCGATTTGTATCTATATTCTAGTATAATTTAAGTGTAGTTCAGTGATCACTAATAATATCTTTAACTTAATGTGTCTAGTCTGTTTCAAAGTCTATTTCAAAACAACTGCTGCTGACCTTCAGTATCAAACATTAAATTCTCCTCTTCAACTAACTGCCACTGTTGTGCCTTGTGGCTCTGTAGTGACGCTAATCGGTGCATAAAGGGACACATCTCAGGGCCGTTCATGTTTCCACACCAAACGGGAGTGTATTGTGTCACTTCACACTGACACAATAGACCTATAGTAACGACCAAACGGCAACCGTGCTATGTTTTTATTTAAAACATTAGTTTTAAAGTGACTGTGAAACAACATGATTGATACAAATCAGGTGTTTCTAAATGGGACTGAGAATATGGACAACAGAAATAAAACTTTGTCTCATGTTCCACTGTAGTTTTCTTGCTTGTATGCATGTTAAGACCTTCCTGACCACGTGATAACCACGGTGGATGTTAATGTTGGAAATACAGATGTGCGTACTTAGAGCTGCACCACACTCATGCAGCCACCGCTGTGCCCGGGCACACGTACCTGGCAAATCAAGAGAAACATGAACATCAACTGTGCTGCATCACCAGAAGTGAAGGATACAGGTGAGTGGGCTCTGTATTCACTCTTTACCAGGGACTGCGTCGTAGTTGATAGCGGAACTGCTAACCGTGGCTGGATAAATAACTTGCACAAGAGCAACCTTTATCCTGAGTTTGTTTTAGATGCTTCGAGCATGTGTGCTAACTGCAACGTTCATGCTGAGCTAACTGATTCTGGCAAATGAATAAAGTGGTTGTTGTTGCATCATGCTGTGACCTGTGGTTTACAGCTCTACGACTATGCTGAAGTATGACTGGGGACATTCTAAGGGATTATATTGTAGAATGCCCGTGTGTTCAACGGTCGTATCGGTCAGTGGTTCCTAAATGTTATCTTGAGGTTTACCACAAAACTGCCATCAATACCTTTCGCTGACACAACTATCACTGCCAGGCTAGTTATCAGCAGTAGTCAGCAATGCAGTTTGCGCTCCCAATGTGATTATTTAGCAAAGACAACGTGATACAGAAATAAATGGAAACCGTCACAATAGAAAATATGACATATGCACAAAACACCATTTCTGAAATAAACCAAAATACTAGTATATTTACTGAACAGTAGCCTAAATATTTTGTAAATGTGTCCATTTCATGGGTAAAAATCCTACATTCCACCTGCACTTCCCAATCCACAGGTTGGAAAAACACTGGTAGTCAGAACAAGAAAGCTGTGTTTTATTGTGTGCAAATACACCACAGAAATAAAAGTCTATTTCATGCATGTTGGTGGCTGATGTAATTCCTTCTTGAGCATCATGAATTGGAAGCAACCGTGGCAAACATTTGCACACTAAATGCACCAAATACATTGAAATACATTTGACCTCACAATCACGTCCCTTCAAATGCATTCAGCTAGACTGGATGCCAAAAGGAAAAAAAAAAACACTCCTGCCAGAACAAATGACTTTTATTTATTACAAATTCTGAGTGTTTCAGAGTGCGCCCCCAAGCAGGCCATGTGTAGTCCAGAGACCAGGCGGTCAGACACCAGGTAGTCAGACACCAGGCAGACAGAGACCAGGCGGTCAGCCGTCCGTACGAAGCAAGAGTCAGTTTACACCAGCAGCACGGCGTTGATGCAGCCGTCGTTCTCTGGATTGTTCGTCACCTGGGCGTATTTACCTGGAAGTCAAGAAAAAAAAAAACACACCTTGCATTGGGGCTGGAATTCACTTGCACGCATACGTGTACGCATCATGGCCGCCACACGTCATTCTGCAAACGTTTGGTGCGTCGGTCACGCACGTCGTCGCCACAAGGTGCAATACTGACAAGAAACTTGTGGGGCGATCGTGCAAATAAACACAGTGACCTCGACGTCCGAGTAAGGGAAGTTATTATTAACATGGCGGAAAGTTTTCGAGGAGAGACTGCCAGACCTTGTCTGCAATTCGCCACACTTGTATGATCACAGTCTTTATATGCATAGCAATAAGCGTGCATGTCAGACCAGCTGGCGACATATCGCGTTGGTTACGCATGTTGTTTATTTACATAAGCAGCACGCAACACAAGTGCTTTTGTACGACTTCCGATCTGATATTACTGCGGTCGGCCCCAAGTGGAGACCTCCACTATCATGCGCTTTGGCCGCGTAATGATGCAGCAAGTCTGCACCCAGGACACAGCAAGTCGCATATGCATACGCTTGGTCTTAAGCAAGTGCATCAGCACCCTTATTGATAACACCCCAGGAGAGCAGGTGGGGGAAGGCGGCGTCACCACCAGGAGGGGGGGGGGGGCGAATCCACAAGACCCGAGGCCCTAGCGTGGACCTGCACGCGACTGCACTCACCCCAGATGACCTTTCCGCCCTGCGTGACCAGCCCCAGCTCGCTGACGTTGACCTCCACCACGGTTCCCTTGGTGATGACCCCCAGGCTGGTGTACAGCGGCGAGGAGGGGTTCTTCTTCACGCCCAGGATGGGCAGGCAGAACGTGGCCTTCAGCTCCGGGTGAGTGACGTGGGCCTTCTTGAAGCGCAGACCCTGGGGTGGGAGAGGGGGGGAAAGAACAATGAACAATGGGGGGCGGGGCAACCGTTCCACATGGGTCGTCTTTGACTGGTACTCTATCGTCATAAAGCTAAGATATAGTTTTCTTCAATGTAAAAGACCCCCAGTAGCACTGTTGATTGGTATTGTGGATTTATAAGCCTCTCTTTGATATGCACCATCCAGACCCCCCCGTGACCGTCAGGGTAATACCCATAATGCACCACCCCCATGACCGTCAGGATAATACCCATAATGCACCACCACCATGACCGTCAGGATAATACCCATAATGCACCACCCCCATGACCGTCAGAAATAATACCCATAATGCACTGCGTACCATGGGCCGGATGAAGCGCTCGTACTTCGGGGGCTTCCGGGTGAAGCCGTCGCCCACGAAGCACACCTTGGTGACCATCCTCTTCCACGCCTTCTTCTGCCTCTTGCCCGTTTTGATGACCTTGAGCACCTCCGTCTCACCCTGCGCGCGCACCTTGGGCAGCGGGACCTCCCACTTGCCCTGTGGGAGGGGGGGGGAAAGGGGACACACCATTAGGGCTTCCATTCAGGGACGACATTCAAAACGTACACGCTGTAGGTGACGTTGTAGTGCTGGTCCAATTCAGAAGTGTGATTATTCAAGCGGCCATGTCAAACAGTAGTTATATATTTGCATTTAGCACAAGGCCATAACAGTACTATGAAAGGGTAATGTAAAGTAACCAGAGACACGCACACCCTCCCCAAAAGCAAACACGCGCTTCCCGACATCGATGACAGCGACGGGTCGTCTTTGTGTCATCACGTCAGCGCACGGTGCCGGGAGTCACAGCCGGTTACTCACCGCCTTCTCTTTCCTCTTCTGCTTGATCATGTTGGACAGGACCTTGGCGCGGGACTGACCCTCTCTGTCCAGCAGGTACGCGGGGACCGCGCCCTCTGGCGTCTGGTCGTCGTTCTTCTGTTTCGTCTTCCGCTGCTCGTGCATCTTGAGGCTGCGGGGAGTCACACGCACGGCTCAGAGACACTAGACACGGACTCACTGCTGCTCAGACTCAGCATATTAAAAAAATGTTGTATTCATTGTAATTTGTTTTACTGGCTTCTGAAATTCTAACACTAGAATGAATGTGAGCCGCACATTTCCACTCTGGTTGATCTTATCTGATTACATATATATAAAATATAAAATAAAATAATAAATATATTATTTCCATTTCCTCCAAACCCTTCACAGACCGGGTGAGGGACGTCAGTGGAGGTGTTCCAAAGCAGCCAGGTGGGTGTGGCACTTTTATCACTCTTTGTAACTTGCCACTTAGCCAGAGATGTTGTATACTAGCTATGGTTGATCTAGCAATTGAAATGCTTGAAACCTGTTCTGGTGACTTTCTTATGGTGTTAGCAGCAATTAAATGTTTCATCTTCTTCTGACAAATGTACTCTTTATAAGTCGCTTTGGATAAAAGTGTCTGCTAAATGCCCCTAAATGTGAATGTGGTCGGTAGAGTGTTCCACTCACGTCTTCTTCATCTGGATCTTCTCGGCGTGCCTCTGCTTGTGGTACAGCTTGGCCTTCAGGCCAATGGTCTTGCGGGCCTTGTGGGAGCGCTCGTGCACCTCTCGGCTCTCCTTCTTCCTCTTCCTCTCGTGGTGGTCCAGCCGGTAGCCATGGCGCTTCCGGTGTAACTCGATGTGCTCGTTCTGAGGCTGCGGACGAGAGGAACACATTGTGAGGAACACATCTTGAGGAACCCTGACGTCGTTCCCCAGCAGCTCCCATCAGACAGGGATTGAGAATGCGCGTGCATATAATATCCCGATATATATAACATGGAACCTTGGTGCAGGCCGTGGTGCCTCGGCAAAATCAGTAACAGGGTAATCTAACAAATTACTGTTTCCGTCGTTACAACGCTGTTACCGTTACTGAACATTAAATGCGGTGCGTTACTGTGACTTCACACAAACTCCTAGTGAGGAGACCGGGTGGGTAAACAACGAGATAAGTGATTATGATTGGCTAGGGAAGAGTCATGTTTCATGGTAGCCAACCGGAGCCAGTGTTTATGCACACACACAAGTAATTAGCTATAGTTACTCACTACTTGTTCCAAAAGGTTACTGAGTTAGTAACTGAATTACTCTATAATAAAAATAATTTGTTATCAGGGAAAGCAACTATTTGCGTTACTTAAAAAAAAGTTGCTGTATGTCAAAGAATTTGGACACACACACGATGAAGCGGCACAAATGGCGAGTCCGGAGCAATCCGATGTAAAGTTGTCACTTTCAAGGTGGAGATATAAGCACTACTTCAAATTCATTGAGGTCAAATGCAAGAATGCATAATGAAGTAACGCAAATAGTTACTCTTATTATAGAGTAATTCAGTTACTAACTAACTTTTTGGAACAAGTAGTGAGTAACAATAACTAATTACTTTTTTTAAGTAACGTTCCCAACACTGGTCAAAATACACGATAACAAAGAAACACCAAACTGTAGTCATGATTGTTTTAACATGTTACGACCATAGACTGTATGGTTACGACGTCCTTTGAGAACTTTAAAAAATACATGTATCGTTCAGTCTTCAGGAGGCTGGCGAAAGCCTCAGTCTGACAGACTTTTATTTACATAACAATCTTAGCGATGACCACTATAAATCCTTCAAGGAGGAAGACAACAACAAAACATCTGGACAGGCAGTAGTGCAAGTGCATCATTTAGTATAAGCGATTAATCTTAGATTCTTTACAGATATTGATAAATCCTCCGCATAACATTATTATCGTCACAGCGTCGGTCAGCTTCGCCACATGTCGGATAGCACTTGAAGCTAACAGCATGCTAACACGGTTCACCACACATAGCAGCAATATTAACACAGTATTGGAACCCGAGGGCTTACCATGTTGTCTTAGATGGTGTGTGTTACAATGTGTTACAGTAGAACCCGTCCACACGGAGACGGGGTTACTCAGTTGACTGTTTTACTGTCGGGCTTGGGTTCCAGGTGTTGATTCTCCCGAAGCCGATTGTTAGAGGAAGTACTTTTATCTTGTTTGGTACGTTGGGCAAAACGACCGACTTACAACAACGATTCCCTTCAGAAGTTGAAGACGATTACGATTATCTTTGCTTTGATTAATGTAAGTAGGCGAGTTAACGTTTAAGAGATCATTATTCAACAACTCAAATGTCAAATGAATGTATGTCATATCACATTTGTTTAGTTATATGATATTGAAATGATCTTTGTACAGAACTATGTACGAGGACATTATGTTCCGGGGATGTATTTTGATGTTGCGCTTCAAAGCCGAGTAGGCATGGATTTGACATTACAAAATAAATGTTGAATGGAATGAATCGTCATTAGAAAAAAACGGATTTAATTGCCACACATGAGTGTGTTAAGGCATTGTGGTTATGTAACGATTAGTATGTAGTGTGTTATATTTTCCATAAGAATTACAGATTTCCCTCATCATATACACAGTTTACATAATGACAATGAGACTCAGGGACATTGGGACCTACAGCATGATGATCTGGGTAAGAAAGTGTGTATTTATCTCACTGCTTGTCATTTATTCTAACAAGCTGTTGAATATGAATTATGTTTAATTTCCAGGGTAGGCATTTATTGAAGCACGGCATTCAGAGCTGCAGCCCCACGTCGAGCCGTGGGGTAAAGAGATGCTACAGCTTTCTGCCCGGTACGCCTTCTTTCATATCTTCGATGACAGCTATTTGCTGGTGTTTTTCATTGCTGACAATGTAATGTGATGCTAATCAAATATATCAACTCATCTTCTGTCGTTTTTAAACAGATAATGTTAAGTCATTGCGAATGGTTGCCAATCCAGATGTATCCAAGTAAGTAGAATCATTCTGCCAAATGATAGTCTCCAGCCTCGGTGGGATCCCAAGCTGCGTCTGCAGTGACCTCCCCTCTGCCTGCTCAGGATCCGAAACATCGGCATCATGGCCCACATCGACGCGGGGAAGACCACCACCACCGAGAGGATGCTGTACTACTCTGGCTTCACGCGGATGCTGGGAGGTGGGTAAAACAGAGGCAGGAGGCCGCAGGAGGTCCCAGTGGTGCTGTACCTGCAGTCCCCAACGTAGACCCACATTTCGCTGTCTCTCTCTCTGTCTCTCTCTCTCTCTGGCTGTCTTTCTCTCTCTCTCTGTCTCTCTCTCTCTCCGTCTCTCAGACGTTGACGACGGCGACACGGTCACAGACTACATGGCCCAGGAGCGGGAGCGCGGGATCACCATACAGTCTGCAGCCGTCACCTTTGATTGGAAAACGCATCGAATCAACCTGATAGACACCCCAGGTAACACGGCCAACCCCCAGGAAGAAAGAGATTTATACACACTCAAAGTCAAAGTCAAAATCAAAGTAGCTTCATTGTCAATTCCTTCACATAGCAAGACATTCAAAGGAATCTAGAGTACATTTCTCACCCTCCCACGGTAAAACAGATAAAGGCACAGGCACACGGCACAACATGCAGGACAAGACATTCCTAATACTAAAACTAAAGTAAACATACCTACAGATAAGACAGAAAGATAAATGAAAGACAATACAAGTATTAAAAATAAATATGCAATATGCAATGTACAATGTCGGAATCTACTGTTATATGAGGTAGAACCAGCTGCTGGATACAAAGGAGAACAACATTGAAATGGAGAGCTCTAATTCTGTGTGTGTGTGTGTGTGTGTGTGTGTGTGTGTGTGTGTGCGCGCGCGCGCGCGTGCGTGTGCGATCCCAGGACACGTTGACTTCACGCTGGAAGTGGAGCGAGCTCTTCGCGTGTTGGACGGGGCGGTGGCCGTGTTCGACGCATCTGCCGGAGTGGAGGTCTGTCTGCTCTGCGCCGCGTCCAGAGACTGAACCGCTGTGTTCACAGACTGAACCGCACTGTTCATAGACTGAACCGCTGTGTCATAGACTGAACCGCACTGTTCATAGACGGAACCGCTGCGTTCATAGACTGAACCGCTGCGTTCATATATTGAACCGCTATGTCCAGAGACTGAACCGCTGCTTTCATAGACTGAACCGCTGTGTTCATAGACTGAACCGCTGCGTTGTGAGTACCGGGCGCATTCACACGCCTTTTGCCCGTGTTTTGGTTTGGCGACAGGCTCAGACACTGACGGTGTGGAGACAAGCAGAGAAGCATCGGGTTCCCTGCATTTGTTTTCTCAACAAGATGGACAAACCGACAGCGAAGTGAGTCAACCAAACAACCCCGATGGGTCATTTTATAAAAGCGGGTTCTGATTTTAAATTGTACGTCTAATTGCAATAGTTCCAACATGTTTCCCGCAGCTTTGGTTTTTCTATTGAGAGCATACGGCAGAAGCTGAAAGCCAATCCACTGCTACTTCAGGTGAGTGTTCAAGAGGAAATGGCAGAGCAATAAAAGGCATTATGTGCTGTACATCATCATTACTGATGTACACATCTTAAATGTCAGCACAACAACGACTGTGTTTTTCAGATTCCTGTGGGCAGCGGGAGAGACTTCACAGGTATGATCGACTTGGTCAGCAGCCAGCAGATGACATGGAAGGCAGCGTCTCGAGAGAACGACGGACGTGACTTTGAGACCACGCCCCTCGGCCAGGTGGAGAACCCCGAGCTGGTCCAGGAAGCAGAGGAGGCCAGGGCTGCTTTGATTGAGCAGGTACTGCAACATTCATCCAAATGTAGTATGATTATTATTATGAGTACGTACTATTCTCCAAACGGACCAGAAGATGAGATAATCACCATCTAACACTATAATCTGTTTTACTTCACAGGTCGCAGATCTAGATGATGAATTTGCCGATCTGTTGCTCACTGATTTCAGTGATAATTTTGATGCCATTCCCTCAACAAAAGTAAGCCTTGAAGCGTTTGCTGAGAACACCACAGTATGAATTCACCCAATGAGACCGTTTGGATGCAGCGGCCTGGGGATGTTTGACGGAGTCCCTGACCGCATGGCCGTGTCCCCAGCTGCAGGAGGCTGTGCGCCGGGTGACCCTGGCCCAGAAGGCGGTCCCTGTGCTCTGTGGAAGCTCTCTGAAGAACAAAGGAGTGCAGCCGCTGCTGGACGCCATCACCGCCTACCTCCCGGCGCCCGACCAGCGCCACGGCGACCTGACGTGAGTGGATCCTTCCCGTCGTTCCCATCCCAGACCCGACTCAGACCCGCACTGTGGAGGTTATCCCGTTAGCTGCTACACTTTAGCGGCTCTGGTTGTAGCTGCAGTTATGGCTTGTATGCTTTTAAGACGACGAGGAAAAAGTACACCACACTAAAAACCATTTAGCTGCAGTAGAAAAGTGACATGGTGCAGGTTTAATCTCATTTAGGTCGTTGAGTCGATGTGTTTCATGACCCATTTGGGAACCATTTTGTGTCGCCATGCAGGCGGTGGTACGAAGACGACCTGTGCGCCCTGGCCTTCAAGGTGGTCCACGACAAGCAGCGAGGCCCCCTGGTGTTTCTCCGGATCTACTCTGGCACCATGAAGGCCCAGACGGCTGTGCACAACATCAACAGGAACAACGTGTATGTGGCTCCGGACAACACATCTCTTTTGATTGTGAAAGACACTGAATTTTGTATTTATATACTTTTGTGAAAGCTGTTTGGGGCTTTTATTCATGTGACACAGTGTTGGGCAGCAACACCCCCGGGCCCTTGGCGAGGTGACTCATTTTGGGATCTCGCCAAAGGTCGCGCTGCGGTGCGTTTCACTGTGGTGTGTTTCACTGTGGGGCGTTTCACTGCGGTGCGTTTCACTGTGGTGCGTGTCACTGCGGTGCGTCTCACTGCGGTGCTTGTCACTGCGGTGCGTTTCACTGCGGTGCGTTTCCTTTGCAGTGAGCGCCTGAGCTGCGTTTCACTGCGGCGCTTGTCACTGCATTGCGTTTCACTGCGGTGTGTGTCACTGCGGTGCGTTTGACTGCGGTGCGTTTGACTGCGGTGCGTTTCACTGCGGTGCGTTTCACTGCGGTGCGTTTCACTGCTGGTGCATTTGACTGCGGTGCGTTTGACTGCGGTGCGTTTGACTGCTGTGCGTTTCACTGCGGTGCGTTTCACTGCGGTGCGTTTCACTGCATTGCGTTTCACTGCGGTGCGTGTCACTGCGGTGCGTTTGACTGCGGTGCGTTTGACTGCGGTGCCTTTCACTGCGGTGCGTTTCACTGCGGTGCGTTTGACTGCGGTGCGTTTCACTGTGGTGCGTTTCACTGCGGTGCGTTTCACTGCAGGGCGTTTCACTGCGGTGCGTGTCACTGCGGTGCGTTTCACTGCGGTGCGTTTCCTTTGTTTCCTTTGCAGCGAGAGACTGAGCCGGCTCCTGGTGCCGTTTGCCGACCAACAGGTGGAGATCCCCTCCCTGACCGCAGGGAACATCGCCCTCGCCGTGGGCCTCAAGCAGGTAGACGGAGCCACAGGTAGAGGCAGCCGCAGGTAGAGGGAGCCGCAGGTAGAGGCAGCCACAGGTAGAGGCAGCCGCAGGTAGAGGCAGCCACAGGGCCCGTGGGGCCAGGCAGGCTGTGAGTCCAGGTCGGCCTGCTGCCCCATTGTTCTGAGGTCCGGGGGGAGGGCGCTGAGACATGGCTGCACAGAGAGGTCTCCAGTTAGGCTCGGTACTTACGGACCACGTCAGGGCGGCACCTTATCCGCAGTAGCTCAGTAGGGTAGAGCGGGTGGACAGAGCGGGTCGTCCACGAACCGGGACGGGTCGGCGGTTCGATCCCCTTGATCCCCCTCCTCGACATGTCGAACCTCACAAATGTACTGATTGTAAGTCACTTTGGACAAGAGCTTATGGAGCCTTGTCATGTCGTCATCATCTGGTAGCGTCAGATGTCATTAGCCACTCCGCTCTGTATCTCCATGTGTCCTGTACTGCTGCAGCAGCCTCTCCAGCGGCCTGTCTCTCTCTGTTTGTAGACTGTATCTCTCTGTCTCTCTCTGTTTGTAGACCGTCACCGGGGACACCATCGTGTCCTCCAAGGCGTCTGCGGCGGCGGCGGCGGCCCGACGAGCCAATCAGAACCAAGAGCCTGAGACCAAGGCCAGCGTGATCCTGTCTGGTGTGGAGGTCCCAGAGCCTGTGTTCTTCTGCTCCATAGAGCCTCCCACCATGGCCAAACAGGCGGGTCAGTAGACTCATTAGACCACAGTTTGTTGATATGTCTGTAATTGAAGCAGCCACATGGTACAATGTGACTGTGGCAGTTCAAATGAACCTTTATTGACAGATCTAGAGAATGCGCTCAACTGCCTTCAGAGAGAAGACCCCAGCCTTAAAGTCAGGGTGGACCCAGACTCTGGACAGGTAATGTCGTCACACATTGTTGTTTGTGTCATAAAATCCTCTGCAGATATATATGCTGTTATACTCCTGACCTCGAGATTCAGTCACATAATTACATGTATTTAGACATTTAAGGTGTGTTTTCTTATCTTCTTTTGTTGCACTGTATTCTTGGCTGCTGTGACACCCTCATCTCCCTTCAGGGTTCTATAAAGTCTTCTTCTCAATTATTTTCATTTACCTCAAATTCTTCCCTCAGACAATTCTATGCGGGATGGGCGAGCTGCATATTGAGATCATCCACGACCGCATCAGACGGGAGTACGGCATCGAGACCCACCTGGGCCCCCTGCAGGTGGCGTACCGGGAGACCGTCCTGAACCGGGCCTCCGCTACAGGTGAGCGCTCGGATGAGGAGGCCGGGGTGGTGACTCCACGGTGAGAGGACAGGCCAGTGGCCTGGTGCTCCACTCAGCAGCTGGGATGTGAACACTGTAGTCTGTACCGTATGCACTGTAGTATGTAACTTATGCACTGTAGTCTGTAACTTATGCACTGTAGTCTGTACCGTATGCACTGTAGTCTGTACCGTATGCACTGTAGTCTGTAACTTATGCACTGTAGTCTGTACCGTATGCACTGTAGTCTGTACTGTATGCACTGTAGTCTGTACCGTATGCACTGTAGTCTGTAACGTATGCACTGTAGTCTGTAACCTATGCACTGTAGTCTGTACCGTATGCACTGTAGTCTGTTCCGTATGCACTGTAGTATGTAACCTATGCACTGTAGTCTGTAACTTATGCACTGTAGTCTGTACCGTATACACTGTATGTAGTCTGTAACTTATGCATTGTAGTCTGTACTGTATGCACTGTAGTCTGTACTGTATGCACTGTAGTCTGTACCGTTTGCACTGTAGTCTGTAACTTATGCATTGTAGTCTGCAAGTTATGCATTGTAGTATGTAATTTATGCACTGTAGTCTGTACCATATGCACTGTAGTCTGTACCGTATGCACTGTAGTATGTAACATACACTGTAGTGTGTATCTTATGCACTGTAGTATGTTGTCATTATTATTACATTTCTTTAGCAGACGCTTTTGTCCAGAGCGACCTGCAGTGCCTGCAACAATGAAGATGTACCCCCCAAAAAGGGCGGGAATCATTGAGAGAGAGAGAGAGATGGCGAGATAAATAGATTTATTAGTCACATTCAGTGAGCCGGCGAGTTTCCTGCTCCGTTCCAGAAACCCTGGACCGGACGGTGGGGGAGAGGAGACACGTGGTGACCGTGACCCTGGAGGTCAGTCCTGTGGACGACATCTCCGCGGGGAACGCGTGTCACGTGGCGTTCGAGGGGGACACCGAGAGGCAGATGTCTGCCGACCTGAGAGGCGCCGTGGACAACGGGGTACAGAGCTCGTACTTTCAAGGTACCGTTTAACTCCTCCGCCCCTCAAAGACGAAGAAGGGAGAGACGTCTCCTTCACTTCACACGCAGACTTTACTGATTAATTTTTCGTTTTTTTAAACTCAACCCTAGAACTGAAAACCAAACCCCCAAAACCCCACCCATTGGAACCCCTAACCCTAACCCTAGCCATACAACTCAAAACTAACCCCCCAAAACCCCACCCATTGGAACCCCTAACCCTAACCCTAGCCATACAACTCAAAACTAACCCCCCAAATCCCCACCCATTGGAACCTCTGTTGTTGTACTGGATGACGACGAAGCGGTGATGCCTCTGCTTCCTGCCCCAGGCCCGTTGCTAGGTTACCCGGTCCAGAGCGTCTCCACGACGATCCAGAGCGTCAACCTGGACCCCGGGACCTCCCTCGCCATGGTGTCAGCCTGTGTGTCCCGCTGTATGCTTAAGGTATAGCAACACACACACTGCTGTGTGTAGTCATTTGCCAAACACAACACCGCACACACACACACGGTGTAGTGTTTTGAGGGTACAGTGCTGTCACCGACCCAGGCCATGAAGCAAGCGGGGGGGCAGATCCTGGAGCCCGTCATGTCCCTGGAGGTGACCGTGTGGGACAGCCACCTGAGCTCCATCCTGGGGGACCTGGCCCAGAGGCGGGGGGCCGTCAGGGACATCCAGAGTCGCCACGACAACAAGTTGGTGCTGGCCACCGTCCCCCTGGCTGAGATGATGGTGGGCTACGTGACCTCTCACACAGTCTCTCTCAACAGATGTCATAGATGAGAGTCACACCTATCTCATCACTGTTGTGTGATGTACCATGTATCTATGTGAATCCTCAATGAACTGACTGACGGTCTGTCTGTCTTCTTCTCATCGCAGGGCTACTCCACCGTCCTGCGCACGCTGTCTTCGGGCAACGCCACGTTCTCCCTCCAGCTGGACTCGTACGAGGCCATGAGCCCGCAGCACCAGAGGGTTCTGGTCCAAAGGGCGTCCGGGCTGGCCTATTGACACGGCCTTCCCCGTGCCCAGACCCCTCGCTGTCTGCGCAACGCGGACCACCTCAGAGATACTGGCCCCCCTTTTGTTTCATAGAGAAGGAATTCATCTCGCTCTGCAGCTCAATGCTGTGGATCGGTTTATTGAGACGAGTAGCCAAAGCAGTTGGAAAAGTCACTAATGCTATCTTTTAGCACATACAATACATAAATACATTATGAACTCAGAATTATTGCATTATGTTTTTATCAGTGAAAGATTATGGTATTTACATTGAATGATACAAATGTTTATCATGAATACTGTTACACTTCTAAAAAGGCTATTAAACACATTGGCTTAGAATGAGCATTGATGACGATGGTTTGTGCGTTTGTGTCCAGTCTTGTACTGCTTTCAGATCCCTTTGTACTCATGACGGCAGTGACCAGAGAATAAAGGTTGAGCCTGGATACCGCGCCTTCAAGAGAATAAACACATACACGTATCAGTACATGATCCTGAGTGTCTTTATGGGAAACTTTTAAATGAAACCCATTGGAACCCCTAACCCCAGCCCTACAACTCAAAACTAACCCCCAAAACCCCTACCATTGGAACCCTTAACCTTAACCCAAGAACTCAAAACTAACCCCCCACCCATTGGAACCCCTTACCCTAACCCAAGAACTCAAAACTAACCCCCAAAACCCCTACTATTGGAACCCCTAACCCTAACCCAAGAACTCAAAACTAACCCCCAAAACCCCTACCATTGGAACCCCTAACCTTAACCCAAGAACTCAAAACTAACCCCCAAAACCCCACCCATTGGAACCCCTAACCCTAAGTCCAAAGTCACTAGTAGCACGCCAACTCACTCCACCATGCGGCAGCGGTGCTTGGCCAGGCGGCTGTAGGCGTCGTTGACGTCGGTCACGTTCTTGGCGCTCCACAGGCGTTCCCCCACGGCGCTGGCGCGAGGCCTGCAGCCAGACCATCGACAGCTGGTTAGTGCCGGAGACCACTGGTTCACCCAGGTGCCTCTCACTGGGACAGCGTTAAGGCTGGAATTGACCTGCTGCAGACAACGCATACGGGTATGCATCATGGCTGCCACGCCTATTCTGCGACCGGTTGGTGTGTCGGTCGCGCACGTCGTCACAAGCGAAACACGACGCGTCCACAAGATGCACTACTAACAAGAAACTTGGGAGCGATCGTGCGGAAAAAAAACTGACAGCAAGATGCAATACTGACAAACAACGCTGGGGGCGATCGTGCAACGCTTTCTTCTCTGCCGCCGTCTTTTACAGTAGTAAGATGATCAGTTCTTCCTCTACCAGTGTCTCCATGTTGTTTATTTACATGAGCACGCAATACACATGCTTTTGTACGATTTCCGGATCTGATATTACTGTGGTCTGCCTCAAGTGCAATGCTTGCATTTGCTTGCTGCAAATGCAGCAAGCATCATTACGTGGCATTCACTTAAGCTTGGTCTAACAGCAAGTCTACCCTAACCATTAGGGTGGAGGGAGGGCTGTGGGTGAAGCCTACCACAGCCTTGGCATCAGGTTGGTGGAGTCCACGTACTCTCCCCACATACAGGCCTCTCCGCCAACCACCAGCTTCTTCTGGGCGTGAGTACCTGCAGGGAATAATTGATCACGGTTTGACCCGTCAGCACAATCCAAGTCAAATCGCTCCGCATCGATTCTCTCTTCCTGAGTCACATCCCGCATCCCCCGACCCCATCAGAACAACACACACACACACACACACCTGTGAAGTTCTGCGGGTCGGCCCTGTAGTGCCCAATCCAGTCCTGGCCGTAGGAGATGCGGTTCAGGTACCAGGGGGTGGAGAGGATGGTCCTGTAACCGGACGAGGTGACCTTGGCCATCTCGTTCTGGTACTGCTGCTGGGTTCCTTTCCACACGTGGATCAGGGTGTCTGGTTTCAGCTGCGCAGAGGGCGACAAGAGAGGCGGGGCTTGTGGTGACGGCGCTCTCTGCTCAGAACACGGTTGACCTGGGAGGCCGTCGTGGTGAGAAGATGATGGTCACTTGGATCTTTTGCATGTTATGTTTGACTGCATGATGTTCCGTCTGTCATCTGATCATCAACAGGACTGCATGAAAACAATGCCCCCCCCCCCCCCCCCCATCTCAACGGTCCACTCATGCATCATGAAATAAAAACACAGAACATACAGAACAACTCATACAGAACATAGAATATAGAAGAATGAACATGGCAGAGAAGAAAGAATAACCACATACCTTTACACCATTGTCAAACACCTCCTGCCATATAATGTAGCCTTTCTGAGTTGTAGAGACGATATCCAAGAGCCTGAATAAATCATCACTAAATAAATTAAATTGGTAACCGTAGATTGTCTTACCTGCATTTAAGGTGCTAGTATTATCATTATTATTATTATTGTATCCAATGACTTATGTTTTTAATGGTAAAATGAGATTTGATGGAAGCAAGATGCATGTGAGCTCATATTTGTGTTTGATATGCATGCTAGCATGCTTGTAGCATGCAGGCAAGAGGTAGGAAGTAGGTGGAGAGGTCATATGTCAATCCACTCACTGTTGGATGTAGAATGATTCCAGTTTAGAGTAGTCCTGTCCGAAGCTGTGCTGCTTCATGAACTTTGTGATATCTGGGTTGGACTTCCTGTGGACGGGGGGGGACATACAGAAACAAGTTCAGCAACCAAGTCGGATCAAACCCAGAACCTCTCTTCTGAGAATGAAACACCATAACCACTAGGCCACCCTGATGTGTGTACCAATGACCATTTCATAAATTAACTAAAGCTCAGATCTTACCAACAGCTGAAGTCCACCTCGTCACCTCCCAGATGGATGTAGAGGTCGGGGAACACCGTGCTGATCTCCTTGAAGAACAGGTTCATGAAGTCGTAGGTGGTGTTCAGAATGGGGTTGACCGGTCCGAAGGTACCAGAGGGACTGGACCCGGAGTAGCACGGCGTCAGCAGGTCCTTCTGCCCTGAGGGGGGAAGAAAGACCACAACAGTCTGGTCCGTCCAGGCTTCGAAGTGCAATTATCCCCACAATCGCCTCGGATCCACCACACCCATGAAGAAGACACGACCACTGATCAAGAGCTTCAAAGGGGCATTTTTAGCAGAAGCTTTTGTCCAAAAAGCGTCAATCAGTCCAAATGTACTGATTGACTTACAATCAGTACATATTGTAGGGTTCGACATGTGGACAGTTGGAGGTGGGGGATCAAGGGGATCGAACCGCCCACCCTACGGTTAGTGGACGACCCGCTCTACACACTGAGCTACTGCGGCCCACAGCCCATGTGTTCCATGTGTTCCGAGATCTGCAGCTTCGCTACAGTCGGAAAACGCCGCTGTCGGGGAACCCGCGCTGAAGCTACCGCTTCAGACATGAATACATGCATGCTTGTGCGTACGTGAGCAGCCAGTCCGAGCAGTGGAGATGAGCCAAACGAATCACAACGAAGAAAACGGGTTTGACGAGTCAACGGGCGCTCGCTGTAACCGCCGGTGTTTTCAACCCGCACGGCCCGTCAGCCGAGGAGAAGCTCTCAGGGACAGGGAGTTCTTCAGGTGCTTCTGGAAGAACCGGGGGGGGTCTAGACTCCCGGGGGGGGGGGGGGGGGGTCTGGACTCCCTGGTCAGGAACCCACCTTTGCCCCAGGACTGGGTGTGTCCCGGCGTGTCGAACTCCGGCACCACGCGAATGCCCCGCAAACGGGCATACTCGATGATCCTCTTGACGTCGGCGGGCGTGTACACGTGGGTGTAGGGGTGGTAGGCGCCCTGCTCGCACAGAAACACCAGAACAGGCTTCTCAAGCAACCGAGCGTAGGAGGAACACACGGGACTTGAAATGAAACAACAACGTGCGCCTGAGTGATGACACCGACCGCCTGGCTGAGCTGGGGGAAGGTGGGGCTGAAGTACGGGAAGGAGGGGTCGTCCACGATGTGCCAGTGGAACACGTTGAATTTGTTCATGGCCATGGCGTCCTGGGAGAGGGACATCACACAGCCTGCTGTCATGACTTTTTTGTGTGATGATCACCATGGTTGTGATCTTGGGAGTGACGTATGACATACCAGGGTGGCCAAGATGAGGTTGACAGGCAGGAAGTGGCGAGAGGTGTCCAACAGGACCCCTCGATACTGGAACCTCGGGAAGTCCGAGATCTCTGTGAGGTTGATGTTTTTCTGAAAGCACAGTCGAACCCGCAGTTACAATAATAAATTAATCTTCTCATTTCAACTGTAAAATAGCAAACTGGGGCTAGTTAAAGTTTAAGTCCTCTCTAACTGAAAAAGCTGTATATTTACATGATTGAAATTAGCTTTCCGGGGGGAGGGATACATATATTGTAGAGCTGCGTTATCATTTGTATACCATTCTGAAAAACCCCAATGAAAAGACAAACACAGAGAGGGTTGATGCAGGCTGATCCCTCTGTGGCTCGGCTGCTAACACCTACCATTCACAGCATCACAATGGCAACGTGCTGATGGTAATCCAGGGCACCTGGCCACCGCTAAACTCCCAGGGCCCTCATACTGCTTCATGTACTGGTATGCTAGCATTAGCGAGCTGCATGCCTCCTATGTTATTGTCTGTCTTAGCTTGTAAGTCTCGTCACAACGTTTCATCAAATGTTTTAATAAAAGAACTTACAGCCCCGTATTCATCTTCATACAACAACTGGCTGAACGTTTCCAGACCTGCCGACAAAGAAGCAAAGTATGACGGTTCAGAAGAAACACGCTGATTGTCATCACACCCTGACAGCATTTCTGACACAAACAAACTAGACAACCGTTTGCCCCCCACAGCCAGGAGGTGTGCCCCCCCCCCCCCCCCCCCCCCCCCTTGGAACCGACATGACTCTCGTCTCATCAGCAGTCGCCTGTTTATTGATCATTTGAAGAAGTTCACCCACCTCGAAGAGCTCCCCACACCTTCGGTGCCTTCAGAACAGCATGAGACTGGTTGACGGACAGCTCATCTGAACAGAGACCCCAACGTCAAAAGTTAATATTCAACTCAACATATGGACCACACAGGAGATACACAGAGTCAAACAAGGTTTCGCGGAATAAAAAATGTTGCATACTCCCTTTTTTTAGATGGGCTAATGCAATAACATTGCATCGATTATTCGGCTCACCTCAGCACTGAGGAGGAAGAGGGAGGAGGAAGAGTGAGAGTGAGAGTGAGAAGGGGGGGGGGGGGGGGGGGGGGGGGACTCACAGGACTCGTCGGACGTCGCCGCGGGGTACGCGTCACACTCCGAGTCCGACGCCGTGATCCACACCAGCAGCTGAGACAGTTCAGGAGGACTCCCGAGGACCGTCCTCTGGTCCGTACTCCTCTTGGTGGTGAACATGTACTCATGATACCTGCGGGGGTGCAGAGCTTCAGGGAGAGTTCGCACTACATTCATCATCCGCTGACCCCCCCCCCCCCCCCCCCCCCCCCAGATGTTAAGAGTGGTCTTTAGTACCTTCTGTAAGCATCCTGCAGAAGGCTGCAGCCGGGACCAGCTGAAGAGTCCTTCGCGTCCAGAATCTGGAAGCTGGAGCTGCTTATTCTGAGGGCCGACGTTGATAAACGCACTTTTTGGGGCATCGGCCACAGAGAGCCATAGTTGGACTCTGCGGGGCGTTTCGCCGCACCTGGATGTCTAAACCCCTGGGATACACTAACTACCAGAGACAGTATAACACACGTCAACATGGCTTCACGACCAGGCAGACCGTCCGGAACACAATCAGAGCAGATCCATTAGTAAAGTGAACCGCTGGGATGCTGCAACTCTCCAAAACAGGCGTGCGGAAATTCCTGGGCGGGACTTAACGCGGAAGCAGCAAAGACAGAAATAATGAACCAATACTCCGTTAGATCGGTGACGTCACTGCAGTGTCTCAACTCTTAAGAATTAATAAGAGGACAAGTATTAGTATTTTTTTTTTTTAATTGCATCCTTAGACACATCCTATCATTTAACAATACATCTTTGTTCTCGTTTGGCCATGCATGATAAGCAAATAGCCAAGTGAAAATAGTTTATTGGGTTGGAACCTTGTAGGCGTTGCAATTTCTTACTGTGCTTTGGGCAAAGTACCAACTACACGAGCTGAACACCCAGAACTTTATTAAAATAGTTTAATAGACAAATCTCTGTGGCAGTAAACATAAGACACATTTTCTTTTATTTCAAAAGGCTAGCTACATCCCTCCATATTTCCTGTGGCTGTTTAATACACCATCCAGAATCATGTGACACTGGTTTCTTCTTCAGGGCAGATCTTCCCTGATGGGTTTATGTCCGTCAATCTCAGCTGTGTGAAGAGACTAAGCATTTTTTTTGGTTTAGTTTCAAAATCTTGCTCACGTCTGCCATTCTCTGCTCTGTCCATCACGAGTCTAACCTATACTGCAGCTTTAATGACACTCTGAAGTTTCTGACATAACCATCTTTAAGGTTTTGCCTACTGTGTGTTTTTTTTCATTGCAACCATGAATTTCAGCTGTGATTGCAGGAACTGTGAGGTCAACTCACAGCCACGGTCAGGAGAGCAAGGCTCAAAGCTCTTCCATAATAGAGGAGAGAGAGTGGACAGATTTAACATCCTGCCTTACATTATTTACAACCCAGTTAGGAAGCAATAGGAAACATTCCACAGGCTCTCAGAATTGATTCGGTCCTTTAGATCCCATCACTAGACAGAACAAAGAATACATTAACTATTTCTAGGATAATTTTATTCATATGGAATCATACAAACATATAAAAATATTCATCCAGCATAAATTAACTCGGGAGAGTATGAGAATATCTGATTGGCAATTATGTAGAAGACCTTCAAATACGTAATAATCTGATTCACATTCACGTCAGAACAAATGTTTGTTATTTTTTAAAAAGGCTGCTCAGTGCATCAACATGAGGGATCAATCTCACCGAAACTCTTCAAAGTAAAAGCATGATTGAGTGTCAGAACACGTCTGTCTCCCTTCCCGGTCCGCGGCCCACCTCAGTGTTCTTTATACTCATGGCGGCAGAAGCTCGTAAACAACGGCTCCGCAGGGATGCCCCGTCTGGAAGGGAAAAGATTAACGCGAAACAACCAAACGTCAGTCATTTCCTTATCACCGTCCAACATGAAGCGTAAGAGCCAGGCAACTCCTGTTTAGATCTGATTAAGAGTCAAGGGAGCCGTGACAAATCCATGATTCAATCAAAGACTTTCTCCCTCTAGTCATGTTTCCCCTGTAGTTCATGTCTCTTGGAAGCTCACCCGTGACCACTAGATATTTTTCTGTGCACTGCACAAATCAAAGTTCTGATTTAGTATTCCGGCACGTTCTCCTTTGCTCCTCGGCCGTGCCGCGATTTGTCATCCAGGGTCTGTCCCCGTTTCATCGCGCAGACTTAGGCTAATGCGTGATAGCATTATGCTAACAGTAGCTAACTATCAGTAGGTAGCTTCTCCAGCTGCTGTGCTCAGAGCAGAACAGCAAAATAACGACCCAACGTGTTAATTACATTCCGTATTGATATTATATATCATATTAATTTAATACTGATATCATATATCAGATCACTATTATATGGTATTTTTACACCGCATTTTTGTATTTATTTCACTTCTATTCTTTTTATTTTTGGTATTTTATTTTATTTCTATTTTTTGTATTGTATTTATATGTACCGTGGCTGCTACGGTGACCCGATTTCCCTTTCGGGGATTAATAAAGTCGCTCTATGTCTATGTCTATGTAAGACCGCACCGCGTTTCCGTGAGCTGAATGTTCCCCAACTCACGGGGCGGAGGACACACACACACACGAGACACAAAACACACGCTAAAGCCACTCACTCCACCATGCGGCAGCGGTGCTTGGCCAGGCGGCTGTAGGCGTCGTTGACGTCGGTCACGTTCTCGGCGCTCCACAGGCGTTCCCCCACGGCGCTGGCGCGAGGCCTGCAGGCAGACCATCGACAGTTCGTTAGTGCCGGAGACCACGGGGCTCATCCGGGTGCCTCTCACTGGGACAGCGGTGTTGGGGTGGAGGGGGGGGGGGGGGGGAGTGTGAAGGGTGAAGCATACCACAGCCTTGGCGTCAGGTTGGTGGCGTCCACGAACTCTCCCCACAGACAGGCCTCTCCGCCGATCACCAGCTTATTCTGGGCTTCACTACCTGCAGAAGACGTCAACAGGGAACCTTCAGAATCATCGGCTTCACTTCCCCCCCCTGTGCACCCGAGCACGAGTCTGTTTCAGGAAGTGGTGAACATGTTCCCTTTCTATCAAAAAAATACAACTGTAATCAACAACTGTGGCTGGAGATGATGCTCTTCACGTGAAAACATATTTGGGGCGACACAGCATGAGGCTAAACCACATGACGCTGTGTGTCAGCCATTTTACCCCGACGTGCGCGTGTGTGTGCGGCGCGTGTGTGCGAGGCGCGTGTTCACGCGGGCGCCCTGACCTTTGAAGGCGAGCGGCTCCACCTTGTAGTAGCGCTGCCAGTCCTGGCCGTAGCTGATGTAGTCCAGGTACCACGGCGCCGACAGGATGGTGGTGAAGCCGGCCGCCGTCACGTTGAACAGCTCCTCCTGCAGCCGGTTCCCCATCCACACGTTGACCACCGTGTCGGGCTTCAGCTGCAGCACAGCGGGGGGGGGGGGGGGGGGAGCAGTCAGACGCTCAGCCGGGCGCCCCAATTCAATTAAATTTTATTCATAAAGTGCATTTCATGCACAAGGCAGACTCAATGTGCTTCACAAGAGGTATACATAGTGACAGTAAAAACAGTTATATTTAAAAAATCAATTAGGAGTCAATTGAAGAGTGAACAATCATATGTATGCCATCCTCACCACATACACACTTAAACTCATACATGCGCAGTGCAGCCACTCACATAACCACACATGGACACATGCACAAACACACACACCATTCAACAGAATGCTGTTGAAAAAAAGATCTGTTTTTAAAGATGGCTACTGATGTGGCATGTCTAACTGTGTCATTGGCCCAATGGCCCAATGGCTTGGACCACTGACTCAAAATGCATTGGGATGTAGACGTACCTTCACGCCGTTGTCGAACACCTCCTGCCATATCATGTAGCCTTTGTTCGACGCGGAGACGATATCCAAGATGCTGTAATCATTATGGGGGCGATGTTATTGAGAGGTCAGCCACCTGTTTTGTTTTTTGCATGTTGATGATCTAACACATTGTGCACTGCATGGTGATAACAACACACTTGTTTGTTATCCAGATGACTTATGATTTACTCGCATTAACAAACCTTGTTTCTGGTTGGATCATGAACAGACCCTAGGTGCGTTTAGATCGGCTATTTTACAACATGTTACACACGCATATGTTCAGTTCTGAAGAGGTCGACTGTAGAGAATGCTTCTTATTGTGTACTTTAGTTCACCCACTTCTGGATGTAGAATGATTCCAGTTTGGAGTAGTCTTTTCCAAAGCCCTGCTGATCCATCCACTTCTGAATGTCTGGGTTGGACCTCCTGTGGACAGAAGAAAATACACAAAAGCAAGTTGAAACATCAGATTTTTTTTTAGATTCACTCCCTCTTCATTAATGAGATGGTAGGTGTTACACATCTCGCCCAAGGGGTTCAAACCCAGAACCTCTCGTCTGAGAATCAAACACCATAACCAATAGGCCACACTGATGTGTGAACCAATGACCATTTACTAAAGAAACTAAAGCTCAGATCTTACCAACAGCTGAAGTCCACCTCGTCACCTCCCAGATGGATGTAGAGGTCGGGGAACACCGTGCTGATCTCCTTGAAGAACAGGTTCATGAAGTCGAAGGTGGTGTTCAGGATGGGGTTGACCGGTCCGAAGGTACCAGACAGACTGGACCCGGAGTAGCACGGCGTCAGCAGGTCCTTCTGCCCTGAGGGAGGGGTAGAGGCGGGGTCGTGTGCTTTAAGGGGTACCGTTTAAGAGTACAGCGCTCCATTGGTTAAGACCACTGGGGTCTCCATGGAGACGGGATAACATCACTCTCTTGACTAAACAAACACAATGTTTGCATCATCTTCCATCGGCAGAGATTTCCGCAAGTTACAAAAAATCTTGGGAGGTGCGAGAAGACCCAAAGTCCCAAAATAGAGTTGGGTGATGCAAGAGTTCGTTTTCTCTGCAGTCGTTTTGTTCTTGCGCCTCGCCAATCTGTTTCCCATCGGTACGTCTGCTTCCGACTTTCAAAACACCAGCGCGCATAAACTAACCGATTCCTAATGTTTGTTCAGAAAAGTAATTCACCGTGATGACACAAGACCAGACCAGACCGGACCAGACCAGATAAGAGCGGCCGAAGTACCCACCTTTGCCCCAGGACTGCGTGTGTCCCGGGGTGTCAAACTCCGGCACCACGCGAATGCCCCGCAGACGGGCAAACTCGATGATCATCTTCACGTCGGCGGGCGTGTACACGTGGGTGTAGGGGTGGTAGGCGCCCTGAAACACACACACACACACATACGGGTTAGGTGGTCGGTTAGGGTTAGGGCCGGCGGTCAGACAACAAGCACAGTGCTGACCTAATGGACCAGGAGGGGAGGAGAGGGCCGGCCTGAACCATGACACACACACACACACACACACACACACACAGACACAGACAGACAGACAGACAGACAGACAGACAGACACACCTTCTGGCTGAGCTGGGGGAAGGTTCGGCTCAGGTAGGGGAAGGACTGGTCGTCCACGATGTGCCAGTGGAACACGTTCAGCTTGTTCATGGCCATGGCCTCCTGTGAACGCACGGTGTCAGTGTACAAATGAACGCAAAGAGAGTGAAACGTCGCAGGCTCGTGGAAGGTGAGACGAAGCCGACGGTGACAGCGACGAGCGTCCTACCAGGTTAGCCAGGATGACCTTGATGGGCAGGAAGTGGCGTGACGTGTCCAGTAAGATGCCTCGGTGCTGGAATCGAGGGAAGTCCACGATTTTGGACGAGTTGATGCTTTTCTACAAAAAAAACGAAACACACGAGTCAGTGCATTTCATTTACACACACAAAAAAAAGATTGTTTACCCTGGCTTTGAATATGTACACACAATTACAGCTCGGCAGAGATTGAGAGCAATGCATAATTAGTTTCTTTTTTTTAAATAATCTAAATATTGTGAAAGACTTACAGCCCCGTATTCATCTTCGTACACCAGCTGGCTGAACGTCTCCAGACCTGTGGAGCATACGCGAGTTCATCATCCTCTTGTAAGGGCGTGACTGTGGTCATGTGGCAGTTTGGTGGCAAGATATACAGTAAAGAAGCCAAGAGAAGGTCGAGGTCAGATTTAAGATAAGATAAACCTTCATTAATCCCCTGAGGGAACAACAACAATGAGAAGGAAACACCGGAGAGGAAGGCCTACAGGTAGAGAGTACAGAACACAACAAAAAGGTAATAAAAACATAAATAAGACTAAAGATAAAGTTCAGCTCGCCTCAGACACCTGCACTGGAACTCTGAAGGAGTGAATCATTGAACAGGTGTGCAGTCTGCAGACAACATATCTACAGAGCAGGAGAATGGACGCCTACCTCGAAGAGCTCCCCACACCTTAGGTGCCTTCAGGACTGCGTACGGCTGGTCCACAGTCAGCTCATCTGGACAGAGATTCAATAGTTTGTCACCACATTAACCATGGGGCCCCTTTCAAAAGTAGGAAAAAACTTTATTCCGGTCCGGTAAATTTGGCTACGGCAGTGCACAAGTATAGACACAGTTAGTCAAGTGAAGATACAGCAAGCATACTTGTGCTATGAAAGACAAGTGCTACAATTTAATGTTAAAATGACAGAAAATGAGGCGACCATGCCCAATCATTGACCTGTAAAACAAAGGAGGACACTTTCTGGACAACTTTCATTTCATGACCATTTCCCGAAATTTACTGCCATCACGGTTGACCTGGTGAAACAATGCCACGAAAGAACCGTTGGAGTAATTGTGCACTAGGGCGACACCTTTACCCCACCATGCGGTTCAACAATGGGAAGTAACTCACATGACTCGTCCGAGGTGGCTCCGGGATGCGCGTCACAGTCGGAGTCCGGGGAGGTGATCAACACCTGGAGCTCGGGCAGCTCCGAGGACGCGGCTTTCCTCTTGTAGTGCCTGCTCTTCCGTGCGTCGCCCAACATGTATTCATAATACCTGCAGATGAACGCAGCGCAGCTGTATAACAACCATTGTATGTCTATTTACGCAACCACCCCTGCAAACACCATTGGTTCATAACAGGGGGACGAGGAGACGAGAGAGGGGGAGACGACAGCCCATGAGACACCACACAGACACACTGTCTCACCGTCTGTAGGCGTTCTGCAGAAGGCGGCAGCCGGGACCAGCAGACGACCCCTCGGCGTCGACCACTCTGAAGCTGGCGCTCGACAGTAGAAATGTGTTCTCCGACAGCAGAACCTGCTGGGGCAGAGGCCACAGGGATCCATACCTGGACCCCCCGTCCACGGTCACGGTGTCGCTGGACACGTCCTGGTACCGGGACCCCTGATACCCCCGACACACCGCGACCCAAAGCAGCAGCGCAGCAAGGCGAAGCGCCGCAGACATGATAACAGTGTGTGTGTGTGTGTGTGTGTGTGTGACGTCAAGATGAGAACCCGGCGGCCGCCGCGCACCCGAAGTCCTTTCAAAGTGGGCGGGGTTAAGCAATGCGGAAGAGCGGATAGCTGGCGATGCGTTCTGGACAACTCGGAGAGCTGGGAATTTACGCGCATGATGTTAAATCATCTACAGTGTTCAGTCACGTAGTGCAGTATATTAGCATGTGAATCAGACGAAATCAAAATTTAACATAGGAATTTCCTTCAAATGTTGGTGGAAACGTTTGTAATGTTTTTTTAATATACTTGAGGCGGCGACGTAACTTGGAGGAGAGTTTGTAAATTCCTACAGACAGCTGGTCATGTATCTGGTGGAGGGCGGTGCTTAAACACCTCAGCTGTAGGGAGATGGAGAACGTATACTGACCACCAGGGGGCGCTGCTGTCCTGTAAGACTCCCCCTCACCATTTATCTGACCTAATACTGTACAACACAGACATGCACTGATAGATTAATATGTTTTAGTTTGTCTTTAGTTTGTATTACAGTTTACAATAGTATATAACACCAATCAGCTAAACAACCCCCATCTCTCTTATGAATAGGCCTACAATATACAGACCTGGGATATTAGAATAAAGGGGAATAGAATCGCTTATTAACGTTTCAACGCACACGTTTACTCGGAGACGCGTTGCAGTTAAATCCTCAACTGAAACCGTTGTTGTCGTGTTGCATGGCTGTAACTCGTCCAACTCAAACCATGTGTAGAGAGTCAGCCCTCCCGAGCATTTCCTCTGGGGGCTCCCTCCTCTTCCTCACCAAACACACCCTGTGATGAGGAGGAGAGGAGGAGCGCCTCCGCGCACAACTGCGCTCAGACGAGGCGGAGCGGAGTAGCCTGCTGGTCATCTATCTCCTCAGCCCGTGGTCTCACTGGAGAACTTAAGAGAAGACTCAGGCTCAGACCAATGTGTCCAGCAGAATTTAGGCGATCGTCACCGTAACCCGGGGTTGTTCATTTTGGGGACTTTCGTCGGACGCACTCAAGGATTTATTCTCAAGCGCAAAGGAGCGTAGTGCAACCAGCATCGTGGCTCTCCCGGAGGTGGCATGTTCGAGGGCTCAGACGGACAGAATTGAACTCCTGCTTTCCCCCAAAGAGGTAAGAACCACAGCAGACAGGAGCCAACATGGGCTGATGATCCTACAGGAGAACTCATTTAACACTACACACGCATGCTAATATTCCTTATTCACACCACAGGTCGTGAAGACTTGTGATTTATAGTCCTTATATTTAGGGCCTCGTTAAATGATCTCTGAAGTGAGAAGGCACTCTGTCGTGCACCCTGTTTATGTCAACTTAATTGGATACGCGTTTTAGGGTTCATATCGTGAAACCATCATCGGAGCTGTTTTTGCGATCCATGGTCCAGATTCTCAGTTTTGATCTACAGTGTACAGCCCAGTGTGTGCTGTCAAAGCCCACCTGAAGCCCTCAGACATGCAGGCCATCAGGTGCGGTGCGCGTATCGGGGGTGCGTTACTCCAGCCGTCCCCATTTGATCGTCAACGTCTTTGGTTTTTAACGCAATTAACTTCACCCCCCCGAGAGGTTCAACAGCTGCTTTGGGAATTCAACCGTGTATCGCAGACGTTACATTGTTTCCCCCTCCCAAGTGTATTCTAGTCTTTTTCTTCCTCTCACACACCCGGTTTGGGTGTTTCTACGGTTAGACTCCCCCCTGCGCCTCTCTTCCTGTGTGAGAGAGCCACGGTCAGCCAGGACACCTGGCAATGGTTTAAAACACATTTAGTCCACACGGGCGAGAGGCGGAGTGTGTATAGCGCGCAGTGAGTCGCTGCCGCGCGTCCCTGCGGTGAGGCTGCGTCTCCCGATGAGGGGCAATTAGATGCTTATTGTGATGCTCAAGACAATGCCTGTGGAATGTAGCGACAGACAAGAACTTACAGAAGGATTTGAAAGAGTTTGATGGCTCTAGCAGGCCTGCGAACACATTCTTATTGTGTTCGATTCAGTCGCGAATGGTGTCGTAATAGGCCTACAATTGTAATTACACTAATAAGTCATATAGGCTATACAACAGGTCATGTAGCTATATTATTACACTCTCCAGAATTATTGCTAAGTAAGCTCTTCGACATTTGTGGAAATCTTTCCAGTATCGAGTTATGCTTTAACATTCCAAGAATAGGTTTTAAACTGGTTGTTGTGTTTGCGGGCAGGGACTGTTTTGATGCATTGAACGTCACACATGGATGACCTCAGGTACTGATATGCTCGCTAAAATAAAGGGACAGGGCGACCATGCATGCAGAACTTGATGATTGAATCTCAAAAAATGATTATGCCAATTAGGGCATAGGGCAGTACGGTCGATGAATGGTTCAATAGTTCCTGTTATTTTATTAAGCGTAGTGGAAACAGAATAAGGTGCTGGATTTAGATTCCGGAATCTTCCACGCCTTCCAACGTCCAAATGAATCTGAATCACCAGGAAACAGGCCAGCTCATCACGCGGAGCGTCAGATGAATGGAGAGAATTAAACGTAGCATATGTTTCAACACAATTCAAAGTTAAATAATCAGCCAAATCCAGTTTGTTTTGGGGCTAAAGCAGGCCAGATTATCAGGTTCATGTAAATGTTGTACACATAATGAGAGTCCCCGGTTTTGTATTTTTCAGTATGTTTAGCGTGTTTGCCATGTCTGCCCCCTCGACATTCCTCAATGGCAACTGTTGGGAAACTCTGAATAGAAACATTTTAATGGGATTTAAAGACCTGCTATCTCGGACATGTTTGGCGTGAATGCCCTCAGAGCAAGAACAATGAGGGCTACCTCTGCAGACGCAGAGAGCAGGCAAGCCTCGACCATTCTGAGACTATAAGGCAAAACTAATTCCCTTTTTGAAGTGGTCTAGCGAGCAGGTCTTCTCGTAAGTCCTGGTGAGTGAAGAGAAGAAAGGATGGTTACTTCTTCCTGTGTAACTTCATCCTGCCTCTTACAAGCTTGAGTCCCACTTCCTGAAGTACAACAAGAAGAGGAATTTCGAAAAGAATTTCTCCCATCTCTTATATTTACACACGATATCTTCCCGTAATCTAACCTGTCATCATGCTTGCATTTCCTCCAGGAAGTCTATAACATAAACCTAACCCTTTGTTGTTTTTTTTCTTCGTTTTTTTTTTTTTTCTTCTCCCCCCGCTCCAGGATTCAATGAAAATGTCCGTTTGCGTCCACGAAACCCGCAAGTCGCGCGGCAGCACGGGCTCCATGAACATCTACCTGTTCCACAAGTCGTCGTACGCCGACAGCGTGCTCATGCACCTCAACGCCCTGCGGCAGCAGAAGCTGTTCACCGACGTCCTGCTGCACGCCGGCCGCCGCTCCTTCCCCTGCCACCGCGCCGTGCTGGCCGCCTGCAGCCGCTACTTCGAGGCCATGTTCAGCGGCGGGCTGCGCGAGAGCCAGGCCAGCGAGGTGGACTTCCGCGACTCCATCCACCCGGAGGTGCTGGAGCTGCTGCTGGACTACGCCTACTCCTCGCGCGTGGTCATCAACGAGGAGAACGCCGAGTCCCTGCTGGAGGCCGGCGACATGCTGGAGTTCCAGGACATCCGGGACGCCTGCGCCGAGTTCCTGGAGAGGAACCTCCACCCGACCAACTGCCTGGGCATGCTGCTGCTCTCCGACGCCCACCAGTGCACCAAGCTCTCCGAGCTGTCCTGGAGCATGTGCCTGAGCAACTTCCCTGCCATTTGCAAGACAGAGGATTTTCTCCAACTGCCCAAAGACATGGTCGTGCAGCTCTTGTCCCACGAGGAGCTGGAGACGGAAGACGAGAAACTGGTGTACGAGGCCGCGCTCAACTGGGTCACCTACGACCTGCAGGGCAGGCACCCCCACTTGCCGGAGCTGCTGAAGACGGTGCGTCTGGCCCTGCTGCCCGCCATCTTCCTCATGGAGAACGTCTCCACCGAAGAGCTGATCAACGGCCAGACCAAGAGCAAGGAGCTGGTGGACGAGGCCATCTGCTGCAAGCTGAAGATCCTGCAGAACGACGGCGTGGTCAACAGCCCGTGCGCCCGTCCCCGCAAGACCAGCCACGCACTCTTCCTGCTGGGCGGCCAGACCTTCATGTGCGACAAGCTCTACCTGGTGGACCAGAAAGCCAAAGAGATCATCCCCAAGGCCGACATCCCCAGCCCCCGCAAGGAGTTCAGCGCCTGCGCCATCGGCTGCAAGGTGTACATCACGGGCGGCCGGGGCTCGGAGAACGGCGTCTCCAAAGACGTGTGGGTGTACGACACGGTGCAGGAGGAGTGGTCCAAGGCGGCGCCCATGCTCATCGCCCGCTTCGGCCACGGCTCCACCGAGCTGAAGCACTGCCTGTACGTGGTGGGGGGCCACACCGCCGCCACGGGCTGCCTGCCGGCGTCCCCGTCCGTCTCCCTCAAGCAGGTGGAGCAGTTCGACCCGCTGGCCAACAAGTGGACCATGGTGGCGCCGCTGCGGGAGGGCGTAAGCAACGCCGCGGTGGTCAGCGTCAAGCTCAAGCTGTTTGCCTTCGGCGGCACCAGCGTCACGCAGGACAAGCTGCCCAAGGTGCAGTGCTACGACCCGCAGGAGAACCACTGGACCGTGCCGGCCTCCTGCCCGCAGCCCTGGCGCTACACCGCCGCCGCCGTCCTGGGCAACCAGATCTTCGTCATGGGCGGCGACACGGAGTTCTCGGCGTGCTCCGCCTACAAGTTCAGCAGCGACAGCTACCAGTGGACCAAGGTGGGCGACGTCACCGCCAAGCGCATGAGCTGCCAGGCCGTGGCGTCGGGCAACAAGCTGTACGTGGTGGGCGGCTACTTCGGCACGCAGCGCTGCAAGACGCTGGACTGCTACGACCCCACGCTGGACGCCTGGAACAGCATCACCACGGTGCCCTACTCCCTCATCCCCACCGCCTTCGTCAGCACGTGGAAACACCTCCCCTCCTGAGCCCCGCCCCGCCGCCCCCCCCCCCCCCCCCACCCACCCACCCGGACGGCCGTCCCCCCCGTGAGGTGAGGAGATCTTCCCACGCCATCCCCCATGTCACCCCCATCACCCAACGGGTGAAGCGACGGGGGCTGGCGTGGCTGGCGATGAGCGTGCGTTTCAAACGGTCGGCCGGTCAGCTGCGTCCGGTAGGGAGGATATGGGCGGACATCTTAGTGTTGGTTTGGTCAAAGCACAAGGGGAGTAGCAGGGGGAAACAGAAAGCGTTGTGTTCTGGTGGCAGTGGAGGCCGGGGGGGGCGGTGGGGGGGTGGGGGGGGGGGGGGGGGGGGGGGGGTTAATAAGACAGGGCTTCAACCAGCAGCCCCCTCCAACATCCTGGTGGGACTAATCCTCTCTCAATTGGCTCCTTTTGAAGAGGTTGTGGTCCCGCACTGCAGGAGCTGGGGGGGGGGGGGGGGGGGGGGGGGCTCCTCACGCTGTGCAGAAGACCCTCTGGTCATCACCCCCACCCCCCACCCCCAACCAAACCCCCACCGTGGTTTGCCTGAATCATGCTCCATCCCACGGTGATCCTACTGCAGATCATTCAGGCCCACAGTTTGATCACGTGTGAGGGAATGGAGCAGGCAGCTAGCTGACCGCCATAAATCAGACTCGCTGCTCACATTAGAACGCGGCACACCTGCACCTCCGGAGACTCACAAGTGAGAAGGAAAATTATAAGATGATGGAATGGTCAGTGCGCCTCAGTTAAATCCATCGCTGCGACAATACATAGATGATATACAGGGTCGGATGCTACCAGGACACTGAGAGAGTGGAGTAGTTCATCACAGCATTTCTCCCTTCTCCTCCTCTTGTTTGCTAAATCAAAGAGTAAAAACATTGTGGACGATCTGTCCATTAAATTACCTGGGGGGTGTAGGGCGCTATGTTATGTATGTACTGGATTAAATTGTGTTTTTTATATATATATAATTTGTGATCTAATGTATTTTATTTTTTCTTCTGTTTGTCAGATCCCTCCATTTTGCATCATTTACTGGATTCCAACTGTGAAGGATCACGCTTAAACTTCCTGTGCGATAATGACTCATCTTCGTTGTTTGGAAATGCCCCCCCCGTCCCCCCCCCAAAAAAAAATACAAAGGACGTCCCACCACCTGACTTCATCTCAATGTTTCCAGCGTGCGGACGTTGACAACAAAGAACCGTGAGCTATGAATCCTGGAGGGGCTGAGCAGAGGTTCTGCCGTGTCATCTCCCCCCATCTGACAGAACATCTGGGTCGAATCCATCACAAAGACAAACAGACCAAACCAACAGATCGCTGCTTGTTGTACGAAACGCAGAATCTAGTTTTCACGTGGCACACCGCGGGCTTTCGCCATTCAGCGCTGCAAACATCTCGGGCCGGTCGGAACGACTGCATCGGCTCCGCTGAACCTCCACAGCGCTTGGCGAGGTTTCTGTCCCGTTCCCGCCGCCGTTTCCGTTCCACGAAACGAAAAGAACGAAGTGGAACGGCAAACAAACACTGCGCTCGCTCTCTCTCTCTCTCTCTGCACAGAGACTGTAACCAACTGCATGACGGCTGCACCACCACCACCACCACCCCCACCAGCACCACCAGCACCACCCCCACCACCACCACCATGGGACTGGGACCACCACGGGACTGCAGCCACGCGCGGCCGTGCTGTGGTGCGGGATGGACTCCAGCACACACGCCTGGAGCCCGTTCAAGTCACGCGGGGGGGGCACAAGAAAACATTCTGTTATTGTAGCTTTTCTCTGAACAACAACTCTGTGGTCTGGTGTTCCCCTCCTGCTCCACCCACCCCCACCCCCACCCCCCCCCACCCCCACCCCCCCCCTACTCTGGTCCCCGGGGGGGGGGGGGGGGTCGCCACACTTGGGCTGTGGGTCCTCTCACCCTCGGGGCTGTTTTTCTTTTCATAGTTTTACTGCCACGCTAAAGGTCACGGGGTCGCGGGGGTCTTGATCAACAGCGCCAGCTGATGTTAAGGATAGGTCCGGGTCTGGTGGCGGGGTGGGTGGGTGAGTGGGGGGGGGGCGGGGTGGGGGGGTCGTGGAACCGTCACGGGGTCGCGACCTGTTGAGCTGTTTTTGCAGCCCCCCCCCCCCCGCGCCCGGCTTTAAACGGCAGTGATGTCAGCGAGGCCTCGCGGAGGGCAGTGTTCACACCTCAGACTGCTGCAGAGAGCCGCGGTGTTGTTCCCGCTGGAAGGCGCCATGACGGCAACAACAACAACAGCAACAACAACAACATCAGCAGCAACTACAACAACAACAGACCACTCATGTGGATGAGCCGACGCCCACCGCGGGGACAGTGAATGGGCGGCGCTGCCCTCACACACGAAGAGATGAATCACGTCACTTTAACCCGACCCGAGATGGATCAGCTTTTCTGTTTATGTTTTGTTTTGTTTTTTTAAACCTGCTGCAATGTTTCTCCTTAAGTCTTAATTTATATGACAGTGATGATGTTCACTTGTGATACTATTTATTCCCTGTCTGCCTGCCTGGGGCGTCTGCCTAGGGTGCGGTGTGTGTTGTTGTTGTTTTTTATTGTTTTTGATTCTTATATTAGTCTTTTTGCACAGTGCTGTATCGCCAAGGCGTGCATGTGTTTGTTTAAGGATGATGCAGATAGACCAAATCTCTCTAAACGCTACCTTCTCCTGAATTCAGAAGAAGGTGACATTAGGTAAATAAGCCCCCCCCCCCCTCTCTGGGGTCCCATCCCAGAGAGCCGGGTATGCCTTTCCTAGAAAAACAAGTCATCAGTATTTTCCTCCTGTCCCGACTATCCAGTCCAAAGCTGCCAAGGGCCTGCAGAGCTGCTGATGTCACAGCAGTCACACGCCTGGCCACCTAATTGTTATAATGTACCCCCCCCCCCCACCCCACACACACACACACACTATTAAAGCTGTAAAGTACACAGAACGGCCCCTAACACGGTTAGGAATCCTACCCAGCTGTCCCCAGAACAGCTGAGCTGCTCTGTCACACGGTCGGGTCCTTAAGTCGTCACCCCCCCCCCTCCCCTGAAATCCATAGTCTTCCTCCCCCTGCAGCCATCATCATCATCATTACCATTATCTTCAGCTTGTGATGAGCGTGTGGTTCTCCAGGCGGCGGAGTGCTTTCTCACTACGCCGCCGTCGCTAATGCACAAAGAAACAGACAAAAGAGGAAGAGAAAAAAAAAAAAAACGCCCGGCAAGTTTGTAACGACGAAAAATGCACAATGTCTTATCGAAAAACGCAAAACTTGCTCGCGGTCATTAGTATGCCGTTGTGTGTGTGTGTGTGTGTGCGTCCTACGTAAATCCAAAAAAACAATAGTGTCTTTCGTTTTCAGTCAGGTTTTTTTTTTTTTCTTCTCTGGTTCACTGTTTCTCCTCTCCGCCCTCTGGATCTGAAGAAGAGCGTGGCAGGATCCCGTCGGTGACGAAGGCCCTCTGAATGTACAACTCATCGCTGACTCTGCATTTCCCGTGGTCTCTGACCTTTTCTCGCAAAACCTGTCGCGCCTCCATTTTAAAAAAGACCGGATCGTCCATCGGAGCTCCGAGCACATGAGATTCCGCTCTGCGTGATCGCGTGACGATGTCAGAAAAGAATCCCCCCGTCGAGATGCATTGACTTTTTTTTGTTTTTGTTTTGTTTTGTTTTTTGACTCATTTCAATGTCTCATTTTATTTATCTTTTTTAAAATGGCATTGTTTTGTACATGTGGATTTTTTTCACAATGTGAAATTTCATGGCTTATAGTAAACATAAGAGTTTTTTCCTCTTGACTGTAACGCTCGCTGTGTGGTTGTCGTTCTTTCTTTCCCCGTGGCGTTCCTGCTCCAGAATGTTATATCACATGTTACACACAGGGATCCCCGGTGCCCGTGATGATCACACTCACGGTTACATAAAGTGTGTAATAGGCTTTACATAGCGGAGGGCACCGCGGCCTCCTGAACAACGCGAAACAACGCGCGGCGGCGGAGATACACGAACGCCGGGCGCGCTCATCCAGGAGATGTTCCCTGTGTGCATCCCGGGGATGCTCCCTCATTACATGCTTTACATTTTTGAAATAGCTTCAGAAGAAATGCCTGGCGGGGCTGAATGCTCCGCGCCGCAGCGCAGAGCCTCGCGTGGTTCTCCGCACCTCGGGGGACTGAAATAGTTGTAGCTACCACTCCTGAGTCTTTGTTGTTGTGAAAAGCACAGGCAGGCGGAGAGCGAGAGAGAGAAAGCGAGAGAGAGAGAGAGGGAGGGGGAGGGAGAGAGAGAGAGAGAGAGGGGGGGGGGGGGAGATGCTTTCCCTTTGGTTGTCAAGACACCGTAGCAACTACGACCTTTATCTCCAAAGTGTGGGGGCTGGGGCATAACATCACCCACCCACCCACCCACCCACCCACCCACCATCCCTCCCTCGCTATGCTGCTTGCCGTCTCCCCCTCTCACCCCCCGTACCTCCAGGGGATGGCAGTGGTGAAGCTGAGGCTCTCTCCAGTGTGAGGACCCCCTGCAGGGGGTGGGGGGGGGGGGGGGTCCTCCCTTTCTAAGACCCCCCCCCCCGTGCGCCCGCATTCCACGCATCCTGAGGAGTCCACTTCCCCCGTTTACATCCCTGTCCCCCACTGACCCCCCCCCCCCCCCCCCCCCCACCCACCCCCACCCTTACCCCCACCTCCATAGCCACCCCCCCAGTCAGGGTCCGGAGGTGGTGGTGGCACTCCTGTAAAGACTGATTCCCTGCAGGGCCCTCGTGGACCAAGACAGAAACATTAGCATTATCATAAGCATTAGTATTAGCATTAGCATTAGTATTAGCATTAGCATTAGTATTAGCATTAGCATTAGCAAAGGCATGAAGATGGTGAGGGTGCCGTTTGATGTCTGCGGTAACAATGACAGATTAAAACGTTGGCCACCACCGGTGTTTCTCAACTAACCAGCCCCCCCCCCCCCCCCAAAACCCCAAAAACTAAACGAAAGCATTCTTCATCCATTCTTTATCTCAAACTTTATCTTCCTTATCTGACTCCCTTTTAACTGCCGCGCCCGTGACAAGGAAGGAGGAAGAGAAAAACTGGTTAAACTGTGCGATGCGGGGGTGTTCTCTCAGAGGCTCCTGTGTCCTCGCCGGCTTCAACAGACTCCCATTAATCAGGCCAGGAAGGGGAACTTCCTGTCGACAACAAAACGGGCTTCTTCCCAAAATACCAATGAGGGCTCATGCTCCACGGCGAAGGGGGTGGGGGGGGTCTGCTGCTGGAGACCACATCGGAGGTGGACCTGAGAAATAATCAACCATTCTGTTGGCGACGCCAGCGTGGATGCTCGTTTTCGTGCCCACACGGCCGGATGAGAACACGAGCCCTTATCACCGTCGTCGCCTAGCAACCGGCAACGCTACCCCGGGCCCGAGCGGTCCGCACGCAGACAGACCGCTCATTGGCATGCATACGCACGCACGCACACGCGGTCCCCAAACAATAAAAGGTAATACAGCGCGCACGCGTGTCCGTGCGTGCGTGCGTGCGTGTGTGTGTGTGTGTGTGTGTGGCCGTACATTAATGAGCAATGAATAACAATGGTGAGGAAACATGGAATATAATAATGTAGAGGTGGCTGACAAACGTCGATGTTTCTTTTTTGTATTCATGGTTTTATTTTTGACGCCATATGCCTCGTTCTGCAAGGGCTCCGCTTTGACGCCCACTCCAGGCCAGGAGCAATAAAACGTCAGCCTCACGTAGAATGATTCAGACGAGGTCGTCAAACGTCCATGAAAGTGAGACCAAAAATAATCACTACTTTTAGTCGTGATTTTGGTGTAAGCATAAACAGATACTTGGCCTATGTTATCAACTGAATTCACATCCAAGGATACACAGAACTCATATGATATTGTTTTGTTCATATCTGGCCCCAAGCTGTGTTTTATTGATATCTCTTATTGATACATGATGTATCGATCACAGTCTTGGGAGACATCAGATATGGAAAACAAAGAAACAAACAAACAAATCCCAGCCAGAAGAAAGCTGCAGAATGACTAGAGGATGCTCGAAAATGTTCCAGGAATGCAACAGAAAGCTGTAGAGAAAGCCAGCACACGCCACCACAGGAATGCGACAGCGAGCAGGCGAATAGGATTTATGGGTTTACCTGCACCTCCCCCCCATCATTCTGCTAATTAAGGTCAAGATTCTGTTCTGAGCGATGACGGGGGAATAGTGTCTCGATTAAGCATCTCGATCCTCACATGAAGCACGTTGAACCGGTTGAAGTTGCGTGAAATAAAAATATATCATCTATATTTCTGTATTCATGCGCAGATAATATCATGCATTTCTGGAGGTCTTCATTCACGGCCCCCTCGTCCTAATGAGTCTTGTTATTCCTCCCCAGCATTCCAGACTTACCTCCCCCCCCGCCCTCCCCCCACCACACACACACAAACACACACACACACACACACACACACACACACACACACACACACACACACACACACGCACACACACACACACACACACACACACACGCACACACACACACACACACACACACACATGCACACACACACACACTCACACACACACACATGCACACACACACACACCAGCGCCCAGTGCCAGGGTTTGAATGAGAGTGAATGAGATGTAATTAGGCTCTGAAAGAAGCCTGTTGAAAACCTCACAACAAAGACTCCTCTCTTCCTGCGCTGTTGTCTTTCCGCCCCTCGCCGGAGCTCGGAGCTCCATCTCCATGTCTCTGTAACCTCGCAGCCCCCCCCCCCCCCCCCCCCCCCCCCTGACACAGCCCTTAGCTTTTACTGCTGTCCAGGGATGGCTCCGGGGATTGCTTTGCGGTAGCGGCGGGCGCTGATTTACCCCCCTCGACAAACACCCACCGGCGGTATTTTCAATCAAATGAGGACAGTTAGTACGGCGCGGTAATTAAGTCGAGTCTGGGGGAGCAAGAAATATGTCCCTGACCGTGACCGAGGGGCCAAAACCCCTTACGGTTCAGAAAATAAAACCCTCTCCGCCCCGGGACCCACCAGAGGTGTGCCGTTAAAGTACTTTAACAAGAGCTGCTGCTGGGAACACGAGCCGTCTGAAGAGCCAGAGAGTTTTGTGTCTCTGATGTATTAGACGTAGTGCGGGGGGTCAGAAACCTCGGCTGCATCGACAGCAAGAGGATCGGAAGGAAAGTCGACTCATTACTGCGCTTATCACATGGTCGGCCGCTGGAACACCGTATCTCTACACACCTAGCTGGCCGGCCGAAACGCACACACACACACACACAACCGACGTGAATCAAGAGCGGAGGCGGTCGACACGCACGACGCACACGTCCACAGCCAAACGGAATCTGTCCCTCTTCGTCACGTCTCGGCCGTCTGGCCCGAGGCAGCGTTTCCTCGTCAGAGTTCGACGAAGGCGAAGGCCTTCCGGTCCGACCGCGTGTCAACGCAATACGATCACACGCCATCGCACACCAGCTTGCACTCTGTGTGGTCACGTCAAGACGCATCGCGGCTCAGAGCGGGAGATCTGAGGGGGGGGGGATATGTTGAGGAGTGTATGTTGTGAGTTGCGACTGAAGAACGAGCTTATTATCCAAATGTTGGCACGGTTTGTGAGGACACGCCTGCCTTGTTTGTTGAGGACGCGCCGGCCGTGTTTGTTGACGCGCCGGCCGGGTTTGTGAGGACACACCGGCCGTGTTCATGAGGACACGCCGGCCGTGTTTATGAGGACACGCCAGTCGTGTTTATGAGGACACGCCAACCGTGTTTGTGAGGACATGCCGGCCGTGTTTGCACGCAGTAGCTGTAAGCCACGGCAGCTCTGGTTCTGGTAAACCTTTCCTCTTCACTTTGAACGCGCTGCTGCCTTTATCGTGTTCTTTCATGTCGATAAAAAATGTGTTTTGGGTCATTAGTAAGTAATGATTAACTTCTTAGCCATGCTTTTATGGCCTTCTTGGCTTACCCTCTGTGGGCTTTCAACGTTATCTGACCACTCGCTTAGCAAAACAAAATCCACGAGATGAAACAGCACGGTATCATAACGCAGACTTAATAACGGTTTTGGGTTTTGAGTCACCGCAGGAGCTGTGTTCGTGAAATTGTTTACGCTGCCTTTGAAATTGTTCTGTCGGGTCTTTAATCAGCGCTGACCCAGAACCCTGCAATTTTAGCCTTTATCTGTTTTCCCTGGCGTTTGGGTTTGTGGTGTGGATGAAAAGAGAAGGAGGCGTTTGATTGTCAAGATAGAATGATGACACCTTTTCCCTCCATTTAGAGTCAAATACTTGTGGTCTGCAGTCTGCAAACGGTAAACATTTGTCCTCCTTTGCCGCGAGCCGCAAAGCAAAAGTCTGTTCTGTTTCAAACCCGGAGCCTTTCAGCGAGGAGCCGGCCGCTGGCTGATACCGTGCTCCGATGGGTTTGTGGGGTCGGTCTGTCGGCTGGCCTTTTCAAACAGACACCAGTGGCAGACGGCGTGTCATCCCTGACCTACATCAGGTCTGCCTCGCGGCCAGGGCCCCTCCCGCCCGCTTAAAACACGCTACAGAACGGCGAGGCTCCTGCCACAACCGCCCGCGTCCGCGGTATTCTGGAGGGAAGTGTGTGGGGGGGGGGGGGGGAAAGACAGTTCATCGTTCTTGGGAAAGAAACCCGTTGGCAGATGGCGGCAAAGGAACCCCCCCCCCCCCAGTAACTTTCTCGGGCTAAACGGCTCGAACCAGTAACAGCAGCAGCGGCTACAAAGGCACCGGGCAAAAAAACAAAGGGACCGCTTTGTGTGTTAGCGTGTGTTTACTGGGGCGTGCGGCTGATTAATGAACACGCGGTGATGTGAGGTCGCCTCGTCAGGGTGGATGAGTATGTGCTTACACTGGCAAAAAAAAAAAAAAAAAAAAAGAATTAATAAAACCAAAGGCATTTTTATGGGCTCTTTAAGTGAAGCCCTTGTTTAAAGTTTTGTTCCTGCCTCTCGGAGCAATTAAAAGTAAACTTTAATGGAACGCCGTGGCGACAGATGGGTCCGGGGGCGGGGTCCGGGAAGAGTGGGCGTCGGCAATGGCGGTGGCGCTAAACTACGAGGTATTTGCGTTTGTCGTGGGAAACGGTGGCGGCCCCGAAAAGGTTCCCTAATGAGAACAGTATGCAGGGAGACAAGCCGGTTAAGGAGAGTGTCCCTGTAAGCGGCCCTGCAGCGCACCTCCCTCATGCCATCGGCACGTCGGCCGAGACAAGGTCAGAGTCAGCCAGGAGAGCCTCCACACTTCATCAGCCAAGGCCCGAGGTCACCCCGGGCCGCCGCAGGGTGTCCTCAGCCAAGCTGGCTCCCGCTGAGCCAAGATGGCTCCCGCTGAGCCAAGATGGCCCCCGATGAGCCAAAGCGCTCAGCACGCGTCCAAATCCCTGCTGAGCGAGTGTCTTTGTGTCTGGGACCCCCACACCACACATGTACACGTGTGTGTGTGTGTGTTTGTGTGTGTAATTTACCACGCTAACCACCACCACCACAGACGCGTTCAGCCCACCCACTCAACAATCTCACCCCCCACACTCCAGACGAACTCGTGACTCACCCCCGACCGCGGCACGAACGCAGCTCACCCCCCCGAAACACCCCGAAAGCTGGCGAGCGCTCGACAGCCATCAGAAGGTCTCTCAACGTCTCGGATTGTCGGCCCTTACCTTTCAAACGCAATGGAGGGTGGGGGGGGTGGGGGATTCAGCGAAGGCATCAAAGTCTGACCGCGGCCGCCGCGCCTTTGAGGGCCTTCAGGTGCCCGGGGGGAGGAACAGGGACAGACGACACGGCGTAAACAGTCATTTATGGCCCAGCCTGAAGGACTGTGTTGAGTGAGGAGCGAAAGAGGCTGGACCTTGTGGCACGCG
>JAXIVH010000017.1:5032018-5037018 GCA_036785325.1 Urophycis tenuis
ACGCAGCAGGTATGCATGCTGCTGTGTGAATCAGCCGCGCCACTGAAAAAAAGGATTTATTTCGTGATGAAACGGACCTTGAAAGAATGACTGACGCCATGAATAAGGCATCGCGTGACACACACACACCTGCCCACGCGGTGTGCTGCGTGTGTTTGGGGGTAAGCAGGGAAGCAGGAGGGTTCTGGATGCTGATGCTGATGCTTTATGGTTTTATGGGATGGTGCAGAAGGGCCAGATGTGATAGCTAGGTGTGTTAGCCTGTTACACCTGTTGGTCTATTATTGGTTGGAATATATAAAACACATGCTCACAATGTTGTTGTCGTGGGACATCAAAACATGTACGTTTGTGAGGTTTGGAATAATCTGGGCTCCAGTAGAACCTTTGCGCTCCAGCAGAACCTCTGTGGGCCGACGGCAGCCCAGACAGGAAACCAGGACTGCAAGTCACGCCTCATTTCCTGTTTTGCTACGGAGATAATCCCCCGTTGAAAACTCATGTCTGCGAGTGAAAGGTTTCAGAAGAGGATTGTAATAATTGCTACACTAGTTAACAAAGTGTTGATTTGAAACCTTTACAGACACTTTTTTTTTTTAATTTCACTACTGCTGGCTGGAGATTGTGTTGCCCAATGACACGCGTTCACAGCAGCGTGATTGGTCGAGACTAAACGAAGCAGGGCAAAGAGACACGCCCTGAACGGAGCCGTCTGCCGACTGATTCGTGAGACTGTTAAGAGGAACAGCAACCGAGAGAAGAGCAACAGAAGGTCTGAGTGAATGGAGTCCTGCCCCCTCCCCCCCTGGGAGTCAGATCAGATATCTGGGGCCGACGTGGTGGGAGGATTGCCATGCGGGGGTCCCCAGAGGCCAATAAGTGGGGCTGGTGTCAGGGAGAATGTAGCCCCCCCCCACCCCTGTGAGACTGGAGTTTCACAGGGAAACGGCGTCTGGCCTGGTCCAAGGTTAACAAGCCAATTAGAGAAGGATGGACATACAGTATATGTGTCTGTTAGCATGGGTGTGTGCTTGTCTGTTCGCGTGGGCCTGAATGTGTGTGTGTGTGTGTGTGTGTCTGTGTGTGTGCGCTGCCTTGCATGGGATAAAGGATACAGATACCATGAATAAGCAATGCGTCAGCCCCATCATGATGATAATAATACTAATAATAATACTGCTAATAACAATAATAATAATAACTGCTCTCTGTGAGTCCTGTGACTCAGCGCGGAGGGGACATGGTGGATATCAGCGTGGCGTTGCCAGCGTGGCGTTGCCAGCGTGGGCGTTGACAGCGTGGCGTTGAAAGAGCTGCAAGAGTGACGCCGGTGAGTGGGGTGGTCCGGGTGGGCCGCAGCCCGGGGAAGCACTGGTGACACAACGGACATCCAGTCACTGAAGATGACGAAGACGATGGTGAGTCCGCCCACCCTCCTCCTCCTCCTCCCCCCCCCCTCCCCCTCCTGTCTCCCCAGGCCGTGAAGACGGCTCGACTTGGAATGAGTCGGGTAAAGATTCCCCCAGATCGATGTTCCCAATCAGGCCGACATCGAAGGCGATCTGTGGTCCACGGGGGGGGGGCTCTGTGTCTCCGCCCACCGGCCCCGCCTGCTCGATAAGACACGGCACGCCATTGATCTGGGGATGAGGAGCGCTACTGGTGGGTGTGTGGGGGGGAGAGCAAGGGGAGGAAGGGGGAGGAAGGGGTGATTGTCTCTCTGTCGGAGGACACTGATTAGCTGAGCAGAAAAGACAGGCTGGGTTTCACTCTGAGGGCTGGCATTGCATGGGAGGGGGGGGGAGGAGAGGGAGAGAGGGGGAGAAAGAGACTGGGTGGGGAGAGAGAGCGTGCATGCGTTTGTGAGTGAGTGAGTGAGTGAGGAAGTGAGTGAGTGAGTGAGTGAGTGAGGTGAGGTCTGGGCGGTCCTCATTCCAAAGGAGACAACACACAGTATTGGACCCCCCTCTGGCTGGGACACTTCATGCCAGCTCCTGCACCTCCACAGGCACCAACTGAACCGAGCCATCGGCACCAGAACCTCAGGACGCGTGCCGGTCCGCTTACCGCCAGCCGAGGGGGGCGCCAGCTCCGTCGCGGGCCCGGCGGGCTGGTAGAAGAAGCCCGTGTCCACGACCGGTTCTGGGATCCCGCGGCCCGGGTCCCGGCCTGCTGCCTCAGGGTGGACCGGACCAGCAGGGCGTTGAGGCTGTTGTGGGCGCTGGGGTCGTGGCGCTTGTGGTGGTTGTTGGGGGCGGGGCTTCCTGCCAACGCAGCCTCATTCACAAACACAGAGCCGCCATATTTGTAGTCCCCGGCTGGACCCGTATCAGTTAGCTGGAATGATACAAAACAACAATACAAATCAATAAATACTTTGTACATAATACAAATAAATACATATACATACATTATTAAATAATGAATTTGCTAAATATATACAGACCAACATTACATGACGATCCTCAATTCCCTTTGATACAGAAAAAGATCCTCTTTAATTCAGAAAAGCAGTGACTCAAAGTCAAAAAGCTTGGTAACCTTTGAAGTTTCATTGTGAATAACTAGTTTGCCTCGTGCTTTGTTCCCATGCTGCTCTGCCTTCGGGGCATGTTTTAAATCTTCACCTTCATCTTTCTCACAGGAAAGCCTGGAATGAAAGCTGAAATACTCATAATAATACTAAAAGTCCTCCGGTGGTTGTTACTGGTGAGTTACTGTATCTTTTTAGTGGAACTTAGTGTCATTTGGGCCGCGGCCGAAAGTGAACTCCTGCCTGGTGAGTTATGACCTCATCAGAAAGTGATGAATCACACCAGAGTGCAGAGTGCTCTCAGTGGGAGCCTCCACCCTCACACACACACCACCCACACACAGACACACACACACACCACCCACCCACACCCATTAAAAAAAGACTCTTTTTTTCTAATGTGTGTTGCCGTCCTGTACATCTCCGTCAGGATGAGGAGGAGCAGGTCTGGGTGGCTGCAACACGACACCATCATGTCTCTCCAGCTCCTCCATTATTCACCAGGGACGGTGTGGAGCTCTACCTGCTTGCTATGTGAGGAACACACGGACCGAAGGACCGAACGCACCGCGCAGGTCTACCATTTCACCCCTGGTAGAGTTTCATCAAGGACCCCCCCCCCGCTTCCATGCAGCACTCAGGGCCAACGGCCAGGTCAGGCAGGGTTCGTTCTCTCTCTCTCTCTCTCCCCCTCTCCCTATCTCTCACTCTCTCTCCCTCTCTCCCCCTCCCTCTCTCCCTCCCTTTCTCTCTTTCTCCCTCCCGCTCTCTCCATTCTCTCTCTCCTTTCTCCCTCTCCCCTTCTCTCTCCCTTCTCTCCCTCCCTTTCTCTTCCTCCCTCTTCCTCTCCCTCTCTCTCCCTCCCTCCCTACCCAGAGAAGCCTGGCCCTGCCACACTTCTTATTTTAAGCTAAGGCGCAGCAGCCGCTAAATAATTTAAGTCCACTCTGGGAGACGCGAGTGATGGCGCTTTTTTTGTAATTCTTTTCCTGGACGCGTGCGGCCGTTCCTCTGCTTTTAATTATTTCTTCTTCTTCTTCTTCTGTGGTGCGTGTGCGTGTGTGTGTGTGTGTGTGTGGTGCTTTAATTATCATCAATCACTAAGCTGTTTATTAGCGCGTGGAGGGCCCCTCCGAGCCCCCCTCAGACGGATGGCGGCGGAGGGCCGTGCCGTTACTGGGGGGCTCATACATCAGTGAGGCACGGGGGCCGGGGGTCTGGGTGGCGTGGGGCGGTGCGTCTGGGTGGCGTGGGGCGGTGCGTCTGGCCTTCCGTCGCATGTCTGAGTGAGGAAAGCTGCTCCCGTAACGACCCTGGATAGTGTAGTGATATGTATAGTGATATGTATAGTGCTGCCTTTGTCTGCGCATCGTGTTAGCATCATGCATCATGGGGGTTTTTATGGTGGGAATACCTCCATTTTGGGACGAGAGGGAGAGTGGACGGTATTGTAAAAGAAATGTAAACACACCGTTTCATAGGTGATGTCCCCACATCACGACCAATCATGTCATGATTGGCCATCACTACCAAGAATATTCCTAAGCGCCTATACCTCCAAAATGGAGGCATTTTGATTAATTACTTGACTAATTAAACAATGACCACGAACACCATGACTACCAAGAATATTCCTATGCGCGTAAACCTCCAAAATGAAGGCATTTGAATTAAACAAAGATATCTAATGAGAGCAGTTTTTCATGCTTTTATGGAACGCTTTGAATCAGAAATTACTTTCTACGCAAATTGGACAAATAAAGGCAGTAAGAGAACCAGAAGTGAAGAGTGAGACATGCGCCGATATATGGCATATGCCGTAACACGAGGAGCGTGTTTCTGATGAGACGAGATGAATGAATGAATGATGCCGTAATGATCCCAGACGGGTGAGCCGTGCCCGTAATGCGGACCATGAATAATGAATGGGTCAAAGATCTGTGCGTGGGAATCACGCGCGGCACGTCTTCACACCGGCGTGTCTACGCTGCAGACGGCCAGACTGCGCCGATGATGTGCTGTCACGGTGGGGGGGGCATCACTGACCCCCCCCCCCCCCCCAGGGAGAGAGGGGGGTGGGGGGGGGGGGGGGACGTGGAGGGTGACACAGCTCAAGACTCGACAGATCGCTTGACTGCCGTCGGTTGGAGCGGGTCTCGCCAGCTGTGAGTGACTGTGAGTGAGTGGAATGTTCTGGTAGGACTGTCTGTCTCCAGTGGACCGCGCCTGCCTCTGTGCGGTGAGACTAGATGATCTGACAACCGCTGTAGATCTGTAGGACACCGCTCCTGGGTCATTTAGGACTGCTGGTCGTTAAGGTCAGATAATCCTGCCCTATTCTGCTCTCTCTCACAACTCAGATATCTGACCTCCAGCCCCTTTAGAGAGAGAGACAGCCCTTTTAGAGAGAGAGAGAGAGAGAGAGAGAGAGAGAGAGAGAGAGAGAGAGAGAGAGAGAGAGAGAGAG